>JAYDZK010000044.1:7542395-7564670 GCA_034509185.1 Euphonia xanthogaster
CGGCACGGCCCGGCCCGGCCCGGCACAGCCAGCACTTTATATGGTATCAGCACCCAGGCCCGGCTCGGCACGGCCCGGCACAGCCAGCACTTTATATGGTATCAGCACCCAGGCCCGGCCCGGCACGGCCCGGCCCGGCACAGCCAGCACTTTATATGGTATCAGCACCCAGGCCCGGCCCGGCACGGCTGCTCCGGGGGCTGCGGGCACCCACAGCTCTGCCCGGGCCTGTGGGAGCCCGGCCCAGGAAAACCTGGCTCAAATCCCCGCCGGGTCTCAGCATCGCCAGGCTGAGCCCCTCGGTGGGGAACGGCTGGGCTGGATTTTCATTGGCAAGTCAGAATGAAACCGTGCTGCTCATGTCAAAATGAGTTTTAGAGTTGCCAGGGTAACACACGTGGAATGTGGCAGTTTTATCCTAGAATGGCCACCAAGGCCCTTATGGAAAGGACAGGAAGGCATTTTTTAGTAGTATAAATAGATTTACTGTACACACTCAACTAATCATCCCCACCCAAGTAAAAAATTAGGAGAGGAAATTGAGGAAATTATTTAGGCCTCCCTTCCCCGAGATTTTGAGGCATTTCCTGCCTTGCCACATGCAGGGCTGTTTGCACACCCAGGCACACAGTAGCACAGCTTTGAAGAGCTAATTTTGAGGCACAAGAAGCAGGCTGTTAAGGCAGAGCAAAAGCTGGAGCTGATGAAGTTCAAGAATCCTCATTTCTAACTGGACTGTGACTGATACGATCTCCTCAGGAGATTTAATGAAGCCCTCTTCATTTAATGAAGCCTTCTTCACCGCAGGAAATTTAATGCAGCCCTCTTATTTTGGCTGATTGTAGCTCTAGGTGTGTGCTTTGCAAGGATCTGGGGAAGCTGGATTAATATAGATGATGTTTTGACATGGCCAAGCGTGTGATGGAAAGTGGGGCACTGAAGCTTCCATGCCTTAAATCCTTCTCCCTGGGGCACAGCCTGTCTAGAGAGGGGCTGAATCTCTCCCCAGAGGGTCTGGAGGGAGAACATAATCTGAAATATCTTAGAGATACTTCCACAGAAGTGCTGAGTTTGGGTGTCCCTCAGATTGCTGCTGCTGGGTATGTACTGGCACAGATACACATCTGCATTGTAAATGTCTAGGTTTGGGCAGAAGAGTCCAACTCAGTTCCATCATGCACATTTAGCTTTATGTACCAAAGACAGCATTGTTCACTGTTAAGACTGAACAAGTAGTGCTTATGGATAAAAGGAATTTGATTCTACTCTCAAACCCACTGAAGTTGCATTGCTGTGTTCTTCATGCTTATATAATATTTTTGGTGTAATTTGTGTGTGGATAAAGCAGATTCTTTTTGTTCTGAGCAATGTGAAACATGAGTTAGTGGCTCATGTTCTTGCCCTTCTATCTTAATTACCTGTGATGAAGCAAAAGGCCAGACTGTTTTTCTAGTGTGCAGTCACCCACTGAATTTCTGCACTGAATCTTTTTATTTAAAAGTATTTAATGTAAATGCAAGGGGGAGATGATTTCTTTTTCCAGCTGGTTTATTATTTTTCTTTAGCAGATTTGGGAATCTCCATTTGCATCAGTGATGCTCTGGAGAGAAAAATGCTGAGGTCATGTTTTCTTTGAATATGTGGGACTCCAAGGGATGCAAATCAGGCAACACATGGCAAAGTCAGGAGATGGTTGTTTACAGTTAGTTTTGCAAGTGGATGAGACTTAAATTCTCTTTAGAGGCCCCCTCTGTTTTTAAAAAGGTGTGGCAACATCTAGTAGGGCAGCACTGTATAAAACTGGGCAGTTTCAAGCAGGTTTTGCACACTGAAAATACAAATAACTTGTTGCACTACAAGTCAAATTAATGTCTTTGAAATTTTTACGATCTTAAAATTTAGTCTCTTAAGAAATAAAACTTAATTTCAGGTATACTTCCATTTTTGCTCCATAAAGGACTCTTTGATTTCTAATTACATTATCGACTCTTGGAAATTAATTTCCTCTTTCTGTAGAAAGTGAAAATTCCATAAAGTAAACATGATGGAAACCCTGGAACAGCTGTGCAGAGTGTTGCTGAGAACAACTACAAATACCCAATCCCCCATTTTATCCCACTAACCTTCTACTAATTCTTTTAATTCTTGCAACAATGCAGAACACTTTCAGAAAAAGTCTATTTCAATCATTAAGGCTGCATGTTCTGATATAATATCATGTGGATCCATATGTTCACCTGCAAACCTAAAATCCAAGAAATTCAAATAATGAAAAGATGGGAGCTCTAGCTTCTTTCAGGAACTTGATAATGTGCATTTTAGTACATTCCTGAAGGACAGATCTTGAGCTTAGCTCTTTGAAGTTGCACATAACAAGTAAGCAGATTCTTTCTTGTAGTCCATATAGCCGTCTTACTTTTTGCCTAATTTCCTACTTTTCAATTTAGCATTCCTCATATTAGTAATCTTTAAGGTCTCTTCCAACCTAGTAATTCTGTGAATTCTGTGAATATTAGTAATAAGACCTTGACTACTGTTTCTACTTAAACTGTGTAGTTTCTTTCACTCATCAGTGCTCTGTCATGCAAGTAAAATTTTCATAGATTGTAACTGTAGATAACTTCTGCAGCACAGCAGAGGGATCCTTCATGTAAAATCAAAGATAACAGCTAAATTCCTTGGAAATGTTTTGGGCTTGCTTACTGTGCTGTTTGCTAACTGTTGATGTGGATAGATTACAGGGTTATCAATATCAAAATATTGTTGTGTTGGTGTACTTTGAAGACTGAAAGACAGAATAATCTTGCCATAACGCACATGAACATAGAGAAATTATAATTTGTCCAGCCTTGTCTGATCTGTAACTTGATCAACGTGAAGGACAAAAAGGTTTAGTGGAGCCTGACTTTTCTTCAGTGACACACTGCTACATGCAAGTACTCTTGCCTGAATTCCAGTGGATTTGTCCCTTTATCCACACATAAGGTTTAACTCCAGCACCACCAAACCAGAACTTTTCAGCTGCCTTTCAGTGGGAGTTTTGCCTGAGTAAAACTGCATGATTTCCTTTTCTGTATGCTCTTTTTGCCAGTTACTGGAAAATTGTTTAGGTTTACATTGAATTAATTTAAAAGTCCCTATCAATTTTTTTCCCAGACAGCAGGACTCAGATTTTGTTCCCCTATCAGAGAGTACTTTCCAAGCCAACAATATTCTTTCGGAATCCGTAAATTTTGTGGAAGAAACCTTCATGTGTTTTCATTTAGTTAAGTAAATAATCAATTATTAAAGAAGCAGGAGAATCATGGGGAATAAAGTGAATTTAGAACATTTTTGGGTTAGGCTGCCATTACTGGGGGATAGTACTTGCATGGTAGTGTTACACACGGCCTGTATCCCAGGCAGTGACTGGGATCCACCTTGCTGTCAGTGGGATATGGGCACATGCAATGGGAAATGCTCTGTGTGTGTTTGGGTCTACTCACATAAATTAGACCTGAGAAGTATCTCTCCCTTAGATTGTGCAGCACTGAAGCTTCATTGAGGCAAGTCAGCTCTGCCATGTCCTCCACTTTGGAGAACTTTGGAGGGTTCATCTTCTGGATGTCATCCTTGCTCAGTGTCACTTTCTTTCCATTTTCTGCCAGTTCAACTACCACCTCATCCCCTTTCTCTTCCTTGATACTTGCTGCTTCAAATCCATGTTTCTCTGATGGAATCCAAACCAGTTTCTTTGCTGACCAGTCAGCCTGGGCAAGTGGGTTGTTGATGAAGTTTTTGTCCACAAAGAGGAATTTCTCATCATCGCTGAGAGGTTTTTGAGCCATTTTGACTCAGCAGACACCTGTTGAGGAAGCAAAATATTCTGCTTTAAAGGGATAAAGGAAGGCAAATGTGGAAGTGTTCCAGACAAAGCAGATTTGTCAAATCTGCCATGAAGCAGGTCCAAAGCACTATAGGTCCTGTGTCATATCTCACATTTCCACGTGGATACTTAGTGCCTGTGCAATGAGACAGTCAGAACTGCACCAGGGCCACTGGCTGAACTCCTTCCTGCAGCCTCAGCTCTTGCCCATCACAAAGTTAATTGAATTCAGACAAGTACAAAATTTCCAACCACCCAAATGCTGTTGGGTTCAAACTGAAATATCAGTGCAATAATGAAATAAACAGTAGAAGGATGGTTCACAGGCTGTGTTCCAGCAAGGACAGAAATGAACCTTTCTTGCAAAGGACTATTTCCAATCACTTAATAATGTTTAATTTGGAGAAGAGTAAGATTAAGACAAGGTCAACAGAAAAAGCAGAAAAATAATGTTGTTGTCTATGCTGCTGGTGAAGGAGAAGTAATTTAGCCTCTCCCCATGGGTCAGACAGTAGGAGCTGATCATTTCTGAAGGATAAATGTCAATCACATGAGAGAGAGAAGAAATGAAACAAGCCTGGAATTGCCTCAGCTAAAAGATACTCTGAACCATGATGCTCAGACTGGAAGGATGATGCAGCTGCACATGGATAAAGCAGGTGGATGTATCTGCCCCATAGGTGAGAGCCAGGGGAGAGTTTAGGCTGCTGTGCATGGTGCTGAGACAGCAGGGAGCTGCTCTCCTGCTCTGCCACTGAAGTTTGGATGCAGCAGCAAGATCAGTGCTGATAGTGCTGGAGCTTTGTGAGTGCTCTGCTCTATCCCATGGGGGCACAGGTCTAAATGCAGGAAGGAGTACACAGAGGATTTGTGGTTTGCTGCAGGGCAGAAAGAGTGTGCTGGTTGGGAAACCTGCTGTGCAGTGGAGCAGAGAGGAGAGCTGGGGAGGAGCTACAAATAGTGTGTGTCCAAGAAAAACATCTCTAGGAGACAGAGGCTGTTTCATTTCCTTATTGAGAATGAGTTTAATATTTACAGCATTCAAAAAAACATGAATCTGGAGGGAGCTTGGAGAACTGACTGCTAAAGATGTCAGCAGTCAACCCATAAGCAGAACAATATTTGTCACGACCAAGCTCTGTGGTATGTAGCCAAACGGACACACTGTGCTCTGGGAGTATCAGAGCTTGCTTTCCAAATATTTGTCCCTGAAGCCTTCCCACAGATTAAGGTTTTTTTGCAAGGCCGCACTCTATGAGGGGTCTGAGAAGGAAACATGGATCATATGGAAGGTGGCAGAAAGCTTAAAGCTTAAAAACAAAACTAGGATTTTTAGAGGTGCCTAAGGAGGTTAGGTGATATCCCACTGAAATCAGATGCCCCAGCTCTTTAAACTCCTGCGACAATTGTCTTGCCTTAAAAAAAAAAAAAAAAAAAAAAAAAAAAAAAAAAAAAAAAAAAAAAAAAGGCTAAATGTGCTTGCTCTAGAGCCTTGACTGGAAATCCCAAAGAGGAAAATTTGCCCAGATAATCCATGAAGGTGCAAAGTGTGAGGGAGACCCTGTGCACTGCCACTGGCCCCTGAGCAGTGCTCCCCGCTGTTGAGGCTCTGCGAGGGAGCATCTGTAGGATGTGGCACTCTGCTCGCTCCCAGGAGATTCTTGGAAGAGAGAGCAAGAGGAAACTATTTGACCTCTGTGTGGATTAAGGCTCCCTGGCTGCCAAGAGGGCTGGTAGAGCTGCACAGTTCCAATAATGGAGATGGTATTCTCTTCTGCTGAGCTCTCCAGCTGGCGGCTGCGGGGGGAAGCTGCAGCACAGGGGAGCCATGGAAGCTCTGCCCCATCCCAGTGCTGCAGCTCACAGGGCTCAGAGAGCAGCAGGGGCTGCCCTGGCCTCTCCCACTGCTGTGGCAACAGGCAAGGCACATTCCCCACCCCACTCCCCCAGCAGTATGGCAGGAACTGCTGCAGCAGTGGAGACAGGGATTTCAGCCCATCCTATGGCCAGAAGAGAGCTCCGTGGCCATGCTGAAGCATCAGAAAGGTTGGATCGTGCTGCCTGAGGCTAAATGCCAGGTGACAGCACTTTTATATCAATAGGAATTAGGTACTGCTCTCAGAAACACCAAAAGTGAGACTGAACTGCAGAGCTGAGCTTCATGGGGTGAAATCCTGCTATTCTGAGGCTGCTCACAGAAAATGGTGATGAAAATCAAGCTGCCAAATCATCCTGACCATCCACCTCAAAAACCCAACCATAGCTAAAACTGTTGGCCTGTTACAAAGCATGTCACAGTGGTTTGTCTGTTCTGTTGCACAAGGACCAAGGAGAAGTTCCTGTCTTTGTTACATGCTAAGTCAAAAACATCTTCCACAGATTCTAGCATGAAACTCAGAGCTGGTCTGTCTGCATTTAACTACATTCTCCTACTTCTTCCTGTACATACATAGCAAGTTTTAAATTTTATCTTTTTCAAAGCAAGGTCCATTTGGAAGGTATATAAGGTGGAAAGAACTGCAGGACTTGGAAATACGGGTTCTTATTCCCTAGATCCAAACACTGGGTCTAGTTTGAATCTGGTAAGAATAGATCTCCTACAAGAACTAGTGAATAGACAGTCTGAACTGGATCCCTGAACTACTCTGAAACACAAAGAAGAGAAAACATGGATTTATGTGAAAAGAACCTTTCATGACTGAACCTCTGTAATCTAAGGATAGAGTTTTAGCAGCTTCTAAGTATCACTACAATGAAAAAAGAAATGCAGTTCTGAAGTGTGGATTAATGGCTATTAATAATTGTGTTTATTTATTAATGTGCACTATTCACGTTCGTTATAAAGGAAGGTTTTCTATCTGAATGAAAAGGGTAGAATATAAGCTCCACAAACTCAACTAAATTATGGATTTGTCCTAGTGAAGACTAATGAGCTGTTAATGAGATGCTGAAGCTTTCTGATTAATATTTGGCACTATATCTTCTGGTTCATCTCTGATCAAGTCTGCACTGATTGATACTGGGAGTATGGGCCAAGGGGAGAGACTCCTTACAGCCTGCTGAGAGCATTCCCTGGGAAGGCAAAATTGACCCTTTAGCCAGTTCCTGGGTTTCACCCATAGGATTGGCAGAGAGAAATGGAGACCCCAATCCATGTGCAAGAAGTGGTAGGAGGTTCTCATCCATTTAGCCCAAATAATGTACAAGAGTATACACTTTATACCCAGAGGTGAGTTATCCTGAGAATAGAAGGAGGAAAAGCAATCACAAAAATACTATTGATGTGAAGTTTTTTGCCTTAGAATTGTGCTAAATTACACCTAACCTGATCCATTCGTTGTCTAACACACAAACTTGTCTAACACACAAACATACATGGATACTTCCACAGCTATTCCTGTGTCTGCTGTCCCACTATGGAGATATCTGGCTGACCTTCACTGTCCTTTCCCTTTTCATGTTAATGACAGAAGCTGAATGCTGTCTCTATAACTAGTTTATCCTGAGTATATTATTTCAAGGATGAAATATAAATATTTCCAGGAAGTTCACTTTAATTAAAAGGTTATTGGCCAAGCAGAATTGCCTCCTGAGTCAGAGCTTGGAGGGACTGCTTTTCCCCTACGGAAAAGATATAGGACACTTCTCCCTTCCTCTGCAGGATGTGCATGTCAATATAAAGCCTTATCACATCTGTACAGGGAATAATTATTGCAACAGAGGAACATATAACCAGTTATTTTCAAAAACCAAGTCCTGCTCTCAGGAGTAGTTTCTGATGGGGAGTGTAGCAGTAACCTGCTCTTGACTCAAACTGCATTTCTTGGGCTACAGTAATTCTTGACTATGATCTTTCCAGTTTCTTTATCTTTTACTTTTCCAGTACTTAACTGAATCATCCAACTGAGCACTGCTTGGAAAAAAAGATAATCTTAAGATAATCTAGGGGTGAATCCTAACCTTGTGACCTTCATTTAGGAACTGGAATTCCCCAGCATTGACAGTTTTATCATAAGCACTGCTATCAATCCCTCCTGGCCTTTCACATTTTTTTGGTAATACATTCTCCATATACTTCAGTCAAATTCACTTTAAGTGCCTCATTTTATAATAAAGTCATCTCACCTTTTTAATGTGATTTACTCCATAAATCTGACTAAACACTTGATTAATTTTCTGATTTTCAAAAGAAATTGTCCCTAGTTATTGCCAGTGTTATAAACGGTAAAAATCAGAAAAGAGGGGAAAAAAAGGGCTAGACTCCCTTTATTTGGAAAATACCAGCTATTTCAAATTCTTGCAATGTCATTCTATTAACGAAATAAAATTATATATATTGATTATAATTCACAAATAATCCATAATTTAACTGGACTTTGCACAAGTTGGAAAGCTGTTTCTAGCTCTTGGCTTTTCCTGAAATTAACATACTTCAAAGCCATCAGATTTGCAACTAATAAGTCTCTGTGATTTCCAAAGCATTGGGATCTCTGCATACATCCCCACGCTGCCTTTTATGGAGATGTTCTGCTCAATACTCCCCGTTCCACAAAAATGTAATGATAACAAATTCAAAACAAATACCTTTTAGGGACTAGTGTGTCAATTGCAAATGAGATAATAAAATTCGTTGTTTACATCCAAGTGAACACGGCCAGGGCAGAATTGGGCACTAAACTGAAGTGACAATTTAATCAGAGCTTTGCTCTCGGGGGGTTCATCAGCTCAGCCCCTGCCTGAGAGACTTGAGGGAAGGGGGGACTTGGGGAGTTCAGCCAGTCAGTCCATCCAGACATCCTGCTGCAAACTGCCTGTCAGGGCCAAGCTGGGAGTGAAGGACAAGGTGGGCTTGTCTTTCAACAAGTGTAGTTTAGAAAAGGTTTTACTCATATGGATGTATTAGATAATGACAAGCCTTCTGATTTATCTTATATTGAAAAGATCTCATTATGCTTCTTAATTATGCACACATATATGCCTTTCACATAAATATCAACATTTTAATAGGTGTGCATGCACACAGACACAGGCACATAGAGATGAAAGAAGCCCGTGAACCTCTGGGATGGTGCTGAAGCTGCTTTCTGCACTGCCATCTACTGTCGTCTTCATTTACTTATGGGATTTTCTTAGAAGTTTGTTGCTTTATTTTCCATTTTTAAAAAAAGGCATGTCACCTTTGAAATTACTGTAGTTCAGTAAATTGTCAGATTAGTTTTGCTTCAAATTTGTTCCCAGCATATTAAAAACATACAAATGTAATTGGGGCATATATGTAAAAGGGATTCCATCCCTTCTTCTAATTTTTAAGCATTTTTCCTCTTTAAAGAACAAGTTACTGCTGAACTGATTATTTTATTTGGTTGCACTTCCTTTCAGCAGTCCTTTATTAGGACTGCGGGGTTAGGAACCTCAGCAGGTCAGGTTTTTCATTCCCAAATGCACAAGTGATGGTTACCTGCAGCAGCTGCCGGGACCACCTGCACTGCCCTGCACCTTGTGGACTCCTTCTCTGCAGCCTTTCTGGTGTCTTTCGGGCTCGACCCAGCAATGGCAGTGCTAGCAGTGACCTGAGGCAGGCTAGAACACCTGTGCCCACTTCCAGCATGCACAGTCCCTATGCATTTTAAGCAGAACCCAAGCATGAACACAAACCAGGACGAATCGCCCGAGCACATCTGCGAGGTCTGTTCCCATCCCCAGGTTAATGCTCTGGATGTGTTTGTAGAGCAGAGTAAGAGTTAACTTGCCAGAGTCCCCCTCCCGAAGCGTGTGAGCCCCCAGCCCTGTCCCCAGCAGGGACCTGGCCCCCCTGGTACTCACAGGTGTCCAGTGGGGGGAGCAGAGTGAGTTGGAGATTCAGCCACCAGCCGGGACAGCCCAAGTCCTTGCTGCCTTTGCAGCCTCCCTATATAGAGGAGGAGAATCTTGTCAGTGGGGAGGGGCCCTGGAAACCACGTCCTGCTGGAAAATCCTTTTGGTACCTGGCTTAAAAAGCACAGCCTGAGCCAAGGAGCTCATTCCCAGCAGGGCCTAACCCTGGTCTGTGGCCCCTGCCCCGAGCCACTTTTTTGGGAAGCAAGCTGGTTCTGGCTCTCAAAAAGATGTATGAAAGGGGTGCCCCTAAATCACAAGTTCAGGGTTTCACCCTTTTCCCCTGCTGTTTGACAAAACAGATGGACCTTTAACTCCTTCCTGCCTTGGCAGTCTCTCTACCCTTCATGGCCCTGTGCCTAGAAGGACAAAGGACAGGTCATGGCCCATGTGGCACAGGATGTTTCCTACCCACTGTCAGTGCATTTTGTTGGAGCTAAGTCTCTGAGTTCAGGGGTTGCTTGGGCAAAGAGGGTTGTTCCTAACACAGCAGGACTGTGTCTCTGGGTCTCCCCGTGTTTATGTGACATTTGGAGCCTGGGGCTGCTTTAAGCCTCCTTTGCCCCTGGGAAACAAGAGGGTTGTTTGCCAACTTCCCAGCAGATTTGCCAAAGTTTCTTTCCAGCGTGCAGCTCAGTTCTTGAGAAAGGACTGTAAATACTTGTTCTTTTATAAGAAATACCTGGAAATACCTCCCTGTGCCTGTAAATGCAGAAGAGGAGTGGTGAAGAGCTGGGGGCACAGTGCCCAGGATGCACACACAGAACAGGGAGCAGGCACCATGTGCTGGCAGCCAGAGCAGGACAGGCTGCTGGGAGCCAGACCTGCAGGGGTTAGGGACTGCTCTGGTCCTCATCAAACCTTCCTCACACCCCCCAAACCTTCAGTCCCAGCTCTCCCCCCTCCTTCCTCCCCTAGTAGCCAACAGCCTTGTGCAGTAGGACCTGTGGATGGAGATATCCCAAAAAGGGAAAGCTAGGATCCTCTAGGAATTCCCATCAACGTGCCAAATACAAAATACCGAAACACCCCCCTCTCAGCAACAGGCTAAATATGGTGTATACCCAAAGGATCAGAGCACAGGCCTGACTGAAATTACTTCTCTTAACATCAACAGCTCTGTCTTCTCTGGAAAATAAACCCTCCTGGGGAAGATGGATGGGGCTCATATTGGTCTCATCATCCTAAAAAAATACCTATGAGGGGAGGCTGGGCTGAAAACCGCTGCTGTCACTGGGTCAGGAACTTGCAGGTGTGATAGCCCTCTAGCCCCTTCTTCTAGCTCTGGCCAGTGGTGAAAAAATTTGGGCAAAGAGGAGAGAGGGAAAGAGCCCTGGAGTTTCTGCTCTGCAACATTTCAGAGATACCAGATGCAGAGTCAAGTTTGGGCTTCAGCTGGAGAAGACCAGATTTGCCAGGGCAGTGACACAGTCCCAGAGGTCACAGACTGTCCTGCCAGAGGAAGGGTTGGTGTCTGCAGTGGGTTGGGGCTGCCACGGAGCCATGCAGAGCCTTCCAGGACCCTGGAGCACCATATCAGACCTGTGCATATGTGACTTTGTTGGAGCAAAGCCAGGGAAATGATCGCCACCACATAAATCCAAGAAACTTGTCCTTGTTAGCAGAAAGTTCCTCACAGGGCAGGGTAGTTCCCCCTACCTTACTTTTTTCCCCTGCAGTTTCTTGATTGCAAACTTAGCTTTTAATTAGAAACACAATGAAATGGTAGGGAATCCTCTGAAAAGTGTGATCATTTTAACATTCATCAAAGTTATTCTAAGAAGTTCCTTTTAAACACATGCAGCTGTTTCACAAAAGCAGACACATTATAATAGTAGCTTAAAAAGGAGTGGAAATTATTCTGGCTGGTCTGCAAACCACTGCACACGCAGGCTTGCTGCCCGAGGAGGGAGTTTAACAGCAGCAGTGCTGGAGGGTGATATATGATGTGACATTAAACGGAGCTGGAAAGTCCAAAAAAATATTACTGCTTACTGCTGGGACTGAAAGAGTTGCACTCTCAAGCCATGTGGGATAGGAATTGATGAGTAAAAGCATGGCTTCCAACCTTCACTCAAAAGCTAATGTAAGAATATACTAATCTGACAGCCTGGTTGGGGGTTCCTGAAAGTTGTGGTGTTTGCTTTAAACCAAAGTTGCCTCAAAATGAAAGCTGTGGATTTCCAGAGGATGATGAGTTTGTGATAAGAAAATAAGCTTGGTTTAAACCCCCTTGATTAGTTTATTTATTTGTTTTAATTACTTTTCTAGAAAAAAAATGAAGAATTAAACAGCCTACCCTTAAATATCTCCTTACTGAATTTGCACTGTAAATATTTTACTTAGGGAAAAATAGAGGACCCAAGAAGAAAAGAAGTGAACTTTTAGCTGCCTTACCATGATGTAACCTGAACACAAGAGAGGGGAAAAAAGAAAAGCACAGATGGTGATGTTAGTTTGTTAAATAAAGCATCAGGTAAGCAATTTTTGTTTTGTTTAAAAATATTTTTACTCAAGTTTTACCAACCATGTTCCTCTAAGATGACAAATGTAATTAAGCAGGTAACTGTACTGGTGGATTACCACCTGTGTCAAGCTGTGCCCTTGCAGCAGGAGGGACAGTCTGTGTCCAAGCCAGGACAATCAATCTTGAAAACAGCCTGATGAGGGAAAACACCAACTGCTTGGTGTTTGTGCTTCACGCTGCTGCAGGTGGCCAGGTGAAGTCTGTGAAGTGCACAGAGCAGCTCTGAATCAGCTGCTGCTGAAAGGGTGTATTTGCAAGTGTGAACAAACCTTTTGGGGTTTCTTTTCCTCAAGGTGATTACCCAAGGCTAATCAGTCCTCCAGAAAACTGATCCAGTGAGGCCGAGATCGGGAGCCTGACATGAGGGTGCTCAGGAAGGAAAATGTAACTGACTCCTCAGGGGGAGCTGATAAAGCTTCAAAAAATCTCCTCTGTGCAGGACAGAAACTAAAACCTCTGAAACAGCACGGCTGCCCTGCAGTCAAGAGACACAGTTTGCTCTCCTTCAAGGGGAGAGCAAAAATTTCATCTTGAAGAATTTTTTTATTTTTAAAACTTGTGGGTTAAGTTCTTCCAAAGTGCTTTCCAGATCTGATATCCACACCAGACTTCACTGGCTCCTTGTCACCTTCACTTGTGATAATGTGCTTAGACAACAAACAGCCTCTCTTAATGGCATTCCCTCCATAACGCTCTTGGTTAATGTTCAATCTCCAACAAAACTCACAAATGCATTTTGCTATTTAAAGACCCTAAAGTTCTGTATGCTTGTATCTTTTTTTTTCATTTTCTGTTGTCAGTAGAAAGAATAAGGGCAGTTATATAAGACATCCCAGGCTGTAATTATGCAACTTCTGAAGTTAAGAGAATAATTTTTGTGTATGCTCACCTAGATGGCAATTTCTTCTAAAACCTGGACCTGTGACTCTAGGACTGTGAAATATTTTGATCTAAATATTGATCTCACCTTAAAATTTTAAGGAATGCTAAGTGCATCCATGTGGGAAAAATTTGCAATTCCTCTTCACCCAGTAACAAGGCAGGCAGTCTGACATTCAGAGGACTCACTGTATGTCAGCATCTTGAAAAACACTCTCATATTTCGTGTACTGACAAGATAAATGCTAGATGATTAATAATATGATTGGACCAGTATATTTTCGTAGACATATTTCAAAGCTTTATTGTAAATAAACATCACTGGAAATACACTTTAATTTGCCTTTAGTTTGCTTGTACAATGACTATACTTTGAAACAGGAGATTGTTTCTAACCCCCAGAAGTGGGCTGTGAGGGTATTGGAGAATTAGATGAAATTCAAGTTACACCCAGAGCAAACAGACCAAATTCCACCCCCTGTCCAACACAGTGTCTGTACAATGGGTGAATCCCCAGAGAAAACAGTCCAAAGATTCCCTTTGTTTCAAATGCATTTTGTCTCTGATTTCAGACATACATCTTTACCTCAAAGCTCAGGGAAGGATGCCCTTGTAGCAGCCTCTGCTTTCCTGACTGTGGAGAGGAGCCTGCTGAGCTGTGTGCTTGGGAAAGGGCAGGTACCAAACATCCCTTTGCCTTCTTCAGACTGGGCAATTTCTTTTTAAAATGTCTACCACCAAAAATTCATTTCCCAGGGAGCTCCATGGCACCTGGGCAGCATCTGAATGATCTGTGGGGGGAAGACAGAAAGCAGAAGCAGTGGCTTTGGTTACACTGAAATATTTGCATAGCAGAGAAGGATTGAGCTTTTGTGTTTTCAGAGTCTTTCTTTGCCCTTGAAAAGACAATTCAGAATCCAAATACACATAACAATTTGATCCACTGCTTCATGGAAAAACACAGGTCTAGCACTAAACTTCCAGAAAATCAAATGAAAAATTCAGGGATGGCTCTTCAGCCCAGCAGCTGAAGGTGACAGAGGTGTGAGCACGGAGCACAGATTCCCTTGCCGGATCCAGTGGTCAGCTGCCACTGCTGCAGAGGACTTACAGATGGATTTGAGTGAGGTTTATTTGCAAACACACCTCCTCCCCTCCTGGCAGCAGTCCTGAGACACTCACAAATCAGCCAAGGAGCAGCTGCCAGCACTGCCAGTCACACGGAGGACATGAGCTCACTGCTGAGGCTGCAGATACAACTGCAGCCTCTCTGCAATCCCACATTAAAGTACAGGCTGCTGGGAGAAATAAAAACTATCCCTGCAATGCTAACTGGGTCAAATCAAGATAAAGGCAGAATTTCAGTGTGAAATGGACAACTTGAGGTCTCTGCAACTTCACAAACTGCAGGTTCTGCTTCTCTCTTTCCCCCTCCACTGTACCATTTATCTAACAATAAAGATTTTTAAGGACCTGACTCTAGAGATTTATTTATACAAAACTCCTCTCAGTACCACTGGATATATTTAACATGCATGCATTTTGTTAAAATGAGAATAGTAAAAAATAATGTTATTTTTTATGTACCCCTGCAAGTTTGGCTTTTAAAATAAATTACCATTTCAAAACATGTAAATACCTCAGCTAAAAAAGAAAGAGTTCTGGGAATCAGTAATCTACTATCAACTTTATTTTTAGGTTTGCCTGACTTAAGAGTTTCATGCTGTTTGGGAAAAAACCCCAGAAGTTCCTTTGCCTCCCATTTACCCAGTGTTACACTGTACAGTTTATAGCAACTCCAGATGGAAAAAAACTTACCCTTGTTTGTTTGCTGGAATGAAGATAAATATAGTCCCCATTTCTGGAGAATTAAAAACAGCTCTCCCTCTAAATCACTTCAGTTTTTCTATTAGAATTTCTTTTCCCTTACTTATCTGAAAGTTGCAGCTTCTTTTTAAAAAGAACTCTCAAAATACCACACAGAATTAAATTGAATAAAATTGAAAAATTTTATTCAGAAACACAGGAAAAACAGACAAAGATATAAATGTAAAAATTTTAACTTATTACATAAAAATTTATTGGATAAACTCAGTATATTCAGGTGCAATTCTAGACACAGGACTCCCTAATGTGAGTCCCTACACAGTCTTCCTTCTATCAGCACTGGGGAAAGAGAGCTTTGCTAACATTTTTAAATTGACAGTAAGTATGACCTTGTCATCCTGTCTCATGAGTAGGTGTTACAAGCTAAAATGGTCCCACTGGATTTATTGGAGAAATGTATGAAATGAAGAATGTCCTAAATTAAATCTGACAGACCTTGAAATGAGAAACTAGAAAATGAAAGATATCATCTCTTTATACTTTGCAAAATAAGAGGCCCTTCGATGCTCATGCCAGCCATCCTTCCTGGTTCTGGAATTCTGTCTGAAAATTAAACACAGACAAAAATATTCCCATGTATCTGGAGCTCCAATGTCTGTTATCTTCTACTGTTACCAACTTTGATGCACAATATCATCATAGGGAATTTAGGAAATTTTACAGATTAATGTTTCCATGCAGCTGTAGGAGATAAAAGCTTTATATTACTGAGAGTAGATTTCAGACAACTTCCAACTCAGCTGTAGCAAATGAGGTAAAGAAACACCATATTTCACACCTTCTATCAGGATCCCCAGTCTGCTGGGATACTCATACATCTAAATAAGCAAGATAAATTCTAAAGTGAAAAGCAAGCTAGATGTTAAATAAGAGACTTGGCAGGTTGAGTTTATGAATGGACTTGGTTACCTGAATATGCAGCCTGATGAAAACAGCAGGATAATTAGTATTTTAAACCCACTGCCTTTAGGTCTCTACTAACATACTCCTCAAACACATGCAGAAAGTAATTTCAGAATATATTTACTTCAAGGTTCAAAGCCTTAAAAATTCAAGTTTTTTGCTTAGTTCTAAAGAAGCAATGTGCTGTTGTCTTATGATTGATCCTGAGTTCTGTAACTAACAGTAACCAATTAAATCTCCATGTGAATTTTTATTGGAGTCAACAGGGAAGGGTGACCCTGCAGAGTCAGCAGAAACAAAAGTTACTTTAAAAACAATTCTCCTATACACTCATATAAGTGTATGAGTTGGTTTTAAAAATGGAAAAAATTCTGATGGGAATAACAATGGAATGCTTTCTAACAAAGAGGTAATTGATAGTAGTTTTGGTATGGAAATTTTGTTTCTTCAGCCCCCTCTTCTGGCAGAAGAAAAACATCATTGTCTCAATTAATTAACTGTTAAAAAACTGTTAGTACTTCTCAGCCTTTTTAGATGTCAGTATAATCTCAGGCTTCATATTTTTGAAATTTTTGAATACAAACCTAACAGTTTATATTATTAACAGGAGAGTATTAAGTTTGCACAGTAAAAAATGAAGCAATATGCCCAGCAATCTCTTTGAAGGAAAAAGCTGGGCCAATGAACCTTTTCATTCTCTAGCTTAGGTGGTATTCATTGTAACCAGTCCTAAAGCAGACCAGAAAAGGCAAGTAAGATTTAGCAGTGTTTACTGTAGAGCAATGAACTTTGGGCTTAAGCTTTTGTGGCAAATAGGATAAGAATTATCTTCTCAGAAAAGGTTTATGCCCATGTAAAGAGCTGACAGCTAAAGAGTTAAGAAATTTCTATAGAAATTAGGTTAGATCAGATAAGAAACAGAGATATGCCCACTATTTAATATATTTTATTGAGAATTTAGGTTAAAATATTGTGTTGAATTCCCAGTATAGTGAGACTGTCTCAAGCTGACCCTTTTCAGGTTTGTAATAATCTAAAGGAGTACAATTTGGCCAGCTGAGCTTTTAGGGTAAAGCCATTTGGTGTCAGATGAAAGCACTCCTTGCACAGAGGAGGTACACAGTGTCCAGCTGCATGGTTATGCTCTTATAAGCATATCCATGGTCTAGGAAATCTGGTCACAGACAAAAGTTCTGCAAAAATAACATTGCACACACCTTTTTGATTTCTCTCAGCAAGTGGTTTGCCAAGGTTCTGCTTTGGGTAATTCTGCAAGGACACTTTTGGAAGGATATTCTGGGTACTTTCTTCTTTACCACCATGTAAGAAATAAGAGAGAATTCCATACAGGAGAGGTCTGCGTAAGGGAGAAATTCAAAAGTAGTCTGTAAAGTCTGTGAAATACTGAGCATTAAAAATACACCCTTCCCTCCTTCACCCTTCTTAGATCTTAATATTTACTTCTACAATATGTACATATGTCTTTAATGACTTAAACCCATCCAAGTACCATTACATAAATAAGCACAGACCTAAGCTCCCCTTGAGCACCAAACTGCCCTAAAAAGCTCCGACTGAGAGACACTCTCCACTGAACTTCAGCTCCCCTGGCAGGTGAAGAACTGGAGTGTGTTCAGCACAGGAGCACAGATCCACATTCTCACCCATGGATCAGAAGGATCCACACACTCACAACAGATCAGACTTTGGTGGGCCAGACCACCACGGCACATCTCAAACTTGGCTCTTCCTAAGCACTGGCAGGTTCAGACAGCACAAGCTACAGAGGATGCTCAGCGTGTCTGAACCTGCCTCAGCCTCAGGTCATTAATGCAGTTTTATTGCAGCACTCTGATTTTATATCTAATCTCACAGCAATCTGTCTATTGCTCCACACAGCAACTCACAGACATGCAAAGAGCAGATCTGCTTTCTGTAGACTGTACTGGTAAGAGCTGCGTTTTGGAGCACCAAGGCCCTCTCTGGAGAATGCCACAGTGTTGGCAGAATGCAGTGTTAGTTTGGAGGATGTCTGAACACGGCCCCATGTTTGGCATCCTGAAGCTGAATCCAGCATATTAGAACATGCGTGGGATCAGCCACATTTTAATCGATGAGAACATCTATATGTGATTTAAAATTACACTAAAGAGAAAAATATACTGGCATACAGAATATACAGAATATACTGTGCATTCCAAAATTCCTCCTTACACTGATTTTCCACTTGCATCTTCAACTATATTCAGCTCTTTGGCAAGAAATTGCCTATCCAAGGGCACTTCAGGCTGGCCGGATTCTGGAAAACAAAATCCCTGAATCTTATGACCAGTAAGAAAAATGTCACCAGTTAAGAAGATCATGAGAGTACACACCTCCCTTTTAGACTATTACTAACTAACAGTGTATTGCAATTCAGGGAACTCACTTAAGCATTAGTGATTCATACAGGTATAATTTACAATAGCACATTACAGTTTTTATCTTTACTCTTAAAGAATCTTAGAAAAATACTAAAGAAGTTTTACAGTATAAAGATAAATTCATCAGGCAAACAACTCAACTATTACTCTCAGGCATGTCAAGGAATTTGAGTTTGCAGGCTGTTATCAAGTTTTTTTGCCCTTGCATTGACTACTGTGTCAAACAATTTACCTCAAGGGTAAAGGAGAAGAGAGTAAGTTTTCTTGAAACTAATGGAGTGATTTGGCTTAATGCTGCAAGTAGAGAGCTGTGGAGAGGTTGTTTGTACTCTGTTAATTCCCAAGGGAAGACAAGGTTATGCAGCTTATCACTTACTGATTCCATAATATCAATGGAATTATTCAACCAAACAATCCCTGATTACTATTGCAGCAATGACACAAACTCATGGCCAATACCTGCCGTCAGAACAGATGCTGAGTATTTATACTTGTTGTACTCCAGGTATTCCCGAATGAGCTCATTGATCAGGAGGTTCTCCCGGGACAGCGTTGGCCGCGGCTCGCTCTGGTCGTCCAGGGCATTGAACACTTCAGCTCTGATCCTCGCTTTGATTTGGGCAAGAGCGCCTCTTTTTTCCAGTGTGTCCTTTAAAACTACCACCATAAAAAGGCGTGTTAATTTAAAGCCAAACACATCCACGGAGCAGCAGCATTAATTACAGTCCTGGCGTGTGCCAGTGCGACAGCGATAAGCTATCGGCACCTGTGCACGTGCCAGCACCCACCAGGCCACGCACGTCCCAGATAAAATTAAGCCTTCAGAAAAGTCACAAATACAATTTTTTTTTTTTTTTAGTCGCAAGCATACGTTCTGGCAATTTAAAAAATAGGATGTTACTGCACCAAGAAGCGTTTGATACTGAAGTATACTGAAATACAGCCCACGGTACATGACGGGGGCAGCGCCAAGGGACGGGGGCCCCCAGTAGCGCCCGCGGCAGCTTGAGACCCATCCGGGTGGCCGCGGAAAGGCCGATCCGCGCTCCTGCCCTCCCGGCGGCCCGATACACCCCGGCCCCGGCCGCAGCCCCGGCCCCGACCTGCTTTCAGCTCCGCCACCGTCGCCATGGCCGCCGGGACCCGGATGGCGCCGGGCGCACTGCGCAGGCGCGGGGCCGGGCGGCGGGAGCTCCGCGAGGGGACAGCGACGGGGCCGAGAGGTCCCTGAGGGGACAGCGACGGGGCCGAGAGCTCCCTGAGGGGACAGCGACGGGGCCGAGAGCTCCCTGAGGGGACAGCGCAGCTCCCGCCCGGCCCCTCGGCGAGCGGAGCCCCGGGGGATCCCTGTGCTGCCAGCGGCCCGCGGGCCGGGTCGTGCCGGATAGAATAACCAGCATCAGCAGCGCCTCCGCGCTGCCCGTGGAGCTGCCGCTCGGTTCCTGCTGTCCAGCCCCGTCAGCTGGGCGGAGTGTCAGGGGTGCCACGCTTTCTCCTTCTGTAATTTCAGAGGTTGGCAAAAATCGGGGAAGGAAGCGTGGAAAATGAGCGAGAATTTCTTCCATGTGTGCAGCGGGGGAGTTTTGCACCGAGTCCCCGACAGATGTGCTGTTGATTAAAAGGGCTCGCCAAAGCCGAGCTTCTAATGAAAAGGACTTGCCAAAATGTAACTGTATACGGGGTGTTTTGCAAGCCTGAGGATCCCTGGCGTGTCTGGAGGCTTGTGTGTGTGCTCCGTGTTGCTGGGATGAGTCAAGAGTGTTTATTCTGTCAATGCATGAAGTATTTCCCAAAGGAAATGCAGCCGGTGTGGGTGAACAAACTGGCTTTGCCGTGCTTGCCCCCTGGCCACCCTGAGCCCGCTGCCCGGATCCCCAGGGGGACTCCGGGGACGAACAGCTGCTTATGTTTAATGTTACAGCATTTTCACAGTCTAAACATGTTTCTCTGCGTCCTTCCAAACTTCTCCATTACCTTGTGAGTCACTTTTCCATCACACCTGATTTCCCATTGATAAGTTGTTGCAGTTTTCCACACCGCTTCAGTTTCATGTCATGCTTCAATTTGTATTCTACAAAAAGAAAAAAATTCATACAGAATTTTGTGCAGTTCTTTTTTCTGCTTGCAAGGGAATCTCCTTTTTAGACGAGATTTCAGTTTCTACTTCTTGTATTAATCTGCTTTTTAAAAGATGCTGTTACAACAATGCTTTGTGAAATCCACGTTCAGTGACTTTCTGGTACTCTGGGGTTTGGTTCTGTATCTCTGCAAGTTTGGCCTCGTGTCAGCTCTAGTTTTTCTCCTCCACAAAAACCATTTTGAATCTATTACATTTTTCTTCTGAACTCTTTGGCTTCCTCTCACATTAAATATTTACTCTGTATTTTGACTGTGTTTTGGTTTACAAGGAAATATAATTAATTGGAAGAGAACTAGTTTGAGGTGGAAATCCAAGAATAATTTTTTGAGGAGAAACATCATTGACACGGAGCATGACGATTGTGACATTGGGACAGTCTGGGGCTGAAAGAGAAATATTTGGAATGTGAAACTTAAATTTTGTTGATCTTTTAGCTTACACTAAACATATGTGGGTAAAAAATGTATCTTTCTAGACACTCCTCACTTCATGCTTATTTACTGTCTTTTGTATATAAAAATAAAGGGAATCATACTTGTTGTCTTGCAATACTATAAAGATTTTAACATGATATGAATTAAGGTATGGATTAAACTGACAAACTCGTAGGACTTCTGACACCCAACGTGTGTGATCTTTCTGTGATGATTCTGCTCCGTTCATCAGTGCAGACGGGAGCTGGGCGGGCTGGACTCAGCTGCTGCTCTTTGACCCGACACCCTGAGAATGTGGGATCCAGGGGGACAGACCAGAAATATTGCAGTCAGGTGGACAATCTGGCCACCACTAGTACAGCTCTGAAACTGCAGCTTGGAAAGGGCAGGTGAATAAAGAAGCAACCTGTGATATATTTTTGTGTGTGCGATGCCTGCTTTTAAGTTACACATTAAACAAACAAGACCTGTCTCTGTTACCATGATTTCTCTGGATGGACAAGAGCATTTTAAATTGAGGTTTGTGTGATTAAAGATTTCAGATGTTACTGTAGAGTACTATGTAACCACCCTGCTATTTCCTGCAGCATGTGATGCCATTCCTACTTATGTACCACCATACTCTAGCTGGTCTATTCTGGTACAGTAGTCAGGCGAGCTGACTGCGGATTTAACTGGTGCATTTTAAATAGGATGTGAAGACGCCGTGCGACACAACCCAGTGCAACCACAGGGCTGTGCAGTCAGCTCAGCTACTACGTATTTTGATGCAAACCTGGTTGTGGATGAAGTTGCTTTGGTTCTGTTCGTGCTAATCAACTTGAAGTAGTTGAGGGCATTGTAACCAGTACAACAGGTTCGCGCTGAGAAGTGAGCGATTTGAAGGTGAGCTTAGGCTTTCCCTGGGGCCTGCCCCTAGGACCCTGCCTTGGCTCAGTCCCGCGGGGCCCGGGTGCCAGCGGGGCACTGCACTACCTCTCCCCGGGGACACGTGGGGACTCTGTTCCCAGGGGCCGGAGCAGTGCCTCGGAGAGGGAGATGCCGGTCATGCCTACCGCCGGCTCCGGTGCAGCCCGGCGGGCAGGTGCGGTGCGGATGCGAGGCGCAGGGCGCTGGTGGTTGCTGGGGCAGCAGGCGGGCGCGCCCGTGGTGCTCCGGGGGCAGCGCTTCCGCCCCGGCTACGCGGCCGGGGGCGCGGGGCATTTCTGCGTTGAACAAAGGCACGCGTCGGGCTCCGGCCGAAGCTCCTGAGCCCGTCGTCCGCCCTGATGCGGAGGCGTTGGTGGCCCCGCGGGACGCGCCCCGGCCGGCGTTGCGGGCGCACCCGCGGAGCCCGCACGCGG
>JAYDZK010000044.1:7565199-7604862 GCA_034509185.1 Euphonia xanthogaster
TGGGCGCGGTGTCCCCTCGGCCGGGTCGCGGAGCGGGCGCGCCTCGTGTGCGGCGCTTCCGGCAGGGAGATGCTTGGAGGGGGAGCTGGCGAGGGGCTGCCTGCCCGGCGCCGGGAACGAGCTCCGAGCGGCCGGGGCTGGTCCCTGCCCACGCGTTTGGCCGCTCGGCTGCGTTACTCGGGGCCGTGCGGGTAACAACAGTAACGGTGTCTGGCGGCTGCCGGCACACGAGAGCGCCTGAAGGAGGCCACGCACCAGCGCTTTCTGCAGCCTTGCCGCCCCTTTGTCCAGCAGTATTTTGGCTCTTCCTTGGTGAAGAGTGGAGAGCGCAGGTGCTGTGCGTGACCTGAGCTGTGCACAGGTGAGCGGCGTGGGGACGTGGCCGTGGGGTCTCGCTCAGCTGAGGCGCGGGTTCCTGTGCGGGGACACGCGGGTCCTGGAGCAGCGAGGCACCGGGGAGAGCAGCGCCGGAGGGAAAGTTCATCTCAGGAGCAAACTGGTTGTATGTAGAAGAAGGTTGTGTGGAGGAAGGGAAGAGCTGGAAGTTAGGAAAATAAATCCGGAGTGAGAGCTACTGAAGTCAACACAGGAAGAGAACTACTTGTGTATTCATCAGATCTTTGCCAAATAGTTTTGAGCTAATGAGCTGCCTTACTAGTGAAAAAATAAAACAGAATCAGATGTCTCAATAAATACCATTGTACTATTTATCTCAAGAACCATTAGGATATTACTGAGTAGATATTTTTAAAATCATAAAGACTAAGACAATTAGTTTTTTCCAGCTGATCAAAAGTGACTCTGCTAACTTGCTTTTATGTTGCTTATACTAATATCTCTTTTCTGCTATTTCTCAGCTTTTTCAGAACTGGCTTACTTATGAGTTGTCATTATACATATTTTTTTTCTCTTCCCTAGAATGAGACTTTTCATATGAAGGGCTTAGGAGAATACATGTTTCAGAATGAGTTTATGGAGAAACTGACTTGAGAGAGCAGTAGGATTGTGAAAAAGAGCTGCCAGCTCATTCTTTGAGCTGTGGAATTGTATCATCAGGTAGGCACAAGAGAAGTTGTCACACATAGGAAGTTGGAAGCATCTAGTTTATGTAGGATTTTTGGCAGCAGATTCTTTTATTAGGAGAACTGTTCTCATGTGTATTACAGCCATTTCTGGTGTTTTTGTAAAAACTACTCCATACATTTTTTTCCACTAGTTGCATTGATTCGCAGTGTTTTGGGATTTGTCATCCTTCTCCAAATCACATGGAGCCTGCCTTTCATTTCTTCCAGCTCAAGATCCTGTGGGTGTGGTTGTTTGATTTCTGGGCTCTTCTGATCCTGCAGAAGAATAATTGTGGATTTGAGTGAGGGTTAGATATGCCTGGAAAAATCTTCCTTCATGCTGACCTTGTCTTCATAAGTAACACTCTGTTTCCTCTTTGTTGCATCATTCCCATTTGGGGAGAGTAGAAATGCCAGTTTGGTGCCTTTGGGTACTCTGGCTGCTGCTTTTTATGACATTTCCATTATTGCTGCTATTTAAAGCTGAAATTGTGGTGGATTTTCACAAATTGTCTATGTATATGCAGAATTTACTGGGCTTTTAGGTATGTCCTGTAGTTGGGCTGCTGTTCTTCCTGGCTTCTGGACTGCACCCTTGTGCTTCTCAGAGCTGGGTGATAGCTGGACACACAGTGGCACGTGTTATTGCATTCTTGTGGTGGCTGCATCAGCTGTTTTGGGTGGTCCTGAAGCCTTGCTAGTGGAGCAGAGGGATTTCTGGCAAGCTTGACTTCAAGGAGATGGTGTTTTTTCTGTCAAAGGTGATCCTGAGTTGTGGGCAGGTCAGTTTTAAATTGTGGGGGAGACTGTGGCTGAAAGGACCTAATGGACCCTTAAAACTGTATGCTAATCTTCTTAGGCTTTGCTGGCCAGGATTTTTCTTGTTTGCACACCCAAGGAATGTTATTGTTGAAAGTTCTTGTCTGAGAATTAAACAGTTTGATTTTCTTTAATACTTTCTCTGAAAGGTCAGGAACCCAAGGAAGACTGCCATCTTCATGATTTTTTTTTCTTTCACACTGTCCAACCTCTGTGGCCCCACTTATTGCAACACAGCACCAAGTTGTCCTGGGACTCCTGTTGGGAAGGGTGCGTACCAACAAGACTTGTAGCTACTGCTTGACTCTAATTGGAGTTCTCCTGTTTCTAAGACCTACCTTTTACAACTTCCCCAAAGCCCTCTGAATTTAAGGATTCCCACACTACTCAGTGTGTTAACTGTGCAACCAGATTTTACTGTATATTGTTCTTTCATAGAACTTTACTGCAGCTTGCTTCCTTTAGATTCACTTTTTGGACAAGTACAGTTAATCCTTGCTTGTTCTACCAGCACTGACTGTCTTGGAAGGAATATTCCCTATCCATAATATAAAGAAAGGTACAGCTGTGCAAGATGAAGTTACTATTTACTGATAGTTGTTGATTACAATAAAAGCTTGAAAAACCATAGTGCACTGCTTGCATTCCAGTTCAGTGAATTTAAGGGCCTGTTCAGGCTGTAAAACTTTGTGACCTGACACACTGAGTTAGCTTTGGCTAGAGTATCACTGCTGTCTGAGCACAGCCTACCTTGTTTCAATAGCAGCACGCAGAAGGCAGAGGTGAGGCAGGGTGAGGAGCACTGTTTCCAGGTAAGCAGGATAAATGTCACAGCAGATGTAGAACTCACTGTACACTCTGGCCTCCTGACCTGACTGTCTGGAGATAGCAGCACATGTTGCTTGTCTCAGTGCATGTGCATTTTGAAGAAATCTGCTGTTTTTTCTTTGAATAAAATCTTGGTTTCAGCTTTTTTCAGAGCTTGTAAACTCTGCGGTATCATGTTTAGAGAAGTCTTTTCGTGTTTGAAATTGCTAAAGGAAGAGGTTGACAGTTTTTGTGACACTTTGGGATTTCAAAGCTCACAGTAGGGTTTTATGAAAAAGAAGTGTGAAATAGGCATCTGAAACTTTCAAGTTTCTTGCTAATACTTATGGGAATGTGGCATAAATGGTTTATGTAAATATAAGTTCCTATCCTGTTGTTCACAGGCAGACACTTTGTGTTTTAAAGTTAATTTTGATAGAAGTTTTTTTTTCAGTGGAAATCTAGCAGATTTTTTTCCCACAGTTTTTTAGTTGGGCTTTTCATTGTTGAGAAATGATTGAAAGTGAGTAATTGCATTCACTCCTAGGAGGAAAGCAAGTTTTGAGATTCTCTGTTTTGTTTTGAAAATCCTGTCAAGATTCAAGCTGTAAACCCTGGCCTATTTCTTCCCTGTTTGTTCAGAAAGCTTTTGTGAAGCCTCTTCACTGTTAGTAAAGAAGTGGTATCCACACACTGCCAGGTTTAGCTCTTTTTGTGTGAAAACAAACTACAGAAGAGCAGACTGGGTGAGTAAAGGTGAGGCAGAGCCTCATACACGAAATCTGGGGACCAGCTTGGAGGGATTGGGCTTTGCTTCCTTTGCCGTTGTGCAGAGTTCTGGCTGAGGCTTTTGGGCATGTTTGTCTGCCTAAATAAATGTATTTCCTTAGTGTTTTCAAAGAGGTTGTGTTGTATTTGGTTGACATTGTTGTAGTGGGAGAGAACTGTAACGTAGCTCGATAGAATTTTATTAAGAAAAGAAAATTAATATTCTTTAATGCATTGCAATTATTAACTGACATTTGTGACGTGATACTGTGTGACATAAACAGCTGCTGTGCCCGTGTTATTTATGAAGAGCCTGGTAGTTTTACCAAAATAGACTTCTGAAGGAAAACCAGTCTTATGTAAGGAGCAATTTTGTGAAGTTCTGAAGATCTGTGGCTTATGCTGTCACACATCAGATAGGCAGTAAATTGGCACGTCTCTTGGAGCCCTGCAGCTCTTTGCTCTGCAAGATATGTCTTCAGTGCTTTTCAGTGTGTTTGTGGCAATGCTGGGGAGGGAGCTGGAGGTGCTCTGGGAGGGTACTGGGTGAGCCTGATAAAAGCTACGAGTTCAGTCTCTGCTAAAGAGTGTGCAGGTCATGAAACTGCTCATGTTCACTGACACTGGGAGGTCATGTGTGCACAGCATTTGGAACAGAGGAGTAGCAGAGTGATAAACAAGGAAGCCTTTACACAAAATGGTGCTTTATTGTGATTAACAGCAGATTGCATGATTCTCATGCCTTGGCTGTTGTGTTTTTTAGCAATGAAAGCCAGAGGCTTATTTGTCAGCTTTCTTCCATTTATGAACAAGGGTGGTCTAAATGTGCATAGAAAAATTAAACTTAGATTAGAAATGAAACTGATATCCCTTGATCCAGAATAGATCAATTTAAGGGAAAACCAGGGAAATTAGGCCTGATAATCTGTTGTTGATGGGGATTTTCTGAACAGATCACCTGCCATGCCACAGCTGGCAATTCAGAATCACTCAGAAAAGTTAAAAAAGGGAAAAAAGGTGGCAAAATGCCTGAGTAACTTGTGCCATTTCATGCAATCACAATGCAGTTTACATTGAAACCCTGTGCTATACTGGGAGCGAGTGAAGGTCAGCTGGGGTTGGCTGAAGTCACTCTGGGTCACATCTCTAAAAAGCCTACTGCTGGGTACTGACCTTTAGCTTACTTTTAATAGAGCCAGAATTCCTTGCATTACTGTTTTCTCACTCTTTGCACCTGTGCTACCTTCAGATACAGTTTATCCCAATTTAAGCTGTTGCCTTAGTCCCTTGGTGAGATTATTACCCAGGTGTGTTCAAACTTCTCAGTGATCTGAACTCCAGGTACAGGCTGTTGCATTATTAAGCAGAAGCAGCTGTGTTTGGTGCAAGAAGGAGATGAGAGCAAGAATCTTTTCCTTGTATCCTTTTATGATTTCAGTGGAAAACTTAGCAGAAAGGTAAGAACTATCCTTAGGTTCTGAAACTAGAAGTGGTAAATATTTTGTTGTCAAGTGGCCAAATGTTTTGTCGTGGTACTTGCAGATATGGCAGGGTATGGAAATGCAGCGTCTGTAGAGAGAGGCTAAATTTTAATTTTGCAAGTTCTAATATAATCTGTTCTATGTTTCTCTGACACAAAAAATAGCCATAGTTTGGTGGCTTTTAGCTTCTTAGGTTACAAAGCTCAGCTCTTGTAAATGCCACAGCTGCAGGTGCTCCTTTCTCTGGCAATTTGT
Organism: Euphonia xanthogaster; assembly: GCA_034509185.1. Taxonomy (NCBI): domain Eukaryota; kingdom Metazoa; phylum Chordata; class Aves; order Passeriformes; family Fringillidae; genus Euphonia; species Euphonia xanthogaster. Next base: position 7,570,394 of record JAYDZK010000044.1, read on the forward strand.
TAGCACCTGCTTCTTATTTTAGGCTAAAGGGAATAAAAAAGCAAAATATGCTTTTTTCCCTTGGAATTTAACACAGTTCCAGCTGATGCAGTGCTTTCTATATAAAGGATCTAAACTTTTTGTAAATATTAGGAAATACTCATGTGTGGGTTTGGGACAAGGAGGTTCAGACACCAGATTTAAGTTCAGGTCCAGTTATTGGAAGGTAGAGGCTTTTCCTTCTCTGTGTTAACAAGTCAAATCTGCATTATGTAAGTAATTACTGTTGAGAACTTAAACCATTAAAACCATTTATAACTTGCTAAAAGCATTTCTGATAGAAAACATTGTGAGAAATTAAGGGCATTTTCTCGTCACTAGAAACACTGGTGTTTCCCCCTGTAAATATTCTTTATATACATGATAAAAAAGCTTAGGACCCTTGTTTATTACGTGATTATTATATTTTGTAACTTTTCCACCTCTTGCTGTGACAGTCTTGTCTTTGACAACATTAAGATGCTTCATGAATAAAGCTTAGGTTTTGGAATTTCAAGTGAGGGAGAGGCGTGGTGTCTTCCCTTTTCTGAGGTCTCAGTCTGCTCATGCTATTTTGGGAAGCTGGGCTAGAAAACTTTTGCAGGGATTCAGGGATTTTCTTGCACAAAGATCTGTTGCTTGTCTTAGCAGCTTGTCACTCCCTGTGATGTGGGCTGAACAGTGAGCACAGCAGAGCAGATCTGCTGCTGGTGAAGGCTGTGCCATGGTCACCGTGCTCGTTTAGGCTCCGTTCTAAACGTGCTCTTAGACAAATGGTGAGCCTCAGCACAGGTTTCCTCTGACCCCAAAAGGGGAATGGCAGAACGATGATGGCATATCAGGTATGAGGGACTGTTTAAAAGCAAGGGCAGAGCTCCTTTAGAGCAGCCTTAAGGAGAGACCTCCTGGTCTGCACTTCCCTTACCCCCTCCCTCTTGTGCACTGATGCAGCTCCTCTGAAGATGGAGGCTGAGCCAGATCTGCCAAATCTCCTGTCTGGGGAGAGGCAGGAAATTTGCTGTCCTAGATAGGTGCCATGAGGCCATTGGCTTTTAGCCTACACTGAGAGAGAGTGGTTCAGTCAGCTCATGGTTTTATAGGTGCTACTGGGAAATTTTTCAATCTTGTATCTAGAGCTGGCAGATGGTAAGACTTCCTATTTCAGTGGGAAAGTGATGATACTGTTATAATGAAAGTTGTCAGCTGCAATTACAGTGTTAGTACCTGAGAGAGCTAATTACTTTCAGTCGACTAAAGGTAAACATTGCATTTAATAGAAAGTTTTTTTATTGTTGGGGAGATAAGATTGAGAAACTATCTTGGTATTACAAGGGAAGTGGTTCTTTTGTGGGTGATATTGAAGTAATGGGTACACAATGTCAGTGTCAAGCTCCATTTGAAGAAGAAAGTGTTGACCATGATGTTAAGATTCCAGTGGATTTATAATTTGGTTTTTTACATAGCTGTGTGCTAATGTTTTAAGTCACTTTTCAGTCACAGTTTGGTCCATGCAGGTGGATTTAACATTGTGGCTGGCAGCCTGCATCTCTAGCACACTTGCACACAGCAGGCATGAAACCAAGCAATTTGGGTCTCTCCATTTCTGCCACTGAGAATTCTGAAATGTGCTGTGGGTCAAGTGGGATTATTGGTGTGAGAACAAGCAACCCCTGGCTGCTCACTTGCCAGTTTTTCCTGGCTGCCAGGAGAGGCAGCCAGCCATCAAATACTGTTGTTCCTCAGATCAGCCATACAGGAGGCATGCAACTGTCCTTGGTCTGTCTGCCCCCAGCCAAGGCAGAATAACTGGCCTTTTGTGTTGCAACTTTGTCTTACAGTTCTACTGCCAATGCTTTTATCTTGCATGTTCCTGAAATTTTAGACAGGAGTTAGTGTAGTTCTTAATTTTCCAAGGTTTTATGCACTGTTAAGTAAGTGGTTTACCTGTGAATGGATCAGCTTGATTCTGGGGAATGCCAGGCATTTTTGTGCCCTTCTTGTAGACCGAGGGTTTCATTTCAGCTGTGATAGGAAGCTTTTCTGTGCCATGAGAGAAAGCATGCTGCAGGGCACTAGAACTGTGGACTGGTATTTTTGAGCCATAGTGCTGATGATAGAAATGAAAACTGAGAAATAGGTCAGGTAAAATTAAAAATACCCATCTGCTATTCTGGGAAACTTTAAAATTGTTAAAGAATTTTTGAAAAGGAAAACCAACCTGAAACTATTTAACATCTGAGTTATGGTTCTTCTGGACTACACTTACACTAAGCCAACAGTGTATCTCTCTCAACATCTACCAGAAAGGAGCAAGGATCAGACTGATTCTTCTCCAGTGGGTTCCTGCAGTTGCAGCTTAAAAGGAAGGCTGCTTCCAGGTTATACAGTCCAATAGCTAGAGACTCTACCCTGTTTTTTCCTCCTCTTCCTTCATGGCAGGAGGCTGCTAGTTTGTGTGGGCTTTCAGTGGTTGTATCTCTGTCATTTGATGTGACTTTGCAAAGCAGAAGAGTTAGCTGATCAGTGAGAATGAAAATGGTTAATTTTGAGCTGAGAAAAATGGAGTAATTTCATGTTTTAGTACAACTTGCTGAAACAGTGTTTCTAAAACTTGAGTCAGAAAAAATGTCATTAATTTGCTAATTAATGTTTCTTAAATATGAAGGTCTGCTTCAGTGAGTGTTTCTGCATTTTGTGATGGAAAAAACCAAAACTGAATCTGGGTTTATATAAAGCAAAGGAGAAGCATGTACTTTCCACTGGCACAGCTAGTCTAGACTTGTGTAACTGAACCTGTAATTTACATGAGAATGCATGCTGGTTTCATGATGAGAGTGACACATGTTCCAGCTGCAGTGGAATCTCCTAAAGCTGGGGTGTCCTCCATGCAGACCTTGGGGCATGCCTGCCTTTTGTAGAGGATTGAGTTCCTCTTGGCTGGGTTCAGCCTGAGCCTGCTGCTGCTGTGTCCTGCAGGATCTGCCTGCTCGGTGTGGCACTGCAGTGGCCCCAGTGCCTTTTGGGCTGGGCTTAGCTGGGATCCTCCCGTGGCTGCTGCTCGCTGTGGGGAGCTGTGACCCAGCACGTGTGGGTGGCTGGAGGGGCTCTGTGAGCACAAGGGGTGCTCAGAGCAAGGGTGGGCTCTGCACCTCTGCTCCTGTCTGTGCTACTGAGCACAGCTGAGGGAATCAGCAGGAAGGTGCTGCTGTCTCTCTCTTCACGTGCTCCTTGCCTTTTGCCACCTGAAATGAATGTAAAATGGAAGTGGCTCCTGCCTCTCACCTGTGTGTTGCCATTTCTTTTGTACAGAGAAGTGTTTTTAAAGCTGAGCATGTTCCTACTTGATAGCAACAGCCTCTGGATGAAATCCTGGAATCATTTGAAAGAGAGAACTGATGCTGTTAAATTCTAGCACTAGTCTTGCCCAAAATTGCCCACTTGTCCCATCTTTCTGTTCTGAACACTGAAGTACCATTACATTGTGCACTCTTGCCTTTTGTGCAGAGACAAACACCTCCAGATACCTTGTAAATATGAAAGTCAAATGGAAGCTTGCATGTTTTTGGAATACCCTCCAGCCAGTGTGCATAGCAGTCATGCATACAGCATTTCTTGCTTTTGTTTTGCCACGTGGCAGTGACATGTGTTACCTGCCCTGACCTTGCTGGTATTTGCCAGATTCATTTTATAGAAAGTATTTACAAACAGGGAAAAAGAAGTTAACAGCTTTTGAAAGGGTGTGTAGATCTCCTAAAGTGAATTCAATAAAAAGATGTCAGTGCTTTTGTTTGTTTCTTGTACAGCTGATTGCATCTGGTTGGTTTACTTGTAGAATCTTATAACTATCTTAATTTGTGAATTGTAAACTGTTCTGCAGAGTCATGAGACTTTTTCTTGGCTCTTGTGCTGGAGTAGTGCAGCTGGGACCTAGCCAAAACCATTTGTGTGGTGGCTGAATGTAAGGATGACTCAGCTGAAATTTCTGATGAGTTATGCAGTCAGGAAGCTCAGTAAGCGTGTGGCTGGCCCACAGCTCTGGTCTCACAGCCACTGCCTTGTCATGAACAACTTGTGACCCCTCCACAGGCACAGTCAAACATAGCTGGGCATTCTTGTGTTCTACCAGTGTTAATTCCCTGCAGTTGGCTCAGAGATTTTCTGAAAATGAAAAATTAAAAATGATACAAAGTGAGCAGGATGTTTAGAATGCTGTGGAATTAGAGGAGAAAAATACCACTGAGTGTCCTGTGTGTGCTGTCTGTTGTATTGGGTCCTGGATTCTGATAGAAGTTGAGGGAAATGGGGAGGAAAATGTATCTTCCATTCCTCTTTAGATCTATGTTCTCTTTGTACTTGTGTTTGAAGCTGTTTATTCAGTGGAACGTGGGGACAAGCAAGGGTCAAAGTGTGGTGATTCTGGGCAGTGGGATCTGCTTTTGGCTTTGATGTTGGAATGGAGGGAACAGGCACTGCAGCTCCTTTTGGGTCTGTTTCCTCATCTATGAAATGTGGCTGATGGCACCTGTTTCAGTGACCAGCTCAGGCTTTTATAAAGGAGTAGCATAACTGATATTATGTCCCAGTAGTGGTGCTGGTGTTTTGTGTAGTGTAAGCTGTGCAACTGCCTGAAAAAAATGCTTTGCCACTGGAAAGTTAACACTATAGTCAACAAGCCTTTGGACATGGGACTGCTGCTCTTGGCTCAGGGACTTTTGAACAGAAGCCTGGGAGCAGTGCTTTGGCTGTTGAATATTGCAGTCCATCTACAGCTGCAATATTGTGCATTGCATTATTCTGTTGGAGAGTCAAAAATCTACAGCACTTGAGAGAAAGTGTTGCATGTGGTAAGTTTTCAGCAAGGTCAATGACTTAAAGGTAAAATTTGCTGCAAGAGATTTTCCTAACTCAGAAGAATCACAAATATGTTATGAAAGCTCATGTTACTACTAAATAATCTGTCATTGTGAATAGTCCTTGTGCCAGTAATTGAAATGGTCATGGTTTTATTACTGTGAGCTTCAGTTTTGGTTTGATTTTATGGTGATTTATCTTTGCCTTGAAAATTGTGTTGAGAGAAATAAGAAAACATTGTATTATGTCAGTTTACATCCTCTTCTTGTTGGGTAGGAAATGAACTGCAAGGGTGAGCCTTTCACTTGATTCTGTGCCTCATTGTTGTGGCTTTTTTATTCTGAGTCCCCGTTTCTGATTTTCAATTCTGAAGTTCAGTGTTGGCTTTTTCTGTAACTTACCCTGTTTTCTTACCCCAGGATTGGAATCTGACATGGCACACAGAAGATCCAGACTTCACCCTGTGCTTTCAGAACACAGTCCTGGTGTGGATCCCTTGCATTTACCTGTGGCTCTGCTTCCCAGTGTACTCCCTGTACCTCCGCTGGCATGACAGGGGCTACATCCAGGTGTCCACCCTGAACAAAGCCAAAACGGTGCGTGCCTCTGAGATCACAGCTCAGCAGCCTTCTCTGCCAAGTGCAGTCTCTTTTCAGCTCTGTTTTAGCATCAGTCTTGACCTGCGTGCACACTTCAGGGGTAACTTACTTGTTCTGCTTGTGTTTGATTTCCCAGCCTTTCCTGTTTCCTTTGCCCTTTTGTCAGACTTTCTGAAATTTACCCTGGCACAGCAACAAACATGCAAATCCTTTTAAAGAGCAGTGGGAGAAGACTGTTTTAAGGCAACTCAATCTCAAGGCCCTTTTCTGTCATAAAAAGAATTTATTATCCTGTCAGCTTCTTAAGTAATGCAGCATACATTTCTAGAGCTGCTGCAGGTTCCTCTTCTCTTGTGAAATAGGTACTTAGTGATTTTGGTTTTTTCCTTCCCTGTAGAATAAGTGGAAAGTTTTAAGAAGGGCTGTAATAACATGGTATATTGGAGAGGTTTTTTCCTATGTAATCTGTTATTCAGGAGACCAGCTTTCTGCTTCATAATAGACTGAATTACAAGGAATTAAAAACCAGTAAACTTTTTTCTTCTAGTAGGAATCCAATAATTAAAGCCAAATTGCTTTTCTTTACTGCATGTGGTAGAATTGCCCAGATGATATGATCTGATTATGACTCCTGCTAACACATTACATCTAGTGTTCCTCTCTATATTGTGCTGCATTATCTTTGTGAATTGATGTATTAAAGAGACTTTTTTTATTGCAGGCTTTGGGCTTAATACTGTGGATAGTCTGCTGGGCAGACCTTTTCTACTCTTTCTGGGAAAGAAGTCAAAATATTTTTCGAGCTCCATTTTTTCTCGTTAGCCCTACAGTATTGGGTATAACAATGGTAAGTTCTTCTGCACAGCCATTGTCCTTGCAAAGCTGTAAGCAATAACACCAGCTCTGTGTTATTCACAGTGCTGTAACCTTTTAAGCTCCTTTGTATACAGACTTTGTAGTTGAGCTGTGAAATACTGACTCTGAAATACCTGCTTTCTTTTCATAAAAAAAGGTAAAAATCAGACTCTCACCTGTCTGTGCTCAGTGTGTTGCACATCAGCATTCAAGGCAGTTTTTGATAGGCCTGAGCTAGCATCCATTCTATAGTTTGGCTCAGCATTGGGTGGAGGAATCAGCTCAAGACAGCTGATGCAACCTAGATAATACAAAGCCCTGAACCTGGGGAGAGATTGTGGAAGCATCTCGTTACAAACTGTCACATAACATTCTTGAGTGTGTTATCTTTGTTACTCTTGAGGGCACAGTGGAAAGCCTTGAAAGCCACAAGTCACACAGGTGTCCCCAGCTGCCTGCTTTGACCTAGATGTGCTGGGGTTTTCTGCTTTCACACCAATATCTCTGCCTTTCAAGGCAGATGCCTTGCTCTTCATTTGCTGTCAGTTGCCTTAGGTTTATTACAGAGTTGGAATGATTAAACATGATGCTCAAGGGGACACCATGAGCCCAAAAACAACCAAAAAAAACCAACCCTAAACAGCCCTCAAACCTTCTGACAAGTGCAAGAGCTGTTAAGTAGCTTGTGGTTATTTAATAATGCAACTGTCAAGCTTTTGTCAGGCTGAAAATGCTTGTTGCAGTAGATAAGTGAGCTGTAGAGCTTCCTAAAGGACTCTGAAAACACACAAAATACAGAAATAGACTAATACTTGGTTGGTGTTGTGTGGTGTTATGGCTTGTATGGAGAAAAATCTATTTATTTTAAAAAGAGCTAGGCAGGAAATGCTGTAATTCCATGTTGATTTGTGATATAGAACCAGAAAAGTAAAGAAGTAAAGGTTGGCAGTACTTTTGCATGTGTGATTGTTTATTTCTATTTAATGCATATTTCTTTTTCCTATTTTGTCTACTCCTTATCTTTACTGATACAGAGAATTTCCTATTTAAATGTATTTTTGAATTACACTTAAAATTTCAGGGGTTTAGAAGGTCTGGGAGATACTGGGTTAGAAATGTTAAACAGACTTTAGCACAGTGCCTTTTACATGTGCATAACATATTGTAAAACCTAATTTGTGAATATATTTTCATTTTATTTATCTACAGTTGCTGGCCACATTTTTAATACAATATGAAAGAATAAAAGGAGTCCAGTCTTCTGGTGTAATGACAATCTTCTGGTTCATCTCATTGTTATGTGCCACCATGATTTTTATATCCAAAATAAAACATGCCTTAAATTTGGTGAGTGACTTTTAGCCTCCTTCAGTTGAAAATGATCCCCAGTGCTGCAGTGACAGAGTAGTTGCTTGGCAATTACACCAGTCAAATCAGTTCATGGTTCATTTAGTGTACCTGCCTTCCTTGGGTTGGAACAGCAAGGGAAGCAGGAATGAAGCAGTCTTCTGTTTTGAAATGCTCATGAAATTCAGAGTGATTTTAACTGTAGCAGCAGTTGCCAAGAGAATTGGGCAGGCTGTTGGGGAAAGCGGATGTGTCTGCTCAAGTGCACTCAAATTCTCTGTAATCTGTGCTATCAAGCTGCTCTGGCTGGGTGTTTGTCACCTTCCTGTTGACTGTGCAGTGGATTTCCTGAAACACTTTGTTCAGTGCTGGTGTGGTCCCACCTGCTTGGACAAAATCAAAGTGAAATATTTTTATGACACTTTGCCCCTGTAGTAAGACCACCTCAAATATCAGACTAATTGTGGAGCTGCCTGAAAATGGCTTTTTTTTTTTTTCTTGAAACCTTTAAGCTGCATTGGCAATTTTGAGAACTTTCACCCAGCTTTTGTCTTCAGCTGCTGGGAATGGGATTTTACTGGGGGTGTGTGTCCATCTATACCTGTGCTTTGATTTCTGTGGTTTATGTGTTATGCATTAGTCCCAGTCTTAAAAACTGAAAGAACCTTTGAATTTTGCACTCAATGGAACAAAGTGTAATGTAAATTCTGCTCTCTGGGATTTTTTAATTCTGAGAATTAAAAAATTTACTTTCAATACTCCTTGCTACCCAGTGCATAATGTCTTGCCCCTGTAAGGAATACACTGACTTCAAACTGGGGCTGTGTTGGCACAAACCACGTGTTAAAGAGAACTTTTTATGTAAGAAATTCATGCTTGTCTTTTAATGGTAATGACTGGATAAAAATAAATGTGTCTTTCACATCCTCTCCCCTCTCATTACCTTCCCTTTACCAAAACAGACCTTGGCTTTCATTTGCATGGGGGTGAGCAGTGTAGGGCTTGGTTTGCAGAATTTACAGTAAGGAGCTGTTTTCTGTTTAATCATAACATGGTATTTAAAATAAATTCCTCAAGCCTTCTAACTGGAATATGTCCTTCCTTTGCAGGGTGCTGATGAGGATGCATTTCGTTATGCCACCTTCTGTATCTACTTTGTCCTGATATTAGTAGAGCTCATCCTGTGTTGTTTTCCAGAGCAACCACCTTTGTTTTCTGAAACAGTGAATGATCCTGTGAGTGAGTCTGTACAGGGTGCCAAGTATCATATGTGCAGTATTCTGTGTAATGAGCTACAGGGCCATAGTCTCCAAGATGACAAATCATTAAATTCTGGTTTTTATTTGGTGCTGCAAAAGAAGCCCATAACGTGCAAAACTGGGGCAAGGGAGGGGCTGTATGTAAGAAAAACCCCAGAAATACAGTGGCCCTCGTTGCTGAGTAGCATTCCTGGAGGGTAAGTTCTGTGTATTTCTATTCAGTAGTGCTGCTGGCAGTCAGTGGGAAGTAGTGATTTGAAATGCTGTGCTCCTGGTTACCTGATATGTTCAGCAGGCAGCAGCATGTGGATTCACTTTCATTTGAACACAGGGAAGAATTTAGACCTGGAAAGATTTTCAGCTTGGGCAGATGTGTTTGATTTCTGTTTTTGTCACTCTTGTGTCAAGATTTAACTAGCTCAGATGCAAGAGCAGCTAATGCCAGAGGGTGTTTGGATGTAGATATTTATTTTACATAGACATATCATTTTTGCTTGTGTTCTTCATAATATGTACCAGCTTTATGGTGTGGACCTGAAGTGACCCACGAGATGCTGGATCATCCTTGCACCCTCTCTGGGTTAGATGTTCTGGGTCACAGGGGGTGGCACTGGGCACTGCCTGGAGTTTGGATGTGCCAAGTTTAGGAATTTTGGTTTTGTACAAGGGCTGATTCTGGTGTGACTGATGAAGGAAGGTGTGAAATGTGTGAGGGGGAAATAAATCCTGCCTTGGTAACTGGGGAAAGGGCCCATGAGCACTTCCTGAGAGCCACAGTTACCCTCTCCAGCAGTGTCCTGGTGCCAGGGCAGTCTGTGTGTGTGTGCCTGGGAGGGGGAACAGATTGCTGAGTCTTGGGATCCTCTTCATCTTTTGCTTCTTGTCATCTCATTCAGGGGTTAAATATATGTGGCAGGGTGCTGTGGGTGTAAGGAAACCTTTTCTTCTTTGATCATGGTTGGAGTAATTACAAGGTGCTTTGAGACCACAGTGGTTTGTTTTTCTGTCCTGAGTATTTCTAGGAATTTAGAATGTCTTCAGGAAACAGGGCAGACTTCAAATTTTATCCTTTCATTTCGTTGGGGAAAAGAACAAAGAAGTCATGTTAGTCAGCCTTAAATTCTGCTTTATGCCCTTTTGCCAAATATTTCCAAACCAGAAATGTCTGTAAGCTTAAGTAAAATTTTAGAGTGTGTTTACTTTAGCCAGCAAACTACAGTGAAATTTCTGGGATGTAGATGGTGATGTATGTAGAAGCCAGGCAATGTGTTTTGTATCTTGTTTATATGACATAAATCCAGACTTATTAAGACTTGTCTTCAATCTATCTGGCATGAAAATCAGTAGGATTATTAGTTATTTGTGTGCTAACTATTTAATTTTTTCAAAAGTAATAGTATTTTAAAAGTAATCTAACATGTTTTAATATTTTCAACTTGGGCTTTATGCAAACCAAGTTCAGTTTTTGGTAGGACAGGATCTAGTGGGCTCTTAAATTTAGAGTTTCCACCAGCAAGTAGATTAAAAAATATAAAGAAAAATTTGATGCAGTTGAAAGTATTCCCTGTATTTGCTGAAGTAGAAATCTGTCTATCAGGAAGGCAGGAGTGGCTGAACACTGAGAGTTTTACCCCCTTCCCCTTCTCTGACTTTGAAAGCTTTTATATTTTCACTAATTGAGGGTGTTGGATTTGTTTGCCATCATTTTCCTGCAAATGTTTGGATACTTTGCAAATGTATCTTCCAAAAAACAAAAGCATCTCTCTGATACACACTCTTATTGCTCCCTGTAAAGGTTGCAGAAGAAGTTCTGTGAAGAAGAGAAAATGCAGGCCTCTGCTCTGTGTAGCTGGGTTAGAACACAGTGCAGGACAGCGCAGTACAGGCTGCACAAACATGAGTTAAAAATGGCAAATGCTGGAAACACTTGGCTCTGGCTGCTTTAAGTGCAGTACTTTAATCATGTTTGCTGACTTTTATTAATAGACTGAGTTGCTTCAGTTCTGGTTGATGGTAAAACCAGTGGTTTGTTGTGCCTAAGGAGGGGTTTTAGCATTCTTTAGATGCTGTTCAGAGCTCTGAAAGAGGGAAATGTGCACAGAAATTCTGCCAGTAAATGAACTTTTCATACCTTTGAAATTCTCCCAGCCTTTCTTTGTGCTCTTTGAACCCAGCCAGAGTGGGAGTGTGTTGACACTTCAGTTTCCCATACATATCTGATGAGTGGGATGCAGGGCTCCTGAGGGGTGCTTTGGGATGCTTTTATGGAGTTACACATTTTTTTTATTTGTGCATCTGTGTCATTGGAGTCCCAACACTTCACTGCTAGAACAGGAGAACTGAATTTTTCATTCATGATTACCCAATTAACATATTTGAGCCCTCTCATGGTAGGTGGCATACCTTGCATTGACATAGGCCCTGGACAGGACATCTGGAGACACTGTCTGGCCTCTGTGGCCTCTGGAATTCCTCCAGCTGTTTGCTGAGGTGTTGATATGGACACTGCTGTTCCTGTGTCCCACTGGTGGAGCCTGCTGACAGCCCTGAGGCTGGGCTTGTGTTTGCTCTCAGCAGCACGAATGGCAAGTTTTAGTAATGTGAAAAAAATGCTGGAAAAAAAAGGAATTTCAGAAAAATACTGGAAACAAAAGGAATTTCAGAAACATCTTTTCTGCTTTGCTTGTTTCTTTTGGCCCTGAAATCACTTTGTATGTGGATTGATTTCTTTTTCTCTCCTTTAGAATCCATGTCCAGAGTTCAGTGCTTCTTTCCTCTCCAGAATCACGTTCTGGTGGATCACTGGGTAAGGTCAAGCTGTTGCATAAAGCACCAGTTCAAGTCAGATGGCACTTTGGGATCCTGCTTTCAGAGCTAAATTAGCAATAATCTTGCAACAATAATTTTGGTTGGTTGTTTTGTAGATAGTTTAATTTTTTAAAAAGCTCGATTAATATTTTTTTAACTTCCTTTGTAGGCTCTTTGTAATTTTAAATCTTGCCAGTCTGTATTTAATATGTTTGAAGGAATATAATAAAAAAATATTTTATTTTTTATTAAAGAAAGGAGAATTGTCTGCTGTATTTAGAAACTAAGTCATTGGAAACTATTACATCTTTCTGTCCAATAGGCTCTTTGTTCAATTAACTTAATTTTACTTATGCTGTATGATTTGTGAGTTAAATCACAGAAGCATATAAAATAATATTGGTGTGTAGTTGTGGCTGGTACTTGGCCAGAGTTCCAACAGAAAGCTAGATGAAAGGAGTTGCTTTGTGAAATTAAAGGCTAATAAAGATTTTGAAGCTTGCTAGGCATGGGCATATTAATTGCCTGGCTGATTTCCAAATGAGATCACTTCATCCTTTCTTTTATTTTCCCTGGAATTTGAATTCAGTGGCATATCCTGGATCCTTAGCTGTTTTGGTGTCTAGTTCTCCCAGAAAAGACAGGAGGATGTATGTTTTAGCATCTGGACCTGTGTTGCTGCAGGCACTAATGCTTGCTTGCATCTTTGGGGAGAGCTGCCTCTGTTCTGGGGCTGGATGCAGCTGTATCTATATATCTGTCTCTATACATACACAAACATTGCTGGTGCTCCTAAATTGGTTTTGCTGATTCCTTCTAATGCAGGTTGATGATTCAGGGTTATCGGAGCCCTTTGGAAGCCAAGGATTTGTGGTCATTAAATAAAGAGGACAAATCAGAGGAAATAGTGCCAGGTTTGGCTAGAAATTGGGCAAAAGAGTGGTCGAAGACCAAGAGGTAAGTTCAGTTATCCTGGCCTTCAGAGGTTTGAGAGCTCAAGTGACTCAGCCTCTGCTCAGCAGTGTTTGGTGTTTGTTACCAAACCTGCTTTTGTAAGGCTGCCCCTGTTTGTCCTTGGGTGCTCAGAGAGCTGGAACCAAGTGGGGCATTTCTGCTTTTTGAAGAGCTGCATCGACTTTCCCTTCATCTTGCATGATCCAAAACGTATTACTGTGGCTTTTGATGTGTGGTGTTCCCCTGGGCAGGGAGTGTTTGGACACAAACCTGTGCTGTGTGATTCAGGAGCTTGGGCTCCCTCTGTAGCTGGCCAAGCCTCGGGAGGGTAGTTCAGGGTGTCAAAGTGAGCAGCTCATTCCCTTCTTTTGACTATATAGAGAGTCTGAGCATCTAAGGCCAGATGGCTAAAATTAGAAAGACTGCATGCCTGTGGTCTCCATCCTACTTTCATCATCTTTGGCTGAGCAAATAGGAGCACCTTTTCATTGAAGGGAAATTGTGTGCTTGCTTAGCCAGCGTGTTTTACATCCAGCTTGTCCTCAGAAGTTCAGAGCTTGCAGTTTAGCATAAGCCAGATGTAAGAAAAGAATGTGTCCAGTCCATGGGGGATGTCTTGGCATTACCCTGACTTCAGTCTGTTAGCTCTGGTGCTACAGTGAAGCATTGGTTTTGGTGAAAGTTCAGCATACTGGGTTCTAGGATAATAATGTCCTCTGCTCTTTAAGTTTACAAGTTACAGCTCTATTCCTCATTCCCCAGGGCAGACTTAAGGGAGATTTCCAGGAATGTTACCTATCCAAGCAAAGAAAGCCATTTCTGAGCAGCCAGTTCATTTAGTTATGTTGTATGATTAAATACATTTGACAGTAAAACTCAGTTAAGCTGTTAAGAATCACAATAAGCAGCTCATTTACATCTCATTTGTACAGGGAACATTTTTGCAGTTGGCTTTATGCTTGAATAAAGGCTACATTCTCTACCTGATCTTTTTTCAGGCAACCACCAAACATGTTATATGCACCCAAAAAGCAGCAAAAATCAGGAGACTCAGATGGTGATGTGACAGAAGAGGTTGAAGCTTTGATTATAAAACCATCTCAGAAGAGCCCTGAAGCATCTTTATTCAAGGTGTTATACAAAACCTTTGGACCATATTTCCTCATGAGCTTCCTTTTTAAGGCTGCACATGATCTCTTGATGTTTGCAGGCCCGGAAATTCTGAAGTAAGACCTATATACTTTATTATTGTATTAAAAGTATGTGAGCAGGATTTAAAACATGCTGGTATTTCACTCCCCAAACTGCTTTGCCTTCAGCTGATACCATGAGGAAGAGATGTCATGAAAGGGAGAAAACATGATTTCAGTCCATTGGTTTTCAAACTACAACATCATGCAATAAATGTTTAGCTTCTTTTCCTTTTCAGCACTGGGAAGGCAGGGCAGGAACATAATCAGCAGTAGCAGGAGAGTTTGCTCAGTTCTAACCTGTAATTATTCTGTGCCTACACATCAGAGAATGTGGTTCCACAGAGCTGAGGAGCTGGGAGGGTTGTGTTGCTTCAAGCTGAGAAGCAAAGGAGCTGCAAGTGCTTGTGTTTCAGCTGCAGGGGCTCTGAGGCTTCTCAGTGTAGCCCCAAGAGAATGCTGTACATGTGAGCCATGTGTTGCTTCATGTTTCAGACTGGTACCTTGAGGAGGGAGTGATGTGTGCTCATACCAAGTGATCTCCAGTTTCTAAGAAGTTTGCTGGAGTGTTTGATCTAAGTTTGATACTTCAGGTGCTTGCATGACCTGTGCAATGTTTGGAATAACCCAAGGCTGCAACCATGATGTTTGGTTTTGTTTTCCATCTGTCAAGAGAACTCATTTCTCTCTCCACAGATTGCTGCTCAACTTCGTAAATAACAAAGCTGCCCCAAACTGGCAGGGCTACTTTTATACAGTGCTGCTGTTTGTCTGTGCCTGTCTTCAGACTCTGATTCTTCACCAGTACTTTCATATTTGCTTTGTAACTGGAATGAGGCTCAAAACAGCCATTGTTGGTGTAATTTATAGAAAGGTAGGTGTTTCTTTAAAGGTGACTACGAATGTGCAATATCTGTGACCGTGAGAATGCATCACTTAAGTCTGAGTAATAAGGTAGGAGACTCTGGTACGCTGATTCCTAACTCTTAAGAGAAATAAGAGCATGGCTAATTTATAAATAAAACCCTTTAAGCCAGGGCAGTTTTCAAATTTACTACTTAACATTCTTCTTCTCACTGCCAAGTAAGAAAACTTTCCTCATTTAGACCTGGGGTGTGCAGTTGGTGCAGAAGTTAAAGATGCATCTACATTTACAGCTTTGTTTGGGATTTACCAGCAGTGCCATCTTAGAATAAGCTGGAACATCTTGGAAAGCTGTGGACTGATAGCTCTGTGTGAGGAAAATGTGTCACAAGAAGTGAAGATTTGCTTCTTACACTAAAACAAAAACAAGTAACAAGCCAAGTAAACAATACCCCCAAGCAATAAAACCACCAGCCCATACCCCAAAGTTTGCTTATTGACTTTAATTCTGTATTAGCTTAAACCCAGCCTATTGATTCAAACTGTACAACTTGGATTTTGCAGGATGTACAGGGTAAACAGAGTATGAAGGAGGAAAATGATTACTTGTGATTTATAAGATGCAGTTGTGTAAAGCACTTGAATTCTGTGGAGAAAATGCAAATGACTAAGTCTGTCCTCATGTTGTTTTAATTGTTTTTTGTTTTTTTACCTGTATGTAGGCACTTGTTATCACAAATTCTGCTAGGAAGACTTCTACTGTGGGTGAGATAGTGAATCTGATGTCTGTGGATGCTCAGAGATTCATGGACTTGGCTACCTACATAAACATGATTTGGTCTGCCCCTCTGCAGGTGATACTGGCGCTGTACCTACTGTGGAGGGTGAGCACTGTGTGGTGTTTCTTGTTCTGGCTTTGGCAGTGTGCTGCTTCCCTGATTCTGTGCCTGCACACAGCTGTTGTTCAGACCATGGGGAGTGTGCAGCAGTGAGGAGAAGGTGCTGTTTATTAAGAAGTCATTCAGAGCTGCTTTTGTCACTGCTGTCTGGAGGGAGGGCAGGAGGATCTGAATTTGCCCATCTGACTTCATATGGGGAGGATGCAGAGGGGAACTATTATCTCTGGGGGACTGCAGCACCTAGAGGACCTCACTTGTCCCCTGATTTAAGTAAAAGTGGTCTTGGCTCTGTGCCCAGAGTAGCATATGAGATGTTGCTGTTTCTGGTTCATACAGCACTGGGCTGACTCTTCTTCAGAAGAGCAGACAAATCAGCAAAAAGTGCAAAGTGTTAAAACATATTTGTGTGTGTGTGTATAGAGATACATTTGGAGAGAGATTGATCTATATGTACTTCTATATGAGGGATATATATATATATATATATATATATATAGTTATATGTTTCTTTAAAGAGTCAAAGTATATAGATATATTAACCTAAGCCTCTACTTGATCCCTCTCTTCTTCTCCCAAGCTGAAAACCTAATTCAGAATGATTTTCTGTAATGTATGCAGTGATTTGAGCCAAGATTTAGAAAAAATTAGTTGGAATAAATGCTTAGAATGATGTACTTTTCAGAATTTAGGTCCTTCAGTGCTGGCAGGTGTGGCTGTCATGATCCTTCTGGTTCCAATAAATGCTGTGATGGCAATGAAGACAAAAACCTATCAGGTTAGCATCTCTATAGAGTGCTTTTAAGAAACATCTATTCTTTGACTTGTTCCTGGAGGTTTTTCCTTATTATTTTTTTTCCCATCCATCTAACTGTCCCTTAAAAATGGAAGGGAAAGAAAGGTCAGAGGTGTTGTGTATTCAGAATAAACAAACTCATGTATTTTTCAGCTTTACAGCTTATCTGTGTGGAATGGTCTAAAAACCTGCAGTAGTGAAGACCAAGGTAGCATTTCAGACAGCTTCATGAGATGTCCATTGATTGAATTGTTAGGAATTAGTTCAGTTTTTAACTTGCCTAAAAACTGAAGTGCAAAAGTAAACTATTGTCTGCCTAATGAACCTAATGGCCGTGAATGAAATATTCATGTTTCCAGGATATGTGGCTTGTTCCATTTTTTGTTTGTTTCCTGGAGAGATGAAGAAGGAAAAAGCCATTGACAGTGCTGAAAATAAAGGAAAATTAAGTTTGGTTTAAGGTTAGATGCAAGCTGCAGATCTTACACTGGTTTATTTTTTTAGCTGCATATTGTACCTGAGTCCCAGGGCTCCCTGTTGCAGGGTTAATCACACTTAAACCAGTGCCACACTTGTTTTGATCTTGCTTTGGATTTGTAGTTACATGAAGCATTCTTTTAATTGGTTTAAAACATCTTGTTAATTCTGCATATTTGTTTGTTCAGATAGTATCTCAGATTTCCTGCTTGGGAAGCTAGTAAGCTTTTGATGATAATGAGGTAAATTTGCCATTGCAAAATACAAAGCTCAGAACTTTGAGGTTCTGCCAAGTATTGTGCTCTGTTAATTATTTTTTGCAATGTTGTTTTTAGGTGGCTCAAATGAAGAGCAAAGACAACAGAATTAAGCTGATGAATGAAATTCTCAATGGGATTAAAGTTCTGAAACTTTACGCTTGGGAATTAGCCTTTAGAGAGAAGGTATTAGAGATCAGACAGAAAGAACTCAAAGTCCTAAAAAAATCTGCTTACCTTGCTGCAATGGCAACCTTCACTTGGGTTTGTGCTCCGTTTTTGGTAAGTGAAACAAATCTGGAAGTCTTGTCTCCTTTTTGGGATTGTGCTTCCCAAGGCAGCACTTGAGAACTCCTTTTGGTTTTGTCTTTTAATGAGTTGAGCCAGAATGCCCTCCAGAATGGTGGGTCCTTGAACACTTAGGGGTGCACTTCTCTGTGGAAAAGCACTCCTGTTTTCTTTGAAACTCAGTAACATCCAGGTTGGATGTGTTCTAGAAGTTCATGTCCAAGTACTGGAAAATGAAAACCTCCTCTGCATCCCCTCCTATTTTTAGTAGAGTACTTGAGGGATCTAAGATGAAATGTATGGTCAGATTTAGGAGAATAAAAAAATCCCTTATTTCAATGTGTTTCTAACAGCAGCAGGTCCTTCCTTAAGAGTTCCTGGCTGAATGGGATGTTGGGCTCCAGGAGTGCCTCTGGCTGGGATTCTCCCAGCGTCGGTGTAAGAACCATGTGCAAAAGGAAAACCATTGTGTGCCCTGAGATGGCTTCAAATTCTTACTTAAAAAAAATAAAAATCCATGATATGCCAAACATCCCTCCTGTGTTTGTGGTTAGCTTACATTTCACCCAATACAAGGGAGAGAAGAGTGAGATCACATCGAACTTGCTTCAGACCCTGTTAGAACAAGGGGCCATTGCTCTTGTCTGCAGAAACAATTAAAAGGCATGACTACATTAGGATAAAATATGTGCTGTTCCAGTTGAAGGTGTTTAAGTGTACTTTCCAGTCTCAGATTCCTTCCCTGCAAACATTTGTAGTGCTTACATTATGCTCGGGGTGTGATGAAAGGCAGAGAAGCATCAGCCGCATTCTTATGTGAATGCTTTTCTAAAAGAAGTCTGGGATTATCTTAATATAAATACATTATTCAATGACATTTCTAAATAAACCCCTGCAGGTGGACTCCCCAGTGCTGTTGTGTGGAGCCTGGGAAGGCAGGCTGGTGTGATGTGCAGCCCTGTCCCAGCACACACGGGGGGTGTGTGGCGCTGGCTCTGCGGGGGCACAACCCGGAGGGCAAGGCTGCTCTTCAACATCTCACTGCTTGGATTTTTGGGGTTTTTTTTTGTATGTTTTGCTAAAAAAACTATTGCCTCCTTGGAAGCACTTTTGACCTTGAAAACTTTTATTTCCTCTGCTCGTTCACATTTCCAAGGCCGGGGTTTTAGAGCCAGTGTTTAGTGAGAGTGTCAGGGACCCGCTGGCTTTGCCGTGCTCCCCTGCTGCCCTGTGTGCTGCTGAGGGTGTTTCAGACTAATTGCTGCTAACACGAGAGTGCAGACATGCTGCTTGTGAGGTTGTTCTCTGGGCCCTGTCTTGTTTTTGATCTCCATGGGAGGGCTTTCTCCCTGGGACAGGGTTGTCCAAACTAAGGGCTGTACAAACAAGCTACTGTACAAGGCACAGCTGAGTCAGCTGCTGCAGCCAGAACAATGCATGTCTTCACAGCAGTCAGATTTGGTAACAGAAACACTGATGGCTTCAGTGGATGCTGTGCTTAGATGAGACTTAGATGGGGAGCTCATTATTTCAAGTCTTTTAGGAGGGAGGATGCCAGAAGTTTTATCTGCCTTGATTTCTTGTTTTAATTGGCAGTCTGTGGGGAAAAAAGCAGCTGGATCTTGTGATATACTGAGGTGTGAGGGTATTATCATGGAAAATAACACTATGCAGGGAATAGTTGTAAAAGCAAACATCTGGTTTTACTTAGTTTGATTTATTTTACTGTAATATATTCAGTATATACGTTTTAAAAATGAGTGTATGGATTTTTTGAGTTATTTTTATAGCTTATGATTCATGATAACAATGGTTCAGTTTCTTGTTCTGTGTGAAACTGAAACAGTTCACAACAGAAGAAGCTTCATCTTTGTAGTGCAATAACATTTCAAGTTTCTTGTCCATGATAAAGTGGGCTGTATTTGGAAATCTAGGGTTGTGGCAGTCTATGCAAGCTATAAAACAGGCTACTATTGGGGTGCTTCTAACTTTTCTGTCAATATATGTTACTGATCCCATATCTGATACTTTGGGGAGTATGTGCAAACTGAAAGAGATCAGGAAAAAAGGCCAGTGATCATCTCTGTACTTCCCTTCTGCTGCTGTGTGACCTCTCATAGCCTGTGATGTTTGTGGTTTCACTTCTGCTGTGTGAGGAAAGTGAGCACTTGGCTCTTTTTAAAGAGGAGCCATCAACTGCTTTTTACAGCAGCAGGTTTTAATCGTGTGTTTGTTTTGCAAAAAGTGTTGTCAGGAACAAAAAGATATCAGAACATTGCTCTTTCTTTGAGGTATAGTCTGACTCCAGTTGTCACACTGTGGCTTTGAGACATGCCCCTCACTGCAGCCTTTGCCCTTGGTTCCAGGTTGCCCTGTCCACCTTTGCTGTGTATGTCACGATTGACGAGAACAACATCTTGGATGCTCAGAAGGCCTTTGTGTCCCTGGCATTATTCAACATCCTCAGGTTCCCACTGAACATGCTCCCTATGGTCATCAGCAACATAGTAGAAGTAAGATTCCAGTCATTAACAGGGGCTTTGTGTGCAGGAGGAGCCCCTGGGTGGAAAGATTACATCCCCCTGCTTGGAGAATGACCACAGGGGAAATGTGGCCACCTCTGGAAGGGACCTTGCAGTTCCTGTGTGTTAGGGCTGTGCTGGTGAAGTAATCCCAGTTATGGTGGATAGGTGTTCCTTACATCACCTGCATTTCTTGTGGGTTGGGAAGTGGAAGTTTGGCTATGCAACCAACTATGCCATGGATTTGAGGAGGGATTGGGAATGCATAGTAGTGGTGTAATGTGCATGTGGCACAACACAGTGAGCACATAAAGGTAATGAGCAGAGTGTAAAGAGTTTGCATCCTTTTTGCACACAGGCCAGTGTCTCCTTGAAGCGCCTCAGGGTGTTCCTGTCCCATGAGGAGTTAGATCCAGACAGCATAGTCAGGGCTCCCATCAAAGAGGGTGAGTTTCTTTGCCTGTTGCAAATCAGTGTCTGCAGGTTTTGGGGGGTTTCTTTTGCTTGCTAGAACAAATTTACTGCATTTTTTGTGGGTTTTGCTGATAAATTGGAGACAGAAAACAGAGAAGAGAGTTTGTAAGATGGAAATTATGTGCAGGTTTCTTCTTCCTTCTCAGATAGTTTCTTTCCTCTCCACAACTGATTTGGCGGTGCTGGAGATGCAGCTGAATTAGTTGGTATCTCTGTGTAGCTGATGTTCCTGAGTGAGGGTAACCTTGGGACCTCTGCTGTCTTGCTAAATTCAGTAAAAGCAGAACACAAGTTTTTGGCAAGCAGTGGGTTATTGTTCTCCTGAAAAAGTGACTTTATACCTCTGCCCGTGCGGGTTTGGATTGTGAGCACACAGTTTAGCTGCTTGCATTGGTGCTTTTATAACATGAGTTTTCTCTTTGCAGCTGAAGGATGCATTGTTGTGAAGAATGCAACGTTTAGCTGGGCCAAAACTGATCCTCCTTTGCTGAACAGGTAAAGATTGGTGCTCTTTTTTCCATTCCATAATACTGCTGCACCATAAATGATCTATATTTGAATTATAAAGTACATATGGAGAAGAGTTTGTTGCCATAAAGAAAGAGAACAAAAACCATCAGTTCTATATATTTTTTTAAATTGGGGCTCAAGGAACTGGAGGGATTTACAGTTTATTGCATTTATGGGATGCATGGAGGGAGGTAGCAGGAGATGTCGGGATCAAGGGAGAGAGCTGCAGGGGATTTCAGCTCTGGCTGTGCTGCAGATGGGCTGAGCTCCATCTAGAGGGTGCAGCCAGCTCAGCCCCTCTCAGCTCTGCTCCCTCCTCTTTGTGTGTCCTCAGGCTCCATTTCACAGCTGAAATTCTCATTTCTCTGCTGTCCCTGATCCCAGGCTGCAGAAGGCAAACAGTGATGCAGCCACAGGCTGTGTCTGCCCTGTGCCCTGCTCCCTTCCTTAACTTTGGCTGCTTTTACTTGGACCTTAAATGGCAAATTCTTTGGGACAAAAATTTGCTCTACTTACATGTGTGTTCATAGAACATCTGATAGAAATCTTGGCGAGACTGGGTCACAGTGCTTTTTTTCTTTCTATTTTCTTCCCTTTTCACTAATCACATTTTAAGTTCTGTGTCCTAACTATGAGCAGAGCTAGGTGCTTTCTGAGTGAGAGGTTTGGGTTTTCAGGCCGTTAGAGTTTCAGTGCTGAGTCAGTGTTTGCAGAGGGTGTTCACAAAGCACCTGATGCCTTGAGTTTTAGATGGGCTGTTCAACTGCCTGTTTAACTACTGGGGTGTGCCAGCAAGCAAGGCTGAATCCTGTGCACTTTATTTCAGCATTCATTTCACTGTTCCTGAAGGCTCCTTGGTGGCTGTTGTTGGCCAAGTTGGCTGTGGAAAGTCTTCACTGCTGTCTGCATTGCTGGGGGAGATGGACAAAAAGGAAGGCTACGTGCTTGTCAAGGTGTGACATGTCTGCAGCGTTGTTCAGCTGTTTGTGGGTGTTGCCAGAGGGATTCTACATTTCCAAGTGGTGTGAAGAGGGAAGAGGCAGCCTTTCAAATGAATGCACTTTTAGCCTGCTTTCCTGGCAAACCATGTATGTGCCTTAGCCTTGACCCCACAGCATCCAAATCTGGTGTCAGATTTAGCCAAACAAAACAGTGGAGCACTCACAGATGAGTGTTCTGGTGAGTCTGGGTATGAGATGGGGAGACCCTGTTACATATCCTCTGAGGAAGAGCAGTGCTGGGTTCTGCCTTCTCAGACATCAGAGAATTACAAGGAGAGGGTGCACCCAGACACCTGAGTGTGGGAAAGGCTGTGTTGCAGTTTGTTCTTTTTTAGACATCAGAGCTGCACACAGCTAACAGAGAAAAAATGACCTGGAAATAAAATTACTTAAAGAACAAAACAAATCTGTTGCATTTAAAAGTCTGTAGGTTTGGCCACCTTCAGAATTGTTGTGGAAAAAGAAGCTAGTTGAGATCTGAGTCACTAATTATTAGTGCAGAAAGAGAAGAAAGAGCTGATACTCACAGCCAAATACTCTGCATTATCTCAGTCTCCTCCTTTGAAGTGACTTTTATATGAAAACCACTTCCTCTGCTTTCTGCAGAGATCTCTTGGCAGGGGTGCATTTGTGAAACACTTGCATTCCAGATTAAACTCTTTTGTGCAGAACATAATTTATAATTACATGAAAGAAGTAATGACTTTTGACATGCAGCAATTGTGCAAACATCCTCTAAACAAATGTTTCCTCCAGGTTTATGTTAATCGTATTTGTTTGAAGCCCTTTATTTTCCACCAGTGAACTTTGTTACTTTCACTTGTAGAGAGGATTATAAAAATAACATTTTGGAGGAGGTGGGAGCCCAAGAAGGGCTTTGTTTGGAAATGACCGTAGGTAATTTGGGAGGTGATTAGCACTGCCTGCCTCACAAAGCCCTGCTGTGCCTTGACTCTCTGTGCAGACTCTTAGTCTAAAGTACTGAACTTTCTTTTTCTTGCAGGGCTCTGTAGCCTACGTTCCTCAGCAAGCCTGGGTCCAAAATGCAACTCTGGAAGATAACATTATCTTTGGGAGGGAGCTGAGTGAGAGCCGGTACAAGCGTGTGATTGAGGCTTGTGCCCTGCTGCCTGATATAGACATCCTTCCTTCAGGAGACAAAACAGAAATTGGAGAAAAGGTATTTCAGTGCCCACTCCACCATAACAGGGCTATTGCTTGTAGTTAAGGCTGTGTGACTCTTATTTTTCTTTATCTCAAAGTTGTATTGAATTTTCAAACTTTCAGAGCAGGAATCCTCTAGAATAAGAGGCAGATCTGAACAGTGTGTTCTCCTTCTCTTTAAGCCTGAAAGGGGAGGAAACCTGTGCTCAGGTAGAAATATAAAACCATCTTGGAGTGACAGTTTTTAATGGTTTTTAAGTTGCTGTGGTTATAGAGCAGAAAATTATACAGAAACAAGAAGAGAAAAATCTTCAGAACACTTCAGTTTTGTTCAAAACAAGGTCTCCAACCCCAGCCCTTCCAAAAAATCCAAATCACAATCCACAAAAACAGCCATCAGCCCAAATCTGGCCCTTGGTTACCAAAGCAGGCCTGGTGTGGGCTTTGGAAACGTGCATGGATGGTGCTGTGCTGTGGAGCAGGAGCTGCTGTCCCTGTGTCCCTGTGTCCCTGTGTCCCTGTGCCAGGGGCTGGCAGGGGCTGTGGCTGCTGGGGCTCTCTGAGCTGCTGCTCTGTGCTCTGCCTGGGTGCAGGGGCTGCACTCCCAGCTGGCCACAGAGCTGACAGGTGCAGCAAAGCTGCAGCTCTGTCTTGCTGGTCAGCAGGCCAGTCACAGTGTGCAGTGGGAGCAGAGTTTGTCTCTTAAATCAGAGGCAGCACTGCAGAAATACAGCTGAGAAGAAAAGCAGCTCTGAATGTCCAGAGTTAGGTAAGTCAGGGTTAATTGCTTTTCAGGACTAGCAAACATGATTTTTTGGTTTGGCTAGCCCTTCACTGACTGAGATCAGAAGAGATGTGCTTCTCTGCAAGAGGATTGTGCCTGATTGCTTATGCTGTTGTGGTAGTGAAATTATTTGTGGAGATGTGTTTCATGCAATGTTGAATTTCCTCTGATTTAAATAAACCACCTGTGACTTGTGTCTTTCTTAAACTGTAGCAAGACTTCTTTCAGCTGTAAATAAAGGCTCCTGTTTTCTTGTTTCCTCAGGGGGTGAATTTGTCTGGAGGACAGAAGCAGCGAGTCAGTCTTGCTCGGGCAGTTTACTGCAATGCAGATGTCTATTTACTTGATGATCCTCTATCAGCTGTTGATGCTCATGTTGGGAAACATATTTTTGAAAAAGTTATTGGACCAAAAGGAATCCTGAAAAATAAAGTATGTTATAATGTCTCTATGGAATGCCTTTTCTTGGCTGAGTTCAAATGATTCCAAGTTTGTCAAGTTGCATACTTAGACTTCTGTTTCTAACAGCTGAAAAATGAAAGGATCCTTCTGCAATTTTTAGAGGACTTTTATAAAGCACTGACTTTTTGTAGTGAAAGGTACTTTGGTTTCTGTAATTCAAAAACATTTGATGGAAAAATCAAGACAATGTTCTCTTAAAATTCTGCATGCCTGTCCCTCATTGCTGTTCTGTTACACAGAATTCAAGCAGTAAAGAGCAGTAGTCCAACCATGGTATTCACTCATTTGGGATTACAGAAGCTCTTTATTTTTCTTTTGCCTTTTAGACTCGGGTTTTGGTAACCCATGCAATCAACTACCTGCCTCAGACAGATACAATTCTGGTAATGACTGACGGAGAAATCTCTGAGATGGGCTCTTACCAGGAGCTGCTGGAGCAAGATGGGGCTTTTGCTGAGTTTCTTCGTACATATGCTAATGCTGAACAAACCATGGAGAACAGTGGTAAGCTCACTAATAGACTCTCTTGCTGTTGTGTGAACAAGGGAGTCCTGTTCCAGGGAAAACAGCAGTACTGATGGGAAAGTTAAATTACCATTTCTTGTGATTGCCTATATAGGTAGAGGTGCTTATTTCTTGAGGGTGTTGAAGGTTGTGAGGTTAAACACAAATTCTTTCTAAAAATCAGGAAAATGTGTAACAGATCTGTAGTAACATTTCCTCTCAGTGCAAAATTCAGATGGTAGTGAGAGTGCAAAAGGCCAGCTGGGGTTTATACACCCTTCCTGTCTCTGATAACGTGTGTCTTCTTTATGCACCTAATTCCTTTGGGCATGGGGAGGAGGAGGAGGCAGCTCAATGTTGTAGCTGCTGTCCTTGACTCCTGCTTCTGCTTTACAGAACAGCTGTAGAGCTGCACTGCTACAGGAATACACTTCAGATTTATTTTTCTTTTATCTGCAGACAGTTACAGTATTGGATTTTAATAGGGGAGCTTAGTCTTTGCCTCCAGCCTGTGTTCTTCATGGCTTGCCTGTGATTTCCTGACACTCCTGCTGAGAAGTGCCAGGGGTGCCTGCACTCTGCTGGCTGGGGTGAAGTTGGGACACGAGTTTGGGAGCAGGTTAACTTCTGGGTATTTTCTGTAGGTGCTTCTGTAGCTGCTTGGGGCACAGTCAGACTTGTTGCATGTGAAATTCATAGGCAAATTAACTTTCTCTAGGCTTCCCTAGGCAGTTAACAAGTTAACTTTAATGTGGAGATTTGCCTCATTTAATAGCCTTGTTCTCTTGGTCTTTGTCTTCTCCCATTTTCAAATGTGGGAAAGTAAGTTTTGAAATCCTTTTCATTAAACTAAATTACTTTATTTTTCCATTTAATTAGTGAACCTTCTTTTGGAAAGAGAGCCAGTGCTTTAACTTTTGCCATGGTTCTCTGCAGTTTTCTCATAAGAGGCACTTCCAACTTCAGTGCCACCCTGATGATCTGCAGGGGATTATCACAGGCTTGGCCTCTTTGCAGTGAATTTGTTAATCAGTTCTAGTCAAGTGATCTTCTGCCAGTGGTAAAAAGTGAAAAGTAGAGGCAGTGTTTGTCTGATTCATAGGGATAACATTCATGTTTACTGAATGTGTAAAAGGTCACTTCTGCTGAGAGTCACAGGCTCTTGGAGGAGCCCAGCAGTGTGAGATGGAGCCAGGCTGAGCTGGCTGGAGGGTGTCTGCACTCCCCCTTTCAAGGGGAGGCTCCCTTGTGTCTGGAGCTCTGTGCTGGCAGCCTGGGAACGCAGTGGGCTGGTGCTTTCTGGCAGGAACACATCTGCTGCTCCAAGGGTGGGAAAGCCTCTCCTCCCAGCCAGCCCCCGAGTTTGGCTGCAGCTCTGCTCCCTGCCAGCCTCCCTCTCCCTTTGGGCTTCCTGAGGGTTCCCCCTGCCTGTGTGCTGCCTTGCCATCCTCAGCTTCGTGGGGTTTCTTCTCTGTGTGGGAAAGCTGTGCTTGTGGCTTGGGATTAAAAATAAATCCGTTTCAGCAAATTTGAGTCTGCCTTGGGTTTTGTGGTTTATGTTTTTCTGCTTGGATGTGAGGTTGTAAAGATTGAAAATGGTAGAGTGTGTTCTGGAAAAAAGTTAATTATATATGCTTTTAGAGTCAGATCCTTCATTAGAAGGAACGATTCAGCCTCTGGAAACAGGTAACTGTTTGCCATATGGGCTTTGTGTTGCTGCTTGCCTTGGAGTAGCATGAGTAGCTGCAGCTTATTTACAAGAGACTGAGTCATTATTAGAAGAATTTTATCTGTGCATAGGAGGTATCTGCATGCTTTGCCTGTCCTTGCTTGTGTGAGCTGCAGCAGCTGCTGTCTGGCAGCTTGTAGGTAACTCAGCAGCAGCAATTCTGTGTCTCAGAGGCTTCCATGAGGAAACTTTAAATTAGTTTTATAGGTACAGCCTGGACCTAGAAATGTAGTGAGTGTACCAAGAGAAGAATCGTTCAGGATTGAGCCCTGAGGGTCCCTTTTGTTCTCAAATCTGTATTCACTGCTCACTGCTGTTCCCTTTTATCATTTCTGGGTACTTTTTTTCAGCAGAACCCTCACTACTGGCCTCATACCCTGGGTGCATATGTCAGATTCACTGTGGCAGTCTTGAGCATTGTTCTGTTCTCAGAGCTAAATGCAGTATAAGCAAGAAATCTTCATAGCCTACAACATGAAACCAAACTGGAGCTTTTGGGGGGAGGATGGTTTATTTGTGGTTTTGTTTTCTTCAGCAATGTTCTAAAGCAGTATGTTGCTGGAATGCTTGCTGGTTTTCATATGGGAACCTTTCAAAACAACTGCTGTCAAGGGCTCAAAATAACCAGCAGTCCCATCTAGTTTGATCTTATTCACATAAATAAGAGCTAAATAATTGAACTTTTTCACGTTTTCTGCTTTTTGTCTTTTTAAGACCATGCTGAACAATTTATTTTTGAGTTTTTAGAGTAATGAACCAAGATTTAGTTTCCAGACACAGAAAGGAAAGCAGTCCACACTTAATGTGTGGATAATCTGTTTTATACATATATTCTGCTTTTGTATAAAACCATGAAAGTCAGACTCGGGTCTGCACAAATTTTCCTGAATATCTTTTGGGCACATTCAGGTTGATGCCTTTGCATGAACTATGCATAGATCCTCTAAAACCACAGAACTCGTTGTTGCAAATTCCAAATTAACTTCCAAACATGAAAATAGAGTTCCATTTACTGACAGCTAACTTTATAGGAGTCTGACAGTTGGTTTTTATAGGGAGAATTGACATCAGCTAAACCTAGTTTTACTCATGGCACTCTACTGCACTGCATTAAATTGCTCAGAAAAGGTTTCTGTTTCAAGCTGACAGGTTTTCTGGAGGGTTTTAGGCACTTGTCTCATGTGTGCTGCATCTTGGTACAAGCAGGATGTTGTGGGATAGCAGATCTCATGGAAAGATCTCTTGCTCAAAGTCATCTGATTCCTGCAGATGCCTAAAACACCAGGATTTTGCACATTTCTTCTTGCTCAACTTTGCAGGAAGACTCAAAGTTACTAGCACATGGCTGCTGTTCTTACAGCTTCACTCCATCATTTATAGAATGTCTTCTCATTGCATTTTTAAACAAAAGTAATTTATAACTAACTATGTAGAAGCTGTGGTTTGAAAAGGAGTGGCTGGAGTGCTGGGTTAGTTTCATGGAGTGGGTGGCATGTGACTTGGTACTGCATGTTTGAACATAACATATGTCCTCATAATTATCTTACATTATTACTGACCTACATTTGCTAGAAAAAGAAATGTTCCCTGTCTTGGCAATTAACCCTGTTGGGAGTTGAACGAAACTGATTTGTTGACCTGGTCAATTTTCTGTTATTATCTGTAAATACCCATGCTCCCTGCTTTGTTTGCAGGGTAAGTCTGCAGCTGGCACCTAGGATTGAAATTAAATGCTTGTGTCTCTTTGCCCAACCATTTTCATGTTTACTTTTTCACCCTCTCAGATACAAACGGTCCATCTGCAAAGGAAGGCAAGCCTATGGAAAATGGAGGCCTTGTGAATGAAGCCCCTGGAAAGCTGATGCATAGGTGTGTGGTTTTATTTTCTTTTCCTCTTGCCCCCCATGCATTCAATCCAGTCATTCAGATGTGGATAAACAGTCATTTGATGGTGATGGCATTTGTTAGAAGGAATGTACATCCTGCTGGATGCAGCAGCCTGAGAAAGGCAAAGCTGTGCTGCTCCGTGGCTCCAGGTCCAGCAGTGGGAAGGGCTCCAGCAGGCACCTGACACCCCACAAACCCAGCACCACCTCCTGAGGCCCCTCTCTGCCTGGGCAGGGCAGGGCTGCTCTGGGATCCATTCTGTGTGTCCATGCAAGGTGCAGCTCTGCAGGGGCTGGGCCCAGTCCCTGCTGTGCCTGGGAGCTGTCCCTGGCTCCTGGGGCAGCTGAGCCCCTGGGGCTGATGCACATTCCTGTCTGCACACACCCAGCTCCCTTTCCATGTGAAGGAACTCTTGGGTTGTAGCAAGATATTCTGTGATGGCTTGCACAAAGGGACAGTGTTTTACTGGCTAGTGCAGCTCTTGTGTGTGCTCCCAGGGCTTCTGCATTTACTGCTGTCAGATGGGATGAAGTGCCAGGGGGACCCTTAGTCTGACCTAAGGCAGCTGCTGTTCTGCTTGCAGTCACTCTGATTGCACCTCTCCAAAGCCATCTCCTGGTCTGTGCCTCATTCTTCCTGTGCTCTAATAGTGCCTCTGTTCTTATGGTGCCATGGAGACACTATTTCTGGAGGCTGATGAGTGCCTGGGAGTTCAGTGGCCTGTTTTGAGGGGAGGGCAGGTACCCATTCCACACTCCAGCAGCTGCTGTGCTGGTGATGGGGTTTGGAAAGGCTGATCTTGATGGTCACAGAGCATTTCTCTTTCTGGAGTGATTGTGCAGCCAAGGCTTGTTTATCTGGTGGCTGTTACTTGCACATGGACAGGGGTACTTGGGAAGTGAGTGCTGTCAGGGAGGGGTGGGAGAGTGCCCTGAGGGGACAAGAGGGGCTCCAGGAACCTCTGGCCCCGTGGTGGGGTTAGGACATCTCCAGAGGAGTGTAAACCACTGGCTTGGAGCTGTGGAATGTCAAAGCCTAGATGTGAGGTAACACCTGTCCTGTGTCAAGCTAAGATTAAAAATGAAATGTCTTCAAGCAGGCAGCTCAGTAACTCTTCAACATACAGCAGAGACGCTGGGAAGCCACAGCAGCAGAGCAGCACAGCAGAGCTGCAGAAGCCACTTGCTGAGAAGAATTCCTGGAAACTGACAGAGGCTGACACAGCAAAGACTGGGAGGGTAAGGCTCCAGTTCCCACTTCCTGTGCCCTTCTTTAATTTTGGAAAAATCTATTTCAGAAGAAAATAACTTCTGAAGACCACATAACTGTTGTGAGAACGGGCTGGGTGAGTTCTTGAGCTTGCTGCTTGTTGTGTAATACTTGGTGGAAGTGTTGCTGTGCCCTCTGCTCCCAAACCTGAGCCCCACGTTTGCCTGCAGGAAGAATGCCAACACAAAGCTTGTGTGAGATGATGGCCCTGACCACATCAGAGTGTAGAAGGAGGAATGAAAACCTTGCAGCTATTTCTTGGAGAGAGGCTGTGACAAATTAGGTGACCTAATGAAAACTGCCCTTCAGTAAGGAGCTGCAGTTGACTCAGATGAATTTAAGCCAAGTTTCCACTGTAGCCATAAGTGTCTAATCCCAGGATACCCAGGGCTTTCTGAGAAACCTGAGGCTGAGGATCCTGGGAAAGTGGCAGTTGCAGCTCCTAGCAATGTTGCTTGCATCCAAGCTTGGATTGCTTGCTGTTGGTTAAAGATAGGTCACAGGGTACAAGCCATGCAGAGCAAGGGTTGGTTTAAAGGCTTTATAACCCTGTGGTGCAGAGAGCCAGAAACTGGAGCTGCTCAGTGAAGTTTTTGGCTCTGCTACTGATGCTCTGTGGTACTTCAGGCAGGTCCCTCCCTACTCCTCCCTTCCCTTGGATGACAGGGAGGGATGATGTGTGCCTGCCCTGAGGCAGTGTTGGGTTTGGCATGTCTCCACAGAATGCTTTGCAGCCTGTGTTCCCAGGCAGTGGCTCTCTGGAGTGCAGCTGCTGTGCTTTCATGGCCTCGTGGAGGGATACTGACTTTCAATAGGTGTTGG
Source organism: Euphonia xanthogaster (assembly GCA_034509185.1). Classification (NCBI taxonomy): domain Eukaryota; kingdom Metazoa; phylum Chordata; class Aves; order Passeriformes; family Fringillidae; genus Euphonia; species Euphonia xanthogaster. The sequence goes on from JAYDZK010000044.1 coordinate 7,600,981, forward strand.
ACAAGGGGGAGTTGCTGGTTTTCAAACCTAGCTGCAAAATGAGTGTTTCTTTTTGTCTTCTTTCTTCAGGTAAAGGCATCAGTGTACTGGGACTACATGAAAGCAATCGGGCTCTGTATGTCTTTCTTGGCCATTTTCCTCTTTATGTGCAATCATATAGCCTCCTTGGCTTCCAACTACTGGCTGAGTTTATGGACAGATGATCCTGTTATCAATGGGACACAGCAGAACACAAGTCTCAGACTGGGAGTGTATGGAGCACTGGGAATTTCTCAAGGTTTGCTTGGTTTTGTGTATTTTAAGATTTGCTGGTTCAGTGTTTCTAATGCTCTTGGTGCCTGCAGCAGCATTTTTGCTAAGGATTTGAGTGTGTGTTTTCATAGAAAAATGAAAAACTTGAATTTAAAAAAAAAGCAAGCAAACCAACCTATACAATTACTCAGTTACAAAATGTGTTTTTCCTTTCATTTGTAAATTAATTTCTCAAAGTGAGAAGTGTTTTGCTGGCTGATGAGTCAGAACTGTTGACAGAATGTCTGATCTGAGAAGAGTCTCCTTGGCCTGTCAGCAGACTGTGCTGGCCTGGTCTGCAGGGCAGCTTGTCCCAGGAGGCTGTGGCTGTGCTGCCTCCCTGCAGCCCCTGCCTGGCTCAGCTGCCCTGGGGCTCCACCCAGGGCACTGTGGGGAGGCTGCTTCAGTGATGCTTTGTTTTGTGTCCTCTTTGTGGTTTAGAGTTTGTTTGCCATGAAACCCAATGCCTCAAGTGCCCCACTTCAGAAGTGCCCTGAAAATCCCACAATAAAAAACAAATGCCAAGAGCAAATTCAGTGATTTTTGCTCAGGGAAAGTGTTCAAATATTACACAAATTTTTGTAATGGAGAAGCAATGAAAAAAATGTCATGTTTTCACTGGTTTTATGGTTTTTTTTGACTACTTGACATATTTGCTAAGTCTACCTGAAATGTGACCAAGTTCTCAGGATTATTGCACTAGAGACATACTGTCACCCTGATTTTTTAAGATTTTCTAAGCCTTCTGATGTTTACATTCTTGTAATGAACTTTCTCACACACTTTCTGTGAACAACTCATTGTTTTGCATTCTTTTATGGAGGAGCAGAAATTTGATGGACTGTTGGTTTGTCCAGTGTCATTGGAGAGGTGGCACTGTCACCCCCCAATCCACTGCCACTTTTGGAAAACTAAAAATGTTGGAGTCAGAAAACAAACGTTCCCTTTTTTTTCTTTACCTTGAGAGCAGCAGTGTGTGCTTGTGTTCTTTCATATCCTATAGTGACAAAGCTGATGATACTGAATCCTCATCTGCATTCCAGGAAAACTATTCCTGTTTCAGCAGTGGGGAAGAGACAGCTTTCCATTCCACATTTTACTCAAAAAACAAAAATAATAAAAAAAAAAAAGGCATTTTACTGTATTCTAGTAAGTCAGCATCCACTCATAAGCATGTACAGCTGCTGGCTCAATGAACTTGTACAAACATTGTAGGAAGAGTACAAACTTCAGGAGGCAGAAAAAGCATTCTCACTGAAGTTGCTTCAACTACTCTAGTAAAAATAAAAGTATATGAAATTAACTGATGCTATATTTATGCATCAATCCACTCTAGGCAGGTAAAAATGTAATTCTCTGGAAACCTGAACTGAAAATCGAGTAAGTATCACACTCTGCATATTTAGACCTTGTTAAAGCACAAACACTAGTAACCTGCAACTAACAGGCATGCTTCAGAGCTTGCGGCAAAAATCAATCTATGGCTTCCAGAGCTTCAGGAGGCCGTCTTCACTGTAAGTGGCAATCAGGTTCTGGTGGGGGTGATGAGCAATGCCAATGACATCTTTTTCATGGACCTAGAGAGTAAGCAGAAAGATGCATTAAGAGAGTCTTCCTTCAGCAGATTTAAGACAAATATTCTCTTCAAAAAACAACTGAAGGAAAGCTGGACTGAGGGTTAAGGTGCTTTGTGCACAGAGCAAAAGCAGGGGTACACACACCAACACTCAATTCCAGTTTCTGACATGGTAGTTAGTTTTTGTTGGGCAAGGGAAGGTTCAGTGAAGGTTTACATCCACTGAAATCCACAACATCAAAGTGTTCCTTGTTAAATTTAGACATTCAAGCTAATATTCCTCTTTAAGTTCAATCTAAAGCAAATTTAAATCCGATAGCTTTAAATCTGATGGTTTTTTTCAGATTCTCCACCAGCTAGAGCCCAAGTCAAAATATGCTCATTTAAGGAAGTCTGAACCAATTCAGTCTTTGCTTGATGAGTAAATGCTCCCCTAATTTCTACAATTAAATGGTTCTAAAAACCCTAAACACATTGTATGGCCAAATTCCTGGAATTCATTTGTTACCAATCATGTCTGCTAGAGATGAAAGATTGCTTGGTCCACAAATGGACTTCACAATGAACATTTACATCATCCCTGTGTTTAAAACTCTGGAAAAGATCAGAGCTGAAAACTTACAGTCAGAGTTCTCTCCAGCTTGCCAGTCACTGTGCTGAAGCAGTACAGCACAAAATCTTCACCAACACAGTAGATCCATTCACCTCGAGGTGAAAGTGCACAGCAGACAAAGTCACCACCTTCTCTCTTACCAGAACTAAAACTTCTTACAATCTGCAAATGAAACAGCAGGATTAAACAGCAGCATATCAATACCATGTTTAAGGCAAAAAATATTAAAGAAGAACTAGGTCTGCTCAGAACACAGATCTTTCCATAGCTTCAAGAGCTTTCTGTGTTCAATACACTTGAGTTCAGAATAGTTTGTCATGCAAGCAAACCAGAGAAATCAGGCTTAACCCTGCTAGTAGGTTATTAACTAGGTTTTCTGCATTCTTGAAATGACAGAGTGACCTGGAAGGATACCAGTAAGACCACATACTTGTCCTTGCATATTCATGATGACGACTGTATTCGATCTGTTGCAAACAACAAAGTGTTCTGGGTTTTTAGGCAGCAGAATGACACTGTTCACAGTAATGTCTGTCCCCGCAGTGCTACCAAGAGACTTGAAGGTGTTGGAGCACTCTGTTGTCTTCACATTCCAAACCTAGTGTAAAAAATAAAATGAAACAAATTAGCTTCAAAAATGAAAAAGCAAGAGCTGATATGCAATTATTTCAGATGAGGGAATCCCCACATCATAGGACAAGAGGTGTCACAGTCAGTTCAGAGTCTAGAATAAAGCAGAACAGGCAGAAAGCACTGCACTTATGTTCCCATTTCATAAATGCAGGAGAGACAGGCTCTGCAAGAGACTTAAAGTAGAATAACAAATTTCCTCAATTCTCACACAAATCTACAGCAAAGTCACAAGCACACTCATTACTGCAAATAACCCTGAGTCCTCCACAATGACTGCAACAATTGTAACAAAGGAATGATAAGACAGCAAGAGTCTGAAGGTGGTCTTTACAAAGACTAAATGACACCTTACCTTCACTGTGCCATCAGAGGATGCACTGATGATATAGTGGCCATCCTGGGTAAAAGTTGCTTCATTGACAAAGGAAGAGTGACCACGGAATTCCTTTAGGGTTTTCCCAGATTTTAAACCATGAATCCTGTCAGACAACAGAGGTGGAAATGAGTAAGCAAATTCCACTCAGTAACCAAGTAGGTGCAGGATCAGATCTTTGCATTACACAAACAGTAATCAACATTTTCCAGATGCCAAGAACTGTAAGAAAAGAGGTTTGAGGATTCTCTTGCCTATTAAGATTAAAACAGTGTTTAAGTATTTTTCTGAGTATATTTATTCTCACTTCTAATCTATCCTGCAATGATATTTAAAAAAAAAAAAAAGAAAGGTATATTCACCTAAATAATTTTAACACCTTAACACCTAAAAAAT
>JAYDZK010000044.1:7609475-7637836 GCA_034509185.1 Euphonia xanthogaster
TCAAATGAGGGAAGCCAAGCAGGTGAGGCACAAGGCTGGCTTGCCTGGACAGGCGTCTTCTCTGGGACAGAGGATGGAAAAGGAAGCCGGGTGTCTCTTTCCCTCTGTGGGCCTCTCAGGAGCCCCGGGCCAGGCTTTGATGTAAAGTAAAGGCCACGGATAGTTGGTGGCATAAAAAAATCCCGAAACCAAAACACACCCGCCCCCCAAAAAACCTCAACCCAGCGGTTTTATTTCTCTGCCCGGAATGGGTGTTTGAAGGGATGCAGTAAACACTGGAAGCAGCATTGGTTAAAGGAAGTGAGGAAGGCACTGTCCTAAATGTCTTTATCTTTTTGAGGATTTTCTTCTAGGCCGTATGTGAAATAAGCCAGATACTGACAATGGAAGGGTGTTGGTGATGAAATGAGGGAAAAATTCATCTTCAGGTGGTTGTGCATGGATGGCTGATGCTCTGCATGTCTGCTGTTGAGGATTCTGGGGGTTTTGGTGGGTGGGGATAGGTGTTCACCTACTCCCCAGAATTTTCCATTTTGCTTGTTTTTATTTGAGGATGAGACCTGTCATTAATATTGGTTGGTGATTATTTCTTTAGCCTGTCTTCTTTACATTAAATATGACACCCCTCCTCCAGCCCTAGGCAACAAGTGAGGGCACTGCTGATTGCTTCTGTGGAGCTCAGAGCAGGCCAAAAAGATCCTCACAGGCTTCCAGCAGGAGGACTTTTGGGATGGATTTAAGCTGATTTGAGGTATTCTGGACAACCCTAGTAATAGAGGTGCTGTACCAGTACTGTTGATAAAGTACTGGTGACTGCAGGGGCTGTGGAGGTTAGTCAGGATCAATAAATTCACTTAAAATGGGGTGAAAATCCCACTGCACTACTAATGCAGCCTTGAGCAGACTTCAACAGTGCACAGCCCCTAAGGGATTGCTGGGTACTCTGGAGTAAATCCCATTTTTCAAGCCTTCCCTTGAATAAACCAAAAAATTTTCTAGAGGCAGAACTTCTGTGCACTTTTAAGTGCAGTGCTCTGAGCTGTGAGCCAAATGCTGATGTGAATGTTTTGGAACTTGTCAGATCTACAGGTGCTGCCTGTCACCAGAGTGACAGTCAGTGCTCTGAAAAGTGGTGGGGACAGAAAAGTAGTGGCAGGAGTCACTCAGTATTTTGTTTTAAAGCACAGTGTTGTAGGGGGATACAATATAAGAAAATAAAGGTAGTATAGAAAGTAGTCTTACCCCTAAGGTAAGGACTTGCAGCTGAGCCAGTTGAGATTAGGAACAGGCCTGACTCTGACAGGCTGCAGCTGTAGCCAATAAGAAGAGTGTTAAAAAGAGTGGGTTGGTTGGTTGAGGGGGAACTGGATTTGTTTGGCTGCTGCGAGAAGAAGGAAGAGGCAGTGCTTGGAGGAGCAGCCTGCAGGAAACGCCAAGGAGGTACAAAACTCTAGCATTATAGAACTTTTGCAATATAATAACAACACAGTGTTAAGGGTTAGAGTTCTAAGTTAGAGTTTGTGCATGTTGTGTTACATGCAATGTGCCTAAATAATTAAAATTCCAGTACCAGTGCAGTCCCAGTACAGGTTGCATATTTTGTAAATGGAACACAGGTATTTGAAATAAGCACTGATCAGAGCAGGTGTCTGATAACAGGATTCTCTCTGGGCATCCTGTTCCAGTGCTCAGTCACATGAACAGTAGAGAAGTTTTTCCTCATGCTCAGGGGCAGGATTGCCTCCCTGGTGTGCTGGCATGTTTGGGGGTGGAGGGTGGGAAAATGCACCACAGGATGCCATTGGCCTCCTTGGCTTCCAGGACACATTGCTGGCTCAGGGACAGAGTTTTTTGTCCACCAAGACCACTAGGTCCTTCTCCACAGAGCTGCTTTCCAGCAGGTTGGCCCCCAGCCTGGACTGGTGCATGGGGCTATTCCTCCCCGGGTGCAGGACCTTTGGGCCTTGGATGAATTTCAGACAGTTTTTTTCTGCCCATTGAGACTGCCATGCTATGAGGGGTGAGCAAAACTCTGCTTTTAGCAAAGATCCCTGTGCCTTCTTCATAGTGTTACACACAGCTCACACACCTGCCTTCGCCTTTGGCATTGAAAATTTGGTACCAAAACTGGAAACATTTAACCCTGGGCTCTGCATGTAGACAGACATAAACGACACAAAGAGCAGAGGTTTGAGACAGAGGTTGTCAGTGTGTGTTTTTTGGGTGCAGTTGCCAGTGCTGGGGCCATCCCAGCTGTGATCGGGCAGAGGGAGGCAGACACACACCCGTGGGTGTGTCACAGTTTGTCACATTTGGCACTTTCATCTCTGTGTGTCGAGCTGCTGATGGCTGAAGTGCTTGTGAGAGTGTTTGCCCTGGAGAAGCAACTCTTTTGCTTACCTAGCCAGCAAAATCTGTAGTGACAGCATTCCCTCCCCTACTTCTCTGAATACAAACATACCAGCTCTTTGAGAGGCTTTGTTAAGAGTAGTGAATTGGAATTATGAAGTCTGAGGGCAGCTGAAATATTCTCATATTATTGGCAGTAGTAGTTAGACTGCAGTGTTAATGACAATAACTACTGATACTCAGAAATATTGAGAGCCTGTGTGTGAATTCATGTTTTCACACAGGTTGCTCCTAGTATCTGTAAAAGCCACTAAAGCTACAGGTCTTCCCCTTTTACAATAAATTTTGATGTCAGTTAAAAAAACCCAGATTTTCATCGCTGGTGTATCGTGAAAGGTTATCGCAAAAAATTGGATTTAACATCTAATGTTAAATACTGATAAATCACGTTGTTGCACACGGTTGAGAATTGTGTTGGTGTTGAAGCATGAATGTTCTGCCATCTCTTCTTTTTAGTTTAGGTGGGTTTTTTTAGCTGACTTGGTTTTTTTCCTGCCTTTTATAGTCGATTTCATTGTATTGGAGATCCTTGTTGGTCAAATTGATGTATTTCATACCAACTTCCCTCTTTCAGCTCCCAAATTCCCAGCCTTTTTTCTTGTCATTCAGATTCTCCAGCAAAAATGGCTGTATTTTCTCCTTGCCAGAGGAAAAGCTTCTAAAAACCTCTCCAGGAGTGTGGTGGTGTTCGCAGGGGTCCCAGGACGAGGGAAGAGATGAGAATGTTGACTCCATGTTTCAGAAGGCTGATTTATTATTTTATGATATATATTATATTAAAAGAAAGTTATACATTAAAGCTATACTAAAAGAAAGGATCTCATCAGAAGGCTAGCAAGGAATAGAAAGGAATGATAATTAAATCTTGTGACTGACCAGAGAGTCCGAGACAGCTGGACTGTGGTTGGCCATTAATTAGAAACAACCACATGAGGCCAACCAAAGATGCACCTGTTGCATTCCACAGCAGCAGGTAATTATTGTTTACATTTCGTTTCTGAGGCCTCTCAGCTTCTCAGGAGAAAAGATCCTAAGGAAAGGGTTTTTCATGAAATGTGTCTGTGACCCAGGAGCTGCTGTGCTGTGCTCCCAAAGCCTGTGTCTGCAGGCAGTGAGCTGTGACCCTCCTGCTCCCCTCGTTCCTTTCTGCTCCTGGTGCTTTTTGTCTCTCACATTTGTGACATTTTTGGGTGCTGTTTCTTGATGGGAAGCAGGAGAGCCCCACTCTGTGTGTGAGCAATTGTCCTGCCTCTAATTTGTCCCTTGTTTCTGTTTGAAGAGGTGTTGGTGCTGTTCCACCCAGTCCTGATTTAGACACGTGACCTCCGCCACAGTGTGTAACAGAAAAAGGAATAATTGTATTAATTATTCATTATTCATCACAAACAGAATCTTCCCTTGCTGTTAACAACACGTAATTGTTTTTCCCGAGCTCCTCCTGGTTTCAGTTTATGACCTGCAGGATTTCTCAGTGGAGTTGGTTCCAGAAGGATGCCACTCCCTTCCCTGCTGTGTGGCAGGCCAGGTGTCACCTCACAGTGATGCAAACCAAATATGAAGTGGGCTATTTATAAAGCTTCAGAGCATTTTGCCAGCAAACCTGAAATTAACAGAGAGCAACTAATTAACAATTATACAATTTGAAGGAAGTGCTAATTAAAAAGTTTTTAAAGAGGTGAATTTTCAATTGAAATACAGAATTAACCAGAGATTTAGTGCCTGAAACAGAAATTTGGACTGATTAACAGAAATGCAAAAAGAAGTGCTAGCTGTGTAAGAAATGAATTTTTAATTTTCTCTTCAGTGCCATGTTGAGGATCTGAAGGAGATGTGCTGTTTTGGCTAGAAGGTATAAATCAAACTATTTTTCAGTAGTGTTGTTTTAGTCTTACAGTGTTTATGGTTGTGTTCAATCACAAAAATTGGAGATTTTGGCAGAGGAGCCATGCCTCTGCCTCTCTCTGATGATTTCTGTGCCACTGAGTTCAAAAGAACTCAGTTGAAGAACACAACAGGAGGTAAGAAACAAGAAGTTTTCTGCAAGACAGGAGTTGCTTAAAGGCATTCAAGTCTGGCAATTTTTATGTTCTTGGGTTTTTCTCCTCTTTGCCATTCTGTCCTGTTCTGGGAATGGGACTCTGGTGGCTCCAGGAGTGGGTTAGATGTTACATTTTTACCAAAGTGGAGCAGGGTGCACAAATGAAATAGAAGCAGCTTTAAAAACTGGTCTACCTGCAGGCCCTGAGAATTTCTCTTGAAATTCCTTGTGTTTATGCATTTTATCTTCAGCATGAATAGGTGTAGGGTGATGGAGAAGAAATGAGATTACTCGGCTCTATCAAAATAATGTCTGCCTATTAATTGAGCAGGTAAATGCTTTGATTAGCTGAGTTTGCATCTGAGTTAATGATGGGTGCTTTTTCTTGGAATATGAATCTTTGTCAAACCCTGATGGTTCTTTCCAAATTTATCTTTAGAATGACCTTCTTTCTGAAATGTAATTTTTCATAGTCTGTCTCTTTTCAGGAGACTGCATTGTTTTAGCTGTGTAGTTGGCAATTAAAAAAAAAAAGAGATTTCCTGTGAAATGAGAAAGCTGAGTTCCACTGAGCTTTAGACAAGAGATCTGTGTTGCTGAAATGAGTCATCACAGTAGGTGAGGTTGCTCGAAAAAGCCACAGTTCACCACATAAAAAAATTAAAGAGATCCCAATCCATGCCAGCTTTGAAATAATAGAAGTCATGAATAGTCCTGGAGGCAGACTCGCATCTTGCCCTTGGCTGCTGTTATGCCACACTCCCAACACCTTCTGAAATTCCCATTGCAGAATGATTTAATCTTGGCTCAATAAGCACTACTAGCCTTGGCAATAATAAAGTTTACTTACCAGCATTCAAATGGGTTGCATATTTTGCTTTTTGCTGTTTTGAATTGAGAGGTGTTGGGAGACACTCCACATGTCAGCCAAATATTTTTCCTTGTGTGCTGGGAATTGGCACTGTCACAGATTTGTGCATTTTTAGATGGTGGTGTGACCTACAGGTGTCAAAATTTATTTGGGAGGCTTAATGCATCTAAAATTCATAAGGATTTCACTGTGAATATATCTATGCTCATAACTTAAACAGGCATTAACAAAAGAGGCTTTTTGTGGTCTGTAATACGTGTCTTTTAATAGTTTACACTATAATTAGACACTAAGCATTGTGCTGAAAGCTTGCCACATCTTTAAGGGTCAGTAATGTTTTTTCAGAACTGTGTGAGTATCACTGGCACGTAGGAAAGGTTTTTTCCCCCACTTTGCAGTAGTTTCTGTGAAAGATGGTTTATCCTGGTTATCTGTCAGAACTCAGGACATCCCTCTGGGAGTCCAAAATTGCAGGGACCCTTGCCAGGGAGCTCAGAGACCCTAGCACACAGCCCAGAACACCAGTGGGTTTGATTATGACCCGTGGAGCAAATTATCAGCTTTACATGAAGACCTGAAAGCCACAGCAGTTTCAGTCGTGTAATAATAAAATTATCACTGGGTGAAAAAGTAGATTTTGGGATTTTTAGAATAGGGGTTTTTGGGGACAAGATGGAGGGACTTGGGCGTGTCTAGCCTTTCTTCTTCTTCTTTACCTCCATCTTCTGCTGAGATGTTGGCACTTTTAGATTGGTTTAGAGTAGAAGCTCACTGTCTAACATAGGTGATAGGTATTGAAAAATAATTGTAAATATTGTACACGTAGTTTTTAGTATAAAAAGATAACATCTCCCTGGGGGCAGGCAGAGTGCCTCTGACTGTCTTGCTGAGCGGACCTTGGCAGGATAGGAGAAAGAATTTTATAGATAAGAAACAATAAACAACCTTGAGACCAAGAACTGCAGAGTTCTGACTCCTTCGACTGCCGGGCTGGGAAAAGAGACTTTCTAACACATCTGGGGGTCACTGTGACCAGCTAGAGTCCCCAGATGCTGGCTGTGCTCCTTACCTGTCACAGCTCTTGCCATGCTTGTCTCTGTGGATTAATCCATTTCAGAGATGTTTTGTTCAAACTTCTGTGATGAAGTTAAAACTACTTCTGAATCTCTCACCTTTCCAAGAGTTCCTGCCTTGCTTCTGGGTTGTATTATTTTAAAAGTTTTGTTTTATTGATCCCTAGGTTCGGAAAGTAGTTGTAGTTAAGACAGGAATTTATGCACCTGAAAAACTCATTAATTTTGGATGCCTCTAGATTCACACACTGCTGAAGCAGAATCTCAAACATCTTGCAGTGCTTGTGTCACTAGCAGGACACACATGCCATATTATTAATTTTACAAAAGAAAGATGTGTAACAGACCATTTGTTGTCCATACCTCTGATCTCTGTGGTGAAGTGCTGGAAAGATGTGTCTGTGCCTTGCAGGTGGCTGGCAGTCCGTCTGGAGTACGTGGGGAACTGCATTGTCCTGTTTGCAGCACTGTTTGCAGTGATTGCACGCAACAAGCTCAGTGCAGGCCTGGTGGGCCTCTCAGTGTCCTACTCACTGCAGGTAACTCTGCCTTTTCTAAAAGCAGCAAAACCTCTGAATCGTTAGACTGCATCAGAAAGTCAGAGCCTTGACATGGCTTTGGATGGACAACTAATATAAAGAACACAGGAAATAATAATTACAAGTAGTATCTGAGAAGATGCTGGGAAGTTTCTCCTTTGCTTTCCCTGTGTGAGGGGATGTGGCCGGGGTGTCTCATCCTGTGCATCTTAAAGGCATTTAGGCTTTCCTCCTGCCCAGCACTGATTAGCCAAGATCTTGCCTGAAATTGCAGTGCTTTGGTTGTTCCACGTTTTTCATTTATTGCAGGTAACCTGTTCAGTGTAAACTGCTCTCTGGCTGCTTTCCTCCTTGCAGATCACAGCGTACCTGAACTGGCTGGTTCGCATGTCATCCGAGCTGGAAACCAACATTGTTGCTGTTGAAAGAGTCAAAGAATATGCTGAAATGGAGAAGGAGGTACAGTGAGCTGTCCACCACGCTTGTGGAAGCCAGGGCTCTGTTCTGAGGTCTCAGCTGCCCACTGAGTGGTGGGAGGGTGGGCCCGTGCTCTGAGCTGAGGGGGGGCACAGAGCTCAGGGCTGTGAGTGCCTGTCAGGGACAGGCTGGGTCTCAGTGGGAAGTTCCTGTTGGTGCTTTTGTGGTGTTCCCACTGGCGTTTACACAGTGCTATTTAGCAAATGTGCTCTTATGTTCAAGGCTGAGCAGTAGGGTAGCACAAATATTTTGGTTTCCTAAAACTTCAAACATCATGTTTTTATGTGTTTCTCTTTTTGCACTCAGTGTGGGGAATAAAAAGGTTTTACTTGTTTTGTTTTGATTCAAATCACATTATTCATTTAATGTTTAGTTGTTCCCTTTATGGTTACAGAGTTCCCTGGGTCTTTTCTTTGCCTTGCCTGTCACTTGAACCTGACCTGGGTCACTAATTTTGCAACCAAACATTATGAAGACCCTTCCTAGATTTTTTTCCCTAAGTTCTGGTAGCAGACCAGTGTTTATACATGTAAAAACCTTTTTATTTGCAGTGGCAGTAAATGCAGTGGGGTATGTTCTTTCCTTTCTCACCCCCGTGGGAGGTTGAGGCAGCAGCTTTTTACCAGCTTGTGGATGTTTTAGTGCACAATCTCAGCCTAACTGCTTCCAGTTGCACGTGTGGCTGCCCCTGAGGTTTCCTTGCCATGGTGGGGTGTACAGACAGGTTGTCTGAATGTGTGCTGCCTGCATGATTCTGCCATTGGCAAGAGGGAAGTTTATCCAGCAAGTGGGACTTGAGATAGCCAAGCCCTTGGCTACTCACACCATTTCATCTGTCTCGAGACTCCCCTGCTCTCCTCTCATCTCCTCATCACAGTTCCTTTTGCAAATTATCCCTGAAGAAGGATTTTTCTTAAATGCAGTCTGAGTCCTCTGAGCCTGTGTTGGTGGAAGCAGCTGATCAGAGGTGTCTGTGTGGCTCTTGCAGGCTGAGTGGAGCATTGAGCAAACAGCCCCAGGCAGCAGCTGGCCCGAGGAGGGGAAGGTGGAGTTCCGGGGCTACGGATTGCGCTACCGCGAGGACTTGGACCTGGTCCTGAAAAACATCAACGTTACCATCAATGGGGGGGAAAAGGTAATGCCTGAATTCATGGCAGGGTGCTGAGTTCACAGGTCTGCATGCACAAGCAGAAGAGAGGTTTAACCCTGTTGTGTTCTGTGTCTGGAGCTCTGAAGAGCTAGAAAAGCTTCTGTGGAATCAGCCCTGTTGTAACTGCAGGTGTTGTGGGCTCTCAGCCTTTGCAAGGTGTGTTCTGCATCAGGGATAAAGAAACACTGCCAAGTATCATTTGGCCTGGTTTCATTGGGAGGTGAGGTTTATCCTGGCTTGTCTCCCCTTCCCAGGGAATTTTGCTAATTTGTTTGCCATAAGCAAAGATGAGTAGGTTGCAGAGAGATTAAGTTAATTATAATCTCAGGAAAATAGCCTACAGTAGAGGGCCTGATCTAGTGAGGCAGAAGTTGCAAGGTGAGACTGCAGGAAAAAATGGGACTTGAGAGCAGATTCTCTGGATCTGATCTGTGTGTTTCTCCTCCTGCTTCCTTGCCCAGTCCTATGCGGATTCTCTGATGTCTGTTAATAGTGTGGTCTTGCACAGCAGCATAGAAGGCAGCTATGAGAGATCTACTATCCAGCTTCCTTATTTGTGGTAGCCAGCTGGGCATTTGTTTTCTCCTGAGTGCACACTTTCTGCCTACAAATACGGGCAGAATGCTACCTCGAGTGCTTAGAATGTACAGATGGCAAGAAGTGTATCAGCCAACCAAAGTACCAGTCTTTTATATCTGGAAAGAATTGATCAAGACTTCAGTCTAACTGGGAAGTAAAACATACAGTGTGAAACTGAATGCCTTTGGTGTGTGGATAACCCCAAAAGTATGACAATGTGTTGGTTTCAGGTGGAAATGCTTGGAAATGCTTTAACTCTTTCCCACAGTTAGTTGTTCTTGTATTTCTTTCTAACAGATTGGAATAGTTGGAAGAACAGGAGCTGGAAAATCCTCACTTACTTTGGGTTTGTTTCGGATTAATGAAGCAGCTGAAGGTGAAATTGTTATTGATGGGATTAATATTGCCAAGATAGGGCTCCATGACTTGAGGTTCAAGATCACCATCATCCCTCAGGTAGGTGCAAAATCCTGCCACTACCTGAACTTGTTTGCTCTTTGCAGTGCTCCTTCCATAAAGTACTGAGAAGAAAATTGTTATTCCTCCTCTGATCTGTGCTATGAAATTCAGTCACTTCAGCTTGCCCTTTCATGGACTTGAAACCAAGCTTTTTCCCTAGGCTGCTTTCAATTTGCCTGTGCTGGGTAGCAGGTTGGAACTTGGCTGAGCCGTGTTGTGGAAGCAAAACCTTGGCCTCTGGGTTCAGGAGCTGATCACTTACAGTGGGAAGGGCTGATCCCAGCTGAGCACCTGCTTGGGATCCCCTTGTGACCTGGGCAGAGTGTGTGCCATCAGTGCTGCTCTTGCACAGAAACCATCCCAGTCTAGCCCAGCCAGCTGTGGGTTTGATAGTCCTAAACATTTGGAAGGACAGCTTGATGAGCATTGGATTTAGTCTCAAGTGTTTTTGTCCTTACTGTGTAGCTTTTATTGCCTGTTCTGATTCAAATTAAGACCATAAAATGTGATGTTTTCAATTACCATTGCAGCACGCTGGCAAAAGCAAGTCAGCTCACTGTAAAAGGTTTTCTGTACCACCTCTTTTGGAAATCTGGGGTCCCCACTATGCTTTCTCCTTTTGATTGTTTTGCATCAATATTTCCAAAGTAATATTTTTTCCTGTCTGAGGAAAAAAAAAAGGAGTAATTTAATTCATACTGCAGCTGAAGAGTTTAGAACTATTTACAGGTGGTTAATTCCCTAAGAAGTGAAAAGTTGACCTGATAGTCCCTGCTGACAGAAGGTTGAGCAGGGAGGGCCTCTATTTTAGCTTAGAGGTCCAGTAAAAAGAAAGTTGGCTGGGGTTGGGGTGTTTTGGTTTGTTTGTTTTGTTGTTTTTTTTTTTTTTTTCTGAATTCATGAGATACTGACTAATGGAAAGGTCTGGACTGCAAGAATCTGCAAAGGGCAGAGGTCAGGCCCCCAAGAAGAATAAGGAATAAGAGTGAGGGAGAATAATTTTTTATTGGAAAAAAAATGAGCCCTCACTCCTAGATTCAGTATATTAGCTTGCTTGCAACTGCATCTGTACATGTTGTTTCCTTTTGTTATCTAAGAAGTATTTGTGGAGCCCTTGCCATGTTCTGTGTCCATTGTCAGTTTCCTCTCTCCATGAGCAGGACCCAATATTGTTTTCTGGCTCTCTGCGTATGAATCTTGATCCTTTTGACCAACACTCTGATGAAGACATTTGGAGGTCTTTGGAATTGGCTCACCTGAAGAACTTTGTATCATCCCTTCCTGATAAACTGAATCATGAGTGTGCTGAGGGTGGTGAGAACCTCAGGTAGGTCAAAGAAAGTGTGTGCTGAGCTGAATCATGGGTGTGCTTGGGCAAGTTGTAATGCCCCAGCCCTGTGTGAGAATCCTGGGAGGCAGCTGGAGAATTCTTCATGTGTGACCAGCCAATCAACCAACTAGGTTTTATTCAACATGTTTTCAGCTCTTGAGTGGGAATTCCAAATAATTTTAAGAAATACTTTGAGTGCAAGGCAGCTCGGGCAGCCTTGGAAAGCATTTAAGCAGCAGCAATATTCTAAGGAAGCTGTTCACTTGCTATATGCCCCTTATCAGGGTTTTATAGTTGAGTTTGTAGAAACTATTTACAGTCCAGTCCTCACAGCGCCCTGATGCAGTGAACCAGCTTGTTGCAGTGATGCTGAAACCACTTGGATGCTCCTACTGCATTGCCAGGACCTCATTTGAGAGGGATGTAGTTTCAGATGTTGTCAGATACTCTGCAGGGAAATAGTAAGACTCAGCTTATCTTTAGAACAAGGAATTGCCAGGTTTCAGAATGAGTACCAATGAATACTCTGAAGCTGTTCTGACTTTTCTCTCCTTGCTCCATCCCATCTGTGCAGTGTGGGGCAGCGCCAGCTGGTGTGCCTGGCACGAGCTCTGCTCAGGAAGTCCAAAATCCTGGTTCTGGATGAAGCCACAGCTGCTGTTGATCTTGAGACAGATAAGCTCATACAGTCAACTATCAAGTCTCAGTTTGAGGAATGTACTGTGTTAACTATAGCACATCGTCTGAACACAATCATGGACTACACCAGGTGAGGAGGTGCTGCTCTTACCGTGCCGACTGTGTCACCTGCACTGGGCTCCACCTAAGTGGCAAGCTTTGTGTTAGTTGGGTGTTTACTGGCTCCTTTTTAGCTGCCTCTGCACAGAGCTGCTGGAATCCCTGTTCTGAGGGGTGGGGTGTGTGTGTTCTGGCTTGTGGTGGCTGTGTTTGCCCTGGGGAGCTCCTCTGGTCCCTCTGTCACTGCTGTTGTGCTGTTCCTGCCTGGGCAAACTGGGAAGGGGAGAGGCAAGGACAGGACTCTGTTCCTGGGTCTTGCCTTAGTTTAGGCACAGACAGCAGAGGGAGTCCCAAGGGGCAGATGCTGCCCTCTGAGTTCATTTGGTGTTCCACTTTCCATCACTTCTGGTTATGGTTCATAGAGCTTCCCTTGTGCTGGCTGCCTTGCTGAGGTGAGCTTGAGGGCCAAGTTGTTGTCTCATATTTCAGTTTTAGGCTCTTGTCCCTTTTATCACAGAATGGCAAAGTGCCCACTGGCACTTTCAGTGTACTTTGAGCCCTCTGTGCTGTCAGTAGTGACAGATCAGAGGGAGGAGCACTGCCAGCAGGGAACATGGAGCTCAGCAGTGGCACTGGAGACACCAGGCTGCAGCCCCCGCCAGGGGCTTGGTCACCATCTCTGCAGTGCCTTCCATCCATGGGGGCAGCTGGACCAGGCTTCAGCAGCGAGCTGCCCACTGACCTGGTGGACTTGCTTGTGCCACTTGGATGTTTTTGTTTGTCACAGAAGCTGTGGAGCAGCAGTTGGTAGGGAGAGGTGTTAAGGGAAGGTTATCCCAGGTCTTGCAGGGTCTTGCAGGCCCTCACACACCTTGACAAGAAGTGCTGGCAGCTCGCTTCTGGCTGGCTCAGAGTGCACTGCAGAGCCTCCTCTGCAGGAGGAGATGGGTGGCCATGTGCTGTGTCTGCAGATGGCTGGGTGGCCATGTGCTGTATGAACAAGGCACCACACAGACTGTCTGCAGAGAGCTGGGGAGGGACACTCAGCACCTCAGCCTGCTCACACTGTCAGCACTTGCAAATAATGGCTGTGCTGCAGTCTCTGTCTGTACACATGTATCCATGTTCACTGGCTTTCTGGATCTTCTTGTGACTGTTTTTCTTTTTTTTTTTTTTTCTTTTTCCCTCTCCTTGTTTTACAGAGTTTTAGTCCTGGAGAGAGGAGAAGTGGTGGAGTGTGGTACCCCAGACCAACTACTTCAGGAAAAAGGCATTTTCTATAGCATGGCCAAAGATTCAGGCTTGGTGTAGCATTTGAACTTGGCTATTTGCTGTGGGGAAGAGGGAGGTGATACATTTGGAGAACTGTAACTTCCCCTGAGCTGGACTGAACCACACAGCTGAGTTTCAGACACAGTGAAGTTAGCCAGAGCATGGCAGTAGAAGCAACATAAAGATGCAATTTTTTATTTTTAATTTCTCCTTAAAATTGATTTTAGCCGCCTTTAGGAGAAGCTCATACACTGTGGAAGACACTTCAGAGACTCCTATTTTTTGCCTGAAATCTGTCATTATACACTCATGTACAGCCAAGTGATTCACCAGAGAAATTCAGAAAAGCTTTTTCTTCTCATCTCTTTTATGTTCTGAAGTTCCCTCCATATTTTTTTTTAACATTTTTGCAAATGCTAGTTATTTGCTTGTTTGTGGATTCCTCATTTCATGAGCCATCTATTGTGGGATACACTTGGAACATTTTGTGGCATAAAGTACTATAGTCCAAAGATTTTTTTTTTGTGAAATAAAATGTGTGCCAGACTTTCTCCTTATGGCATTTACTGTACATGGTTAATGCTTTATGCATTGTCCTAAAGGTTTCGTGTGTTTACAGCATAGAGCAGCAAGTTCACTGTCATGTCAGTAGTGCTGATGTGAAAAGCACAGTCAGCTTCCCAGCAGTGTTTCATCATGTCTGGAATGACAATCACTCCAGAAGCAAACTGTGCAGCAGCTGGTGTGTTGCTGTGTGCTGATGCTACCCCCAGCTCACTCAGGAATTCCCACTGGGGTGCCCAGTGCTGGTGACACCTGTAGGGACAGGGCTGAGCAGGGAGGATTTGCCTGAGCAGAGGCTGCAGGCTCAGGGTGACCTTGATTGTAACACCCTTGGCTTTGGTAGTTCTGTGCTTTCATAGCAGCTCTGCCACATCAAGGACCATTAGCCTTATATCAAAGAAACATGCCCTTCATGCTGCTGCTGTTGACTCTTAAATTTTTGTGGGAAAAATGTTCTGTTGCAGTTGTTAAAAAAAAAAAAAAGGCGTTTTTAAAGTTTTGTGTCAGAAGGGTCTAACAATTAAAATGGCAATGGAGTCTGGTTTTCAAGATCTATGTTGAATTTTCAGCTTTTTGTGGTAAGAAAAAAGTTACTTTTCTAATGTTCTGATTAATCTTATTGTAAAGGAAAATGCTGGAAGAAAGCAAACTAAGTCAGGTGGATCCAGATACTCAGCACTGAGAATGTGGACTTCTGTGATTGATATTGCTGACCTTAATACTAGACAATTGTTGTCCTTAGAGTAAAGCTATTTATTTTTTTGTAAATTATGACACTCTGAAATTGAACAGACTGAAAATTTCTTTGGTATTTTTTGTAATGACAATGCAAATATTTGCAAAGAACTTGCAGTAAAAAATTGTTTGAAAGAAAACATGTTATTTCTTGCCTTGTGTTTGACAAAGGGTTTGCCTTGTCAGTTCAGCTTTTTGCCTTGAAAGTAGAAATTATTGGTCCTGCTTAGACTGATCATTCTGCTTGGCCTGATGCCTGGGCTTGTGTGAGAGGCCACGAGTGTAGATAACTGTGCTGCAGTGGGGCTGGTTGATTTGTGGTTTGCTGAGCAGAGCAGCAGCCCCAGTGCTGTGGACCTTTGTCACCCTCGTGGTGTCCCTGGGCTGTGGCTGCCACAGCTCCTGAGCTTGGTGGGAATTTTCTCTGTGGAATGGAAGGAGCAGGGGCTGACTGGGGAGTTTGGGGATGAGCTGTAAGTTACAGTTTTTCAAATTCCCAACCACTGGTGCAGCACTGTGGGGGACAGAAGGGTGGGATGCTTGGAGCACGTGGTTAATAGGAGCAGAGCACAGGGGCTCTGTGCTGAGGGCTGGGGCTGGTGTTGTACATTCAGGTGGAGATGGAGCTCCCTGCAGAGGCCCAGGGGAGGAGCTGTCAATGCCACTGAGGCACCTTTCCTGCTTGGGAACAGTCATCCTCCAGGAACACTTTGTGATCCTCCCCTTCCATCCCATTCCTGGCAAGGAAGAGGGAGAGGAGCTGCTGTACAGTTGAATTTACTGTATCTGATTTCAGTGCACACTGATGTATCTGGGCTGACATTATTTACTGCAACATGGAAGATTTCTCACATCTGGAAAAGCTGATTCTGCCAAAAAAACCAGCTCAGAATTTTTAGAAGACCTGCAGAAACCACCCTAATTCATGTGTGTGAACAGAGCTACTTCTGTAAGTGTCCCCAGTCCTGACCCACACCAAGATCCTTTTGCAGTGTGACAGTGACGTGGCACAGCAACAACTGTGCTTTGGGCCACTGACACCTTTAACATTTTGGCATTCCTGTGTGTCTTGTGACCACCTGGGGCACTGGGAATGTGACTTGCATAGTACATGTGTGGCCTGAACTTGGTGTAAATCAATGCATGACATCTTTGATTTATTTTCTGCCTTTAGCAGTTTCAGTATTGCCTTAAACTTGGAATCATGGGACAAGGATTTTCTAAGATGGCATTTCTCTCCTACATGGCATCTCCAAGTATTAACTCCTTTATATATTTTGCTTTAAGCAACTTCCAGATAACTCCTGTGAGACTTGAGCTCCAGATTCATCACAGTACTTGGACATATCCCTGGGGACGCCAGCACATCTGAAACATGATGGATTTTTCATATGTAATTTGGGGAACTGCTTTTCTTTTGCCTTTGCAGCACAACTTGATGTATGAAAGCTGATGATATTTTCGCTTGTTCTTACTTTGGGTTAGCTGACAGCAAAACTGTGCCCTTTCAAAGGCTACCAGTGCGAAAGTATATTTTAATTATTGTCTCCTGTTGCCTTCCCTCTTTACCTTAGGAACAGAAAATGAGCATTTAAAGATGTTTATATTGGAGATTATGGAATGTTAAAAGATGTCTGTTTCAGAATTACCCAGCAACATGGGCAATTCTGTTCCTCTTTGCCTTAGTTAAAAAGGAAAAATACCTAACTTGTATCTCAGTATTTCTAAATGCTCCTGGTTTTGAGATCCATTGATAAACCTTTGGAGTGCTCTTAACTTGTATCTGGGTTTGGAATTGTTTTGTCTGTGCCCTCAAGTATGAAAGCTGGAGAATGTAGAGGGAAAATAATTCTCTCCTGGTACCTGAGCAGCAGCAGGCACTGGACCCCTCCATATCTTGGGCACTTGTCCAGCAGAAACTCTAAACTGTTCTTGACTTGGGTGCAGAAGCCACTGAGCAGCTGTTGGAGAAGGAACTGCTGGTTTTGCCAGTCTGGGTTGATTCTTGCAGCTGGAACTCTCCCATCCCATCCCCACTGCCCCTTTCTGTGTTATATTTGCTCGAGTTTACTGAAGAGACCCATTTAAATACTTGATTCTATTTTTATTTCAGCTCTCTAGAAAATGGGTGCTTTAACAAAAGTCACAGTAAGGAGCAGTATCTCTGTGTGTATTGGAATGTCACATTGTCATCCTGTGATTCCTGAGGAGACACCTGGGGACAGCTCTGGCCACAGACTCTGGGGGAAGCCCAGGAAGCTTTTGCTTCTGTTTTGGTTTGGCAAAGCAACACCTGACAGGTGACCATGCCAGAGGCTCTGCAGCACCAGGGTGGCACATGCAGGAGTCAACTTGCACTAAAGAGGAAAACCAGGAATGAACCATCAGGTCAACAGGTGAGATCCTGCTGCTTTCTGTGCTGCAGGGATCAGAGAGGAGGGCATTTCCAACCATGCAAATTCCTCGTGGCCAAATTCAGTTTGGAAATGTTGGTGTCAATGTCTGGACATGCCCTGCTGTGGGCACTTGGCAGTGGGAATGCTCCAAGCCCTGGGCAGAAGGAGTGATGGAAGCTCTGCTGCCACTCCCAGCCACGGTGCTGCTCTGCACTGCTGAGCCCCTGCTGGAGCTGGCTCTGCTCTCCACAGGGAGGGGGTGGATCTGATCCCCCTCTGAGTGTGACAGAGGCAGCCTGTGCTCTCCTGCTCAGTGGCATCCTGCCCCTGTGTTTGTGCACTTTGGATGATGAGCTCCAGCTGCTGCCTTGGAGTCCACAGCTGTGTAGGAACAGTGCCTGGGTGAGCAGTCCTTAAAACACTGACAAAATACAACATTAGTTCTGCCTGGAGCTTAGCATCAACTGCACAGTTAAGTTTCCTTGCTACCAGTTGAATTCTTCCTTGCTGTCCATAAAATCTTTTTGGCTTTTAAAAACAATCTGTGTAATCTTGAAGTATGATAGATATTTGGGCTCGATTTACAGCATAAATTAGGAATGCTGAGGTCTTTCTCTTTTGACTTGTTTGCTTTTATACCAGAAATGTATTTAAGTCCTGACTGGCTTGTTTTCAGCAATCAAGTGAGGTTTTGGTCTCTGGAAACATAATGAAAGTGGAATTGCTGAGTTTCCTATGGAAATAACGTGTATCCCAAGTTACCCCTTTCCATCTACTCACTGCACTTCTGGCTCAAACAAGCTTTGGTTGAGTGTCAGGCATTTTTGAGAGAAACCAGAAAACTCAATTATGAGGTCAATTATTCCTGATGGTGGTGGTGCTATGGGTGAGTCATGCAAGGCCTGATTCTTCCAGCAGTCTGTAGAATAGCCTCTTCTGAGCTATTAAGTGTTCTGGAGTATCAAATTCTGCTATCCGGCCATTTTCCAAGACTAAAATCCTGTGAAGAATAAAATAAATGTAAGTTTGGGATTGCACCAGCACCTATAGTAAACTTAATAATTTCTACTTAGTTTTAAATTAAGTTTCAGTACTTGCTGGTTATTCAGCCAAGCTTTCCAACAGCTTTTCAGCTGGGAAACAGTGCTGGGATAGAAAGGGTTTCTGATGAATGACTGTTCAAGTGCTGAGTTTGGGAGGAGGGGATTTTGCAGCTGAGGCTGGAGTGAGATTTGTGAAAGGGTGTTGGGTGTTTTAGTTTCACAACTCTCAGGTGATGCAAGCAGCTGTAGTCATGGCTTTGCTGTCAGTGGGGGAGAGAGGCTGTGACAAAGCAGGAAAGGCACCGTGTGGGAGTAAAGGATCTCTGGTTAACCTGCTGGTGCCCTGATGGTTTAACAGAGATCCTCCAAACTCCAGAGCAAAGCTTGGGGTTTAAACACGAAGAGGACGGAAATGGAGTTGCTGTTCAGCACCACAGTGGGGTGTCAGTCCCAGCAGCTGCCCAAGTGCTCCCCTGCTCAGAGGTGTCCTTACCTGTCACAGTCCAGGATGGTGTTCACCCGGTGAGCGACTGTCAGCACGGTGCTGTCCCTGAACTGAGTCCTCAGCATGGACTGAATCTGGACATCAGTCTCTAAATCCACTGCTGCTGTGGCCTCATCCAGAATGAGAATTTTGGCTTTCTGCAGAAGTGCTCTGGCCAGGCAAAGCAGCTGTTTCTGACCAGTGCTGCAAGTAGGAAGAGGGATGCTAAACTGAGGCCAGTAGCCACTTCTCCTTGGCGTCAGAGCAGATGATTAATTTGAAATCAGTAATGAAAAGGTGATTGTTCCCTTTCTCTGAAAGAGTGATTGAGGCTGGTGGCACTGCAGGTAGGGGTAGGTAACAGCATGAAACAGCCTAAGGAAGGGAGGGGATGGTGTTGATATGGCATCCAGAAGAGCTGCACTTGGAACAGATTGCAGGGTTTTAGGTACTGCACAAATGCAAACCAGCACAATGATTGAGTCTGAAAGGTCTTCCTTAGTGTGTTAGGATTTGATTTCATGCTGCTAAACAGGGCAGCAATTTGCAGTCTGGACATCATTAATGATTTTTTTTTTAAGGAATTAGCCTCCTTATCCAACCAGCTCTGTTCTCCTAGCCCAGGGGCTGGCACTGCCCTGCTACTGTTCTGCTGATAAAGGTACCTTAGGTTTTCCCCTTGGTCAGTGCACTTATATTCCAGCTGCTCTGGCAAATCTGCAACAAAGTTCTTGAGCTGAGTCAGTTCCAAAGCTGTCCAGATGTCTGCATCAGTGTATTGGTTTAATGGGTCGAGATTCATTCTTAGGGAGCCAGAAAACAAAACTGGATCCTGAGCACAGAGACAGTACAAACAACTCCTGAAATGAATTATAAAAATGAGCTCTTGGGTCCTGCCTGCTGGGTGGGAATCTGTGGCTGATGTTATATTGAATGGCAGATGAACATGGCATAGAGGTTACTTCCAACTTGGAAATTGCTCAATGTCCCTCCTCTCACAGAATCTTTATAAACCCTTCCCAGGTGTTCAAGACTCTGCTCAAATATTTTGGAAATGAGTTTCATACCTGGGGAATGACAGTGATCTTGGTTCTGAGGTCATGCAGACCTAGTTGGGCAATGTCCTGTCCATCAATGAGGATGGCTCCTTCTGCAGCTTCCACCAATCTCAGCAAGCCCACAGCAAGGCTGGATTTCCCAGCTCCTGTTCTGCCAGTTATGCCAATCTGAAAATGCAATGGGAGGACTTTGGTTTGGATGTTGTTTTCTCACAGGAGGACAAACATGTCGTGTAGTTCCCCTTGGCCTTTTGATGGGAGACAGCTTTGCACAGATCAGACCTTTAGGGCTGTTTGTGATTCACACAGTCTGGCAATACTTTCTTTAAATGGAAGCATTTATAGCTCACAATTGTTTTGTATGAAAAGGAATCACAAAAGCCTTTGACGGGAAGAATAATTACAAGACTTAGCAGTTTGAACAGGGCCTTGATGTGGAACTAGACTGAAAAAGTGGAAAAAGGTCCTTTGCTGTAATAAGCTGGATAAGGTGTGCAGTGTGGGAGGTGGGCTCCTGCTTCCCTGCAGTGCCAGGCTGCTGTAGCTGGGTGCAGGCAGGGGCTGGATGCCCTGGATCTAGTCAGTGCCCAGCACTGCTCACACTGCTAAAGGAGTGGTTTTTTACCTTCTCATGCCCGTTGATGGTCACACTGACATGCCTCAGTGCTAACTCCAAACCTGGCCTGTAGCACAGGCTGTAGTTTCTAAATTCAATCCTCCCCTCAGTGGGCCAAACCTGCCCTTGAAGTTTGCCATTCAGAGTCCAGGGTGCCTGAAGAGATGGAAGAAAACAGCAGTGCTGAAGGCTGATTTAAATTACCCTATCAAGGTGTCTTCATGGACTTAAATAACACACAGGTGTCTTCATGAGCTTCCCGTTCCAGTATTGCCAATCAAGTGGCAATACTGGAATGGGAAGTTCATGATGACATCTCTGCCAACTGCCCCCCAATCTCTGCAGTTTCCAAACCAGACAAAGGCCTCTAACTTTCATACTGCAGATGTTGTTTTTACTTTATCCAAAGATGCTGGTTGGATTTTCTTTACTGAAAATGGGGATGAACGTTTGCTTGCATGTCAGAGTTCTCAAACTGAGTGGTTCAATAAAAAAAATTTATATGCCCCTATCAACAGGACTGTGAAAGCCTCCTCTCTCAGGGCAGCATATGGAGATATAATTTTAATGATTACAGAACAAAAATTACTGCACTGGAGACTTTTATCAGCTAAAAGGCTATCTAGGAGCCATTACTTATCAGCGAGTTCCATCTGAAGTCACATAATAAATACTCCAAATATGGGCAGGAAATGTCTCATTCCATGAGTGTTAACAAATGAAGCTATTTTAATGGCAATCCAGTGCATAACTGTCTTAAGGAAATAATGATCAGAGGTTATAAAACAAGCCTAGTCAGTTGGATAAAACCCAAATGCTGCAGTTCTCTAAAGGAAACATGACTGGCCTTTTAGAATGGGAAAATTAGGTTTTTCAGGTGGAACTGAAAAGTTACTCATGAGTTTGCAGAGATGTTCAGCCCCTTCTGGTAAGGTCAGCAGTGGATTAGCTACCTCCTTAGGAGTCCTCAGGTATTCTCTCACTCTCTCCACAGAAACAGTGCTGTTCTCTACTTCTGTCCAGGAGCGAACCATCCAGTTCAGAACACCAGTTATCTGCCACAGTGGAACAGAAGCATTAGGGCAGACAAAATGAGCCCTGACCTGTGCTCAGGAGATACCTGGTACTTTGTCTTAGTGTTTATTTCTAAAGAGCTCCTCATCAGCTAATTATATCAGAAATTAGATTACATCAGAAAACCTTAAAATGCTAAACTGAAAGCCAGGTCCTGCCATAGCCCTTTCAGCATGTTTATAGAGAATGAAACGCTACTGACTTGGATGCTCAAAGATGATGTAGCTATTTCTTAGGCACTTGTGCAACTAGCCTACAAGCAGGTAAGACAGGTTCTGAAGACCTTGCTTCAGCTGCCCAGGGCTTGCTTTGACTTATATTTTGAGTTCAGGTGTAGGAGGAAGAAGATGGCCCATACATGTGTTTATGAGGTTCTTTCCCTAAGGGGCCCTGTGCTCCAGATGCTCTGGAGTTCAGCAATGACAGCAGGATTTGGTAGGAAAAGGCATCTAAAAAGGCACAGAAATAGTTCATAACAGAAATTAAAATGCAGTTGCTTTTGATAAAGGCAGGCATGGTATTATTTCCCCACTGGGTTACCTGGAGAGCATAGGAAAGGGAGAAGCCAGCAGTTCCTGAGCTGAGCTGTGTCCTGCCTAGGGCTGCAAACAGGGCTGCAAACAGCACAATGCCATTGCCCAGGAACTCCAGGTTTGTAGCAAGCCACCTGCAGGAGAAGGGGAGCACAGAGCTGTTGCTGGGTGCCCTCTCCCTTTGTCCCAAAACATGATTTCTTTACAGAACACTTGTGGAGCTGCTGGGCAGATTTGTACCTGTCAGCAACAGCTCCAGGGAAGCAAATTCGCTGGTTCTCATCCACTAGGAAATTGCTTTTTGAAATAAACCTCTGCTGGTCTTTGTGAGCACGGATCACACTGCTGCCTTGGAAGGTTTCTGAGATGTGGGAGTAGATGGGTGACCTGCTGGCAGCCTCCATGCGCCTCAGCTGGCAGGAGGTGCTGACATAGAAGTGCTGGGACAAGGGGAAAGGAAGGGACAGTCATTAAAAGGCTCGTGCCTCTATGGAGGTACTCCAGAGGAAATTTGGGAAGGCCTCAACAAGTGCAATAGTACTCTCCTCGTGTTACAAAACCTTATGTGCATGCAGGACATGCCCCTAAAAGATGAGGGAGTGTTCCTACCTCTGTCATGTCCAGTCCTGATTAGGAATAATCCAAACTATTCCTAATTCCCAACATTCCTAATGTGGCTGGGGCAAAGGAGCCAGGGTGCTGTGAACCCACAAAAACCCTACACAGTTTCTCCTGCAGGTGAGCCCTTTGCTCGATGGAGAACAGAGATGTACTTGCCCTTCCCTAATGCTCAGTCTCTCAGTCTTGGCTGGCAAACATGGATATATTAAAAAGCAGTGTAGGAATTCTGCAGAAAAGGAAAAATGCTTTTGGTCTTCATGTGATTCACACTAATGGATATGAGGGATATAGCCTAGGTAGGATTTGTTTTAGACATCAGAAAAGCACAAGCCTGTTTGTGAGGGCTCTGGAGTGCTTTGGAAGGCTGAGGTGATGTGGGAAAGGGACTGACATACTCTTGTTCAGATGCAACTTGAGATGATGAAACTGATTCTGCATGCCTTCACTCCTAAGAAATGGAAGGGGGCTTTCTGCAGGGCCATGGCTGTGCTGCTTCAGCCTCTCCTGTGTGTGTACCTGTGAGCTCCTACCTGGAATGCTGCATAAAGAAGAGTCAAGGCTACTATGGCCATTGCTGCCCATGGTGTAGCCACCACAATCACCAGGTAGATCTCCAGTAAGTTGAACAAGAATCCCAGCACAGACTTGAGCTTGTCAGGGATGACAGAATCGACAGCATCCATGTCTCTGGAGAAGCGGTTCAGCAGGTGTCCAGTGGGTGTTTGCTCAAAGAAGAGCATTGGGGATCTCATGACACTGCTCAGCAGCTGCAGGAAGAGCTGGTGTGAGGCTAACACGCCCCCCAGCAGCACTGCTGCTGTGCAGGCAAACCTGCCCAGGGCTGTAAGAGAAAAGAAACTATTATTACTGGCTCTGAACAAACCCACCTTGGAGCTCTCCTTAGCAAGATGGTGATTTCCAGTTACTCCTGTGAATGCTGCCCCAGTGTGCACTCAGGAAGGTGCAATTGGCATTAAACCTCTCTTTAGCAGGAATTAAACAAAGCCTCAGAGTTGCCCTTTCTGTAGGGTAGTTACAGAGTGGCAAAAGACCTTGAAAGGCAGCTTGATGGGGGGGGCATGGATTCAGGAACTTAAACATGCAGGACAAATTATTCATTCATCACAAAATAAGCTTGGCTGGGATTACTTTAAACTGCTCAGTGATATTTTTTCTTTTTAAACAGAGTGACCAAAAGAATGGTGGCTATTTAAAAAGAAAAAGATCAAGAAATGTAGAAGTCCACAAGTTTCTCTTCTTTTCTCTCTCTTATATGTGACATAAGACAAGATTTCATTCAGTGTGGCAGTGTGGGGGGCAACAATTCAGCATGGAGAAGAGCCCTCACTTGAACTTTGATATGATTAATTTATGCTGGAAGGATGAAAAGAGATAAAAAAGAAAAACCTTTAGGGTTGAGGCCAAAAGCCCAGGAAGCTGAAAGCCCAAGGGTATGCACTTGTTTATAATCTGAGAACACATCCTGGCTATGGGACAGGGAGCTGGGAATACAGAGAATTAGGCGAGCAACTTCAACACACCTTGAACCACTCCCAAAGCACCAAAGACTCCAAGTCTGAGCTCTGTGAGCTGCTGTGTCCCGTTGTGCACGGGGTCATCTGCCCAGAGACTGAGCCAGTAGCCCCGGGAGAAGGCCACAGCCTGCTGGCAGGTGAAGGACAGCAGCACGTACACACACAGCACCCAGCCTGCTGCCTGCAGGTAGGCTCCATACACCCCAGCTCTGACCTGCAGAGACACATGGGCAGAAGAGCAGGAGAGGAGGTTGTTAGCTTAAAAAAAGCAGCTCTGAAGCAAGGAGTGATTTATAATGGGATTTCTCAGTGATATGTCACAGTCACAGCAACCGTGTTGATTCTTGTTTTGTTTTCCTCATGGATGAATAATGAAGGCATAGTTAAAGAAATCACTATTGAATGATTATTATCAACTGATCAATGTTATGCAATAGGCTCATGTTACTTCTGGAATACATGTAAGGCTTTCTTTATGTCAGGCAGTGGTTTTCCTGTGTGTTGGTGTGAGAGAGAACTGCCATGTTCACACTGGGTGCTCGTGTGGGGGCCTGCTGATCAGGAGAATTGAGGAGATCCCAGTCTGGCTAGTGCTGTTTCCTAAAGAAAAAGCTGCCTCTTTTGGGGTTTCTGACTTGCTCTCATTTCTTCTCAGTATGATACGTCCTTGTCTCAGTTACAGGGCACAGCTCAGCTGTGGTACAGCAGTTACTGGTACAGCTCAGCTGACTGCTGTGGTTTAGCTGAGGCAGGGAGCTGGCCTGCCTGCCATGGGTGTGTTATCCCCATGGAATGTGTCCTTGCCCCTACAAGAAGGTGTTGTGCTTACCCTGCCATGCTGAGCTCTCTCTGCCTTGGTTAATCCTCCACTGGTGGCTGCAGGACTGGTGCAGTCTGGGCTCACAGGAATGGTCTCCCTTCCCACAGCAGGTTTTACTGAATCACCACTTCATGCAGAAAACAAAACTCCTTTCAATTTTTAGCCACCCATCCACCCTTAAATCCATGCCTATTTTAAGGGCTGCAGTTTTCAGGCTTCTTCAGAGTGTCCCCAGCCACTGTCCTTGTTTGTCACAAGGACTGGGCTCTGTCAAGCCACTGAGGAGCAGAAAAAAGCATTCACTCTGAGGCTGGCTTGGGATCAGTCTGACCTTACGGCCCCACAGGGAAGTGATCAGCAGCCAAATGTATCAAGCAGCCTGTACTTGAGCTCTGTTTTGCCTCCTTGTGAAACACAGAAGAAATGTCAGTCAACTTCCACATTCAAGAGCAGGTTTTTACCTATTCTTGAGTTTTGCTTGTTTGCTCTTGTTATTTATTTACAGATCAATCCCAAACCTCTATCATACTCAGTAAGAGCCTCTGTGTAGGCTTATATGGGCTTTTGGAGTAAATTCTTCAGTATCTGAGATTGCTTTAAGCTTACCTGAGGGGTTTCTGCTGAGATGGACCATTCCCAGTGATGATACTGCCCTTGGTGTCTCCCATAGCTGTGAAATAAATGTATTTTTTTCTAAATGCTTTATAATCCAGTTTTCCCCTATACAGCCTTTGAAAGACTGGTAATATATGGAGGAAAGATTAATTAAAAATTGTTTCTAAAAGTAGAAATATCAAGGTGAGGCTTGAAGAATAGCACATACACTGGGTAATAGTTTACTGCTTGATTATTGTCTACTAATATGGATTCAAGAATCAATTTTGAGGTGATGAGTCAGCTGATTTGACAGGCATATTTTTCCCCACACAAAGCAACACCTTACTGTGATTGGATCTCTGCATTTAATGTCCATAATAAAACAGATGTGATATGAAGGGAACAATTGACTTTGACTGATAGACCTAGGAAGAATGATTCCAACCCATCTGGGTTACCTGGAAAACCAGCTGGTGCCTTCTCTTCTTCAGTAACATGTGAACGAACAAAATCTGCAAAGGCTCCATTTCTCTGTAGAAGTTCTTGGTAGGAACCAGTTTCTGAGATCATTCCATCCACCAGAAAAACAATGTTGTCCACTTGAGGCAAAATGTTAATTGTGTGAGTCACCAGCACACGAGTCTGCTTGGATGAAGAGGGAGCAGTTACAATTGTTCTGCTGTCAGTACTGGTACCAGTATTTCAGGATCAAATTTAGGCCTCAAAAATTCATCAGCCTGACTGAAATTAAAGGGTATTTCCTTTTATTTACATTTATGAGCATATTTGCACAGATAATTGGAGGAAAGGATGTAAGAAAAGTAATTTTTCCCTAGATAAATCGGCATAGTCTGCATTTCTAATATACAGTCAGCCCTTTGAGTACACCTTATGTCTGATACATTGTTCTTAGGAAGTCATTCTCTTTCAATACAGTAATTATATTCTGATACTTGCAACTAATTTCATGGAGAGAAAGGTATTTATAATCCTATATGTTTGTTTTAATTGGACTTTGTGATGCAAGAAATTGCTTTTTTCCTGTTTCTCTTCTATAATCTGAAACTGAATCAGGTGTTTCTAGGCAATTTATAGTATGAACCCAAAAGAGCTGCCCTAGCATTCCTTCTCATGTAACCATGTTTTGTTTTCCAGACAGCTTGACAGCAGAGGAATACCGAGGAAAACCAAAACACAACCAATGCAAAAAGAATGGAGGAGAAGTGTTTAAGTGATGAACATTTGGGTGATGAGAACTGTAAAGGTGCCACTGAACTATTCAAAAGTAATGGGATTAGACATCATGGTGATAGAATTTGGAAGAGATCAGGCACCTCCTCTGAACTGTGCTAGAAGTAAATCTCAAAAGGAGGGAAGGATGTCAACAGAAGACCACAGAACTGTAAACCTGCTGTGAAAGTAAGGCTGGCACCAGGCATGTGGTTTGCATGAGGATAAACACAGCCTTCCTCCTCCTAAATGAGATTCCCTGCAGGACTGGCAGGTGCTGTGTGGCCTGCAGAGGTTCCCCAGTCCCCTGCTGCCATCGCAAAGAAGCGTTTTTGAGCCTTTGATAAACTGAGCAACCCATCCTAATGGAAACATTCTGGGGGCTCTGCTTAATTAGAGACATTGTGCAAGCATCTACAGTTCAGGTTCATACACACCTTGTCCTTCAGTAAACCATTGGGTCCAAGAACATGTTCAAAAATGTGCTGCCCAACGTGGGCATCAACAGCTGCCAGGGGATCGTCGAGCAGGTAAATCGCAGCCTTCTGGTACACGGCCCGAGCGAGGCTCACTCTCTGCTTCTGCCCTCCAGACAGATTGATTCCCTGGAAAATATACACACTCTGCTTATTTCAAAGCTACAGCATATTTCCCAACTGCTGACTTCCTTTTACACTGATGTTTTATGACTTCCTTATTTTTAAATCAGTGCACCTCCCTCCCTCCAAATAGGGCTCTTGCAGAGGCAGAGTCTCTTGAACAACTCTTTCCTGCAAAAGAGCACCCAAGAATGACCTGGATGTGTTGATTTTTCTCTTAAATATCTTTTATGTCTCTTCCTAGGCTGTCAGAAGGTGGGCTTAAATTAAACCATGGCCTAATTTTCCAGAAATTCCTGGGCACCTGCCTCTTGTGAGTTTAGGTTTATTTGTGTTTCCATCACAGCTCCCAAAGTTGTAGATACTCAGTGGTCGATGTTTTAAGCAGGACACCTGAAGTTGTAGCTACTCAGGGAAAAGTTGGCCAAAACATAAACCCAAGGCAGTACCTTTTCTCCTATTTCACTCTTCTGCCCTGCAGGGAAGGTCTCCAAATCTGGGTGCAGTGCACAAGCCTGTGTCACTCTATTGAACCAGGTTTCATCCATCTCTTTCCCAAACAGAATATTATCTTCCACTGAAGCATTTAGAACCCAAGCTTCCTGGGAGACATAAGCTGCAGTGTCCTATAAAAGTGGAAGAATGTTAGCAAACTTTTCCATAAGCTCAACTTGACACTGTGAGAACCCATCTTTGAAGAAAAGCTCTCTCAGTTGTGGAAATCTGGAATGATCATCAGCACTGAGAATTCTTAGAAGGCTTTGCAAAATATGAGTGCACTGGTGTTACCTTACAGGGGAGTGAACAGAGGTACAAGTACAGGATGCAGTTCACCAGGATGACACTTCAGCTCACTGTCAGAGGGAGAAATAAAACTGGATCTTTGAAGTGTTGTTCCAGTTCCTATTCACAAAGTTCAGGCTCATCTGAGAAGTCTGAAGTGCCTTCAGATAACTAAATGTGGACTGATACAGCCTGTGTTAAAATTCAGCAGTAAATGGGTTTTCCTCAGGTAAGTGATGCTGTGTTCATACCTTACAGTTCCTGAGAACAGCCTAATTAGAAGCAAATGCTGAGGGGAAAATTCACCTTCTTGGTCACGCAGCCCTCGGTGGCCTCCAGCTCGCCCAGCACCGCTGCCAGCAGGGAGGACTTGCCAGCACCCACCTGGCCAACCACAGCCAGCAGAGAGCCCTGGGGCACACTGAGCTCTATGCTGGGGGGAAAAGATGAGCTCTTACCACATTTTAGATACACTTTCTGAAAGCAAATAATTGTACTTATTATCAAAATTCTTGCTATTGTCGGGTATGTATTGAGTAAATCCCCTGATTTCATCCCTTCAGACACCTCCAACCAGAAAGTCTTCATCCACATCCCCATCTGAGTTTCATACCCAGATCCTCACTGTGGAGACAGGCTAGCCCAAAGCACTCGATATAGAACACTCCTGAATATCAGAACTTTTCAAAGCTTTTCTTTTCTAAAATGTCAATGCCTTTTGAAATAAGCATGTAGTGA
>JAYDZK010000044.1:7637936-7648629 GCA_034509185.1 Euphonia xanthogaster
ATAAGCATGTATTGATGTCATATGTAATGTCTGCATTACATTTGTTCTACTTTTTTGCCTTAAATCACTGTAATTTCATATTTGGGCACGAAAACTGTATAAAGAAAACAGTCTCCATATAATAAGGCAACATCCAGATACAGGCACTTTCCCATTTATGTGCTCCTCAACATAAAATCAAAATTATGTTTTATCTGATTTTATAATTTTCAGAATTCAACACTGCACATGAAGCAAACTCAGAAGCCTCTGGATATTCCACCCTGGTTTCACTTAGGCCCTGAGGAATTAGTTCATCCAGCATCCACCCTGACCTACAGTATTGAGGGATGACTAATGGTAAGTCTGTACCTTCTAAGACAAGGAGAAGTTTCTTTGCTCCAGCAAAAAGTCCCATTTCTTATGGTGATACTTGCCTGTACTAAAACATGAAGAGAGACAGACCACTTGTAAATGCAGAAATAGCTACAGAAATGTCCCAATTAATGTGATTTTATGTTTCTGTGTGTATTTGTTACATAAAATCAACCTTTATTATGAAATGACTAGTTATTATCACCAGATTAGATTTCATTGTTAGAAATAATGAGGCCAGAGAGATAAAGTGACAGTAAGGGGCGCAAATAATTTTCTCTTGACTATGGTAGACACCCTGAGTAGAAGCTGAATAATGGAAATTACTCCTCTTATAAGACAAAAGTGCTAACATAAAAGCTCACCACAGCCAGAAGTGTTTCTGCTTGAGCTCTCAGGATTCAGTTCTTCCAGATTCAGAAAAGCTGCTAAACGGTTTAAGGAAACTTTGGCCTGAAATGAAGCAACACACAGAAGAAAACAAGATTTAGAGTAAAAAGGGAGCAAAAACCCAAAGTAAAGACTCAGTTTGAAGACCCACTTAGAATACTGACTGGTGCTATGCTGCAGATGCTGTAGGCTTAGATGGCCAAAGGCAGCTCTTCCTTATGTTACCTGCCTTTATTTCTACTTAGCTTAGCAAAACCTCCATATCCTTCCCTGTGCTTCTGGTTCAGTGAAATTGGCACTTTTCCATCCAATTCTTCCTGCAGTCTTTCCAGTGATTGCTTCTGTACATGAAAATCTGTGACAGTCATAGGGTGTAAGAGGGAAATGAATTTCCTAATTTCTTACTGAACAGTGAATTGCTTTTCTCTCTGGCCTGAACTAGCAGGGTCTCCCCTATGGAGATTGTGTTCCACCTGTTCTGATTTCTGTGATTAAAAACAGAACTGGAAGCCCCTCTGAGATCTAATGGTGCTTGTGCTGAGCTACAAAATACTTAGGAGTAATTCTTGTTGACTATTTTGTCAACATAAAGGAGCCTTTCTGAAAAGCAATGCCACAATGTACCTTTAGCTGCAAGCCCTTGCACGTCACCGTTTCACAGAGGCAATTAAACAGCTGATGTGCAGAGCCCTAAGAGATCCCTACCTTTACCTGTTAATGGGGATATGTAAAAACCCCTTATGGCCAAAGGAAGAGGAACAGAGCCTGCAGTTAACCTGGACAGCAGCATTGATGGAGAAGGGCAGGAAGGAGTGGGCAGTGTTGAGGATGTTGATCAGTGTCAAGGACACAAAGGCCTTCTCAGCATCCAGCACGTGTGTGTTGTCCACCAGGGTGTAGACAGCAAACATAACAAATGTGATCTGAAAGGGAGCAAAGGACAAGCAAAGCACTTGCTTCAGAATGGTTCAAGGGTGACAGAGGCCCTTCAAGACTCTGGGACCCATCAGGTTAAATCCAGGTGATCCCCTCTAGGTGCCTGTCCTGCAGGTACCATAGGCAAGGGTCTGGCATGTTGCTGACAGAACCAAGTTTGATCACTGCATGTTTGTTCTGCTTTAAGGAGGTTTTGGTGCAGCAGCCACAGCAAGTCCTGTGACCTTCATGCAGATATAATCCTTAGCTGTCCATAGGAAAAATCTGTCCACGCAGGAGTACAAAGGAAAAGGGAAGTAACAGCATATGTTTTATGTAGGAAGGTGATCCACTCACCAGGAAAGTTGATGAATGGAAAGAAACTAGGGATGCTGAGAAGAGAATCTGAGATCTTTTTAAGGCCTGAAGTTCTTGCTTTCGGATTCCAAATAATTTCTCCATGAAGGTTTTCTCCCAGCCATACAGTTTGATTACTTTAATGTTACTGAGAATTTCATTGGTGAGTTTGGCTCTCTCATCCTTGTGTTTCATCTGGATTTCCTGTAATAAATGTTTGAGTTTTATAATTTAATAGGTTGAATGTTTAATGGTGCAACTATTCTGAAGAAAAATACCTTATTCCTGCCTCCAAGTCCTGAATAAATTTCCCTGCAGTTAAGCTGTGTATGCTGTTTTGCTTATGACTCTTCTAGGCTGGGAAATATTTTACTTATCATCTTCAGAGCTTTATTTTTACTGGCAGTACATAAAAACAACAGAAAAGTAGGGCAAATAGAGTAAAAAGGCTGAACATGGAAGAGCTTACTCTAAATTTCAAGTAACTTGCAGGCTTCAAATCCTCCTATGTTACTTCAGACAGTCATGGTAAGCATGAATAAATATAATCACATAACTCAGTAAACCACTTCATTTTTATGAAGCAAAATGTACCTGAAACTGACTCCTCTTCTTGGTGATCATGAAATTCAGAGGCAAAAGAAAAAGAAATACAGCAATTGCAGTCAAAGCAGATGGCCCTAGAAGCTGCCAGGAGAGAAAAGAAAAGAGAAGGAACTTCTGGTGATGACTAGGCAAGACTGCTTTTGTTCCCTTTCTTAGCTTCCCTCTTATTTGAACTTGTGCATAACATCGCTCTGGCTAAGCCTTTACTGTAATCTTGCCTTTGCCCTTGCAGGGAGTTGTGCTCCTAAGCACTGTGGATTGTTAACTCTCCAAGCCGGATCACTCCTGTCATCAGGCTGTGCTGAATTTATTCGCTCCCTTGTTAGGAGCTGGATCGGTGCTGAAGGCGATCCAGAGGCACGCTGGCGATTCAAGCCATTCCCGGCTCTTCTCATCCATCCCTGGATGCGTTCAGAAGGACATCTTGTGGCTGCCCTGAGTAAGTGACCCCAGACAACACCAAGTTTTCCTTCAAAACAAACCCAAACCCTCAACCAAATATTTCTGCAGCATAAATAGCCCAGCTTGTCTGCATGAGATGAAAGGGTGGCATTATCCTGTGCCATTATCTTGGGACAGCTCTTGGATCCCAGGGCTCATAACAATTATGTATTAACACTTGTTTTTCACGGGTTAGTTACATCTCCCTAGGGATGGCTGGAGAGGGGAGTAACACACAGAGTTACAGGTATTGTCTGCACAAATGGTCTGTGAACACCAGCAAAGGAAGTGTAATTATGCTCCAACCACATTCAACTTGTCAAGGTCATTAGAAAAGGGATGATGACTTCACAACAGTCTGTACCAGGGCTACTGGTTCTCACAGTCACAGCATCCTGCCAGGCATGAGGCACAATCCATCCTGGGTAGTAAAGGAAGGCCTCAAAGGCCTCTGGAAAGCTCCTGTGAATCACCTGTCTCTATACTGCTCATGCTTCCATTGGCCAAAACCAGGGACTAAACAATAGCGCTCTCTCTGTACTGCTGAGAAAGTACCATACATTGATTAAAAATGGATCTTTCAGATTACCATCCATTATTTATAATTCAGGTTTTGCTCTGTCCTTGCTGAACTCCTTGATACCAATGAAATTCAGAATATCCAATACTCTTTCTGAATGGCATGTAACTTTGCTTCAAGCTGTTTCACTGATCTTGTGGTAATCAGGCTTCAGGATGAAGTATGTCAAGTTGCTGTTTCAGACCAGTCTCCATTATGTTCTGACACTGTGCCAAGGAGCTGTAACTGGACTTTCAGCCTACACTGGGCCACCACCTTTTGGTTGTAAAGGAAGGTGACAGGAAAATCTGAAGCAGAAGTTTATCAGTCAGCTCACAATAACCATACTCAGAGACTCCTAAAAGGGACTGAATGCTGAGTACACAGGTGAGAAGATGAACTGAAGGATCAGAAAAGGATTCTGTATCAATGAAAATATCTTTCAGAAAGAAAAGTGAATCCACCGTGCTACAGAGCTAAGAAAAATACGGCAATTTCATGTAATTCAAACTATTAAGTATAATTTTGAAACCTCCTTTTTCCTTTGATATTTAGAATAGAAAAGGATTGATAAATACTGTCATCTATTACCTGCCACAAGAAGACAAAGCAGATGATAATCCGAATAGGAGCCAGCCAGGTCCCATTAAAATAGATAATTAGATCCATTAGCTTTTGCACATCAACAGATACCAGATTAACAATTTCACCTGTGGCTGCTGCTTTCCTTGAGGCATTTGACATAACCAGGATCTAGACAGGGCAGAGAAGAAAGAAAAGGCATTATCAAACAATAGCTTTGGTCCAAAAGTCAGACAACATTCACAGAGAACAGAGAGTGAGAAAAATGTCAATCCCAGGTATTGAAACCATGCTGCTACCTGGGCCATGTGACTTCACTTCAAGTTGAAGCATTTACTTCTTTTCCCCAGCCATCACAAGAAATACGTGTTGTTTATACATGTACATACAGCATAAGAAAGTCCATGTTGATTTTTGCTCTTTCCTTTTCTTGACTTTTCCTTCATAGGGAAGCTCTAAAAAATGTACCTGCCATGTACTGCTTGGAGATGAATATGGCACAGCTACATCCTAAAACTAGTTTCTAATGACATCTCCCCTGATATTGCTCTGGACAATGTACATCATTACTGCTAAGGTAGGGCTAGAATAAAAGCAAAGCTAAAAAACGAGCTGCAGGCTCACCTTCCTGTACACAAGGCCTGTCAGTGCAGTTCTCAGCCTCAGCCCCAGAACAAGGCACATGTACATGTAGCGTTGCTCAAACAGAGTCTGCAGACAGCCCAGCAGGAACATGCTGAAGGCATAGAAGTAGCCAAGCCAGATTGGGGCTGCCTCATCATCAATGAACTTCAGGAAAAGGCTGCAAGACAGGAGCCAAATGTTGCTGATGAAATATCAGACACACAAAAATAAACGGGCAGAAACAGCAGTGATTTTTCTGTATTCTCTCTGGCTGATATTTATCAGTGAATAGCAGAAAAATTGGAACATATAACATCCTGATTTTTGAAATCTAGCCACTTGTGGTTTTGAAGCAATCTCTGATCTCAACATCCTCTCTGGGTAGACCTCATTTTCAGCGTTAAGGATGGCTCCTGATTTTCATGAATTTGTCAGAAATATGCAAAGTGGTAGCTGTAACCTAAGGGAGTCATTGACATTTCCAGAACTTCTAATCTGGACTAAAAAGGATTTTGCCCATGAGAATATAACATAATGCAGGTTGGTGTTATACCAATAGAACCCACAAAGCATTTCATCAACTAACAAAGTTATTTAAGATGTGTAGGATGCACAAGTGTGTTCTTTATTAGACAGGGAACATGGAGCCTTAAGACTACAGCAAGTGGCAAGTGATGTGATATACAGAAGCACTAAATAACTTCTGTTCTAGTGATGTTGTCAAATGGCTCGGTGCATCCTGTCCTTCCCACAGCTGGAGCACAGCAGTGCAGACAGTGTGCACAGCTTCACACAGTGGCTTGGTGTCTTTTCCTCCTGACTTGACGGTGGGCTTAGCACAAATGACACCTGAGCTCCCTTCATCAGCAAGAGAAAATTTCAAAAGGTCATTGTTTGTATGTCTGTGGGCGCTGACATACACATCTCTGAGCTCATGCACACAGCAATCTTGTTCATGTGACAGAAATACATCTTAAACATGCACATACCTCAGTACCTTTGGGGTGGAGAACAAGAAGACATCACAGATAACTAAGCAGACAGTGCTGAGAAGGAAATAAGTTCCAAACATGCTCCAAAGCATTCTCAGTAGGGGCCCGCTCTGACTGTGTTTTGATTGTAGTAGAGCCTCTGTCTCTTCAGCTTCTGCTATACCAGTTTCAGTTTTCTGACCCTTTTTAAATGTAGCAGACCCCATTTTCCTGAAGGAAGAAACAATGAGAGTTACCTACAACTGGAGAAAGCTTGGGAATTTTCTATCTTAAAAAAAAAATCACTAAATATCTCACACTGGGTGTCACACCATGTCCAGTATAAAAGCTCATCAGAAACTGACCCCTCTCACAAAAGTTAGTTTTGTGTGTCCAGGAGTAGAAGGATGTTCTCCAGCAGATTTTAACACTTAAAATCAGATTTAAGTTTTCTTGCACAAAGGGTCTCACACACAGTATCTGTGAGTGTATTTTCTTAGATCATCTAGAACTGCCCAGCTGAGCCCATGATGTGCTCTCCAGATCAAATACTCACTGCTGGGTTCTGCTGTGACACTTCTTCCACTCTCTTTCTGCCCAGGCAATAATTTCTTCAGAGGAGTCCTGTTTCCTCACTGGCCACAAGTCATCCACCCCCAAGGCCTGCTGAGAGCCCTTCCAGAGGAGCCTGGAGGACACAGACTGCAGTCAGGGGAGCACAGCAGGATCTGTGCTGTGTGTGACTCTTTCAGAACACAGGGGCATCAAGGCAGTGCACCACAGAGAGCACACAGCACTGGCACCACAACACCACTCAGGACCGTCCTGTCCCACAATGAACATGAATGTCCAGGAACAGCAGCTTTGCTTTGAACCCCTAGGCTATCTTCTGTCAGCACAACGGGGATTTGCAAGTCAGCACTAATTTCTAGTCCATACTGAGAGTCTTGGGTAGTGGAGTAGAAAGTTCAGTTTAACTTTCTCTGGGCTCCATGAAAGGCGGATGAGACCAAGGTCTGGCAGGCAGAGAGGGCTGTTGTTGGTATACAGTGATCTTTTGAGATTGATGAGACCTATTTTAAGATTGGGAGGGCACTGGAGGGGTAGTTGGGAGGCAGAAGAGAATTATCTAGAATCACAAATTTGTGTTTAAAATTATTTGGAGAAAAGTAAATTAAATTTTTAGAATTTGATCTTGTGAGAATACCTCATAAGACAAAAAATTTTAAGAAATAATTTAAATCCTCACTCCATAAGCTAACTCAGGGGCTGAGATATTTCTTACTGGCTGCCATCTACACCCTCTCTGATCTGTGATGCTGCTGCTTTTTTCTGCTATTGTAGCAAAAGTACATCTTCTGTTTTCTTACCCAGAGAACCACCAGTATGTGATTTTGGAAAGAAAAGAGCTGCTGGCTTCTGGGCACTGATTCTGATGGGAGAGAAAACACGTGTGATATTTATATCTAGAAAAGGGCATGCATCAGATGAATATAGTTCCCTTCTGTGCTTCCCCAGGAAAAGCAAGCAGAGTTATTCCCTTCCCCATTCATTGAACCAGAGTAAGTGTATTGTGGAGGCTCAATGGGATTGGAAGATTTTTAGGAATTTGACTTTGCATAATGTCTCAGATGGAAGAACAAAGAATATAATTCTTCATACCCAAAGACATTTATTTTCTTAAGTACAGAGCTTTTCCATCCTCAATAACACCAACAGAGTACTGCAGCACAGGAGAGCAGCACTAGGAGAAGCAATAGAAGCCCTATCCACTGGTTTCAGTGACCAGAAACATGAGTATGGATAGGCTTTTAGTTTTGAAAAGTTTACATAGAGAAATAGAGCACTGTTATCCCAAATTCTGCCAGTTACCTTTTAAAACTGCCAGCTTTTTTACAGAATGATGCATCTTACATCACCCAGACACCCATGTGCCTGCGTATCCCCATATATTTAAAATCCTGTTTCAGCAATGAAGGAAAGCATTAGGAAAAGCTACCTTATACTTACAGGATTGTTGTCAGCTTTAGAGAAGAAGGGATGGTGATCAACTAAGCAGAATAACCCAAGTTCTCCTAGCACCAGGCCAGCATAAAGGAAAGTTGTAACATGGTGGAAATGGTCTTCCAGGAAGCCCTAGGGAACAGAACACTGGTGAAAATGAGGTAAGAACCTTTATGTTTAACCAGCAGAGAAAGAGTTTCTCATGTTCTACCTATGCAAATAAACATCCACCACAAATATGAACATTTTTCTCAGCACATATTTTAAAAGAATTTGATTCTCCCCCTTGCAGTCAGTGAGACAAAATCAGTCCTGTTGTTTGGAGACTTTGTAGTCTGCACATTAAAGGTATGTGATCTCACTTACTCTTTCCAGGGCATGCTGAATTTTGGAACTAAACATCACAAGTGCAGCCACAAATGAGAGAAGCCAGTAAATCAATAGGACCCCTGAAGACTGGATGCCCATCATTCTTTCTGCTTGGGTAAGGAACAAGGCAAGGACCTGTGAGAAAGTACAAATTTGTGTAAATAAATACCTGGTAATGGAATGCCAAACATTGTTATCAAATTAATGAATACAATGGACAAAAATCAGTTAGCTTCTTGCCCAAACATTTCAAGATGTTCAGAGCTGCAGTATTGTTCCTAAGAAGCTAACACTGAAAAGATTTGTGTGCAATTTTGCATTTAAGAATGCCTACAGAAAAGGCAAATAATAAAATTACAATTAGACCAACAGGCTGGAAGGACTGAGGTTATGAGGATGCAATGACAGAAGGGGAGAACAGGCACTGATTTATTGATCAGAAATCACATTTCATTCTAAACCATATTAAATCACATACTGTGGTTATGAGAAATGAAATCCTGTCTCATTGTTGTGAGACCTCTTTCCAAACCCTACTGAAACCTCAGCTCCTGCCAGGTGTGCTCTGCCCAGGGTCTGCCCCAACTCCAACCCCCTGGTGTGTCACACAGCAGAGAGGCACAAAGAGCATCCCCAGCCTTCTACTCCCCATCAGCCAAATTTGTGCTCAGAGACAGCAAGAACCGTGGGAAAGAGAAGCTCTGTCCCAGGAGGGCTCAGCTTGGCCATCTGCAGACAAACAAGGGAGGAATTACCATTGTGATTCCCACCACAGCAGGGCTAATGAAGAGTGCTGGGGTCCGTGGGATTCCATGGCTTTTCTCCCACACCATGAAGAAGACATTAGAAAAACACAATATTACCAGGATGAATCCAAGGACCTGGGGTAGAGACAGAAAACACACACTGGAATGAACTGAAATGCTGGGACAATCTACCAAACTGACTGATCCAAGCTGCCTGGGCAGTAACACTGGAGGGGTGGAAGATCAAGTCTGGGATGGAGAATGTTATGGAAGTATCAGGGAATCAAATGCAAATACAGGGGAGAAGATCTTATGACATATCTTCCTAAAACTTTACTTGATTTATACTGACCTGAGCTGGTGAAGGTCAAAAAAGCCCACAAAGATGGAAAGAATTAATAATGTAGGAAAGTTAAGCTCTGCATCAAAGTTGAGATCATTCAGGACCAAACCCTGTGCTTTGCCCCTCACCATTTTGGCTTTGAAGATGTGGGACATCCTGATGTAGCCTTTGTTTCTGTGTCGAAGGTACCAATAATAGAAAGGAAAACAGATCCAAAGATAGGCACAAGGGATCCAGGCAATGATGGGGCTCTCGAAGCACCAGCTCACTCCTGGGATGTTTGCATGCCATGTCTGGTTCCAGTCCTGAAACAGAAACAACGCAGGACTGAAGGGACATGATGCAGAGCAAGGCTAGGGACAGGAATCCCATGACGGAAAGAGGAAGGAGATAACGCCTCGCAAACTATTAGGGGAGTTTATCAACCTTGGGGATGGAAACCTACGCGAGTCCAGAGTGATGGACTCACTAGAGCCCTTTTAAAGGTGTCTCTGTAGTGTGTCCGAGCTGCTCCTCACTCGCAGCTCAGCACTTTTACTGTAGCTGAGCGCTCTGTTCGGCGTTCGGGCGAGCACCGTCCGGGGAGGCAAAGTCCGCTCGGCGGCCGCCGCTGGCGGAAGCTCCGCTGCCCTCATGGCGGGCTGCGGGCCGCGTTCCCTCAGCGCCGCGCCCCGCTCCGGCCCGCGGGGCTCGGGGGCCGCCGGTGCCGCGGAGTAATCCCTTCATCCCCTCATCCCTTCAGCCTTTCACCCCTTCAGCCTTTCACCCCTTCATGCCATCATCCCCTCGCCGCTCACTCACCCGGGGCCCGCACAGCGCAGTGCCCGCACCCATGGGCGCTCCGCCCGGCACCCTCGGCCCGGCACCCTCGGCCGGTGCCCGGCGGCGTTTCCTCGCTGGGCAGAGCTCCGGTCCCGGCGGGCGTGGGAGCGGCTGCTCAGAGCCCCGTCCGGCCGCGTTCGGCCCCGTCCCGCTGCGGCCAAAGTCCGGCCGCGGCGGCAGCAGCAGCAGCGCGCTCCCGGAGCCCCGGGATTGCCGCTTACAGGAGCTCTCTAAGCACAGACACAGCGTGCATTTTAGAGAGGATTGTGTTTATTCTTTCCACAAATTCAGCACCCCAAGGGGGTAACACCAACATTTTTTAATACAGTAAAATTTACATGAACACTCCCACCTAAGACATATTCTCCTCCTACCTGATGCATATTTATTATATAAATGACATATAACTTTACGCAGTGCTTGAAACACAAAATTCTTTTCTTTATTGAAAAGAATTTATTTTGTCGAAGTGACCTGGCACCAGCTACGCCTATAAAGGGTGCGAAGGGGTAGCTGGGGACGGATAATCCCGGTTGGAGGCATCACCGGGACGGGACCGGGCTGGGGCAGGTCCGGCGGGGCGTCCCCGGGCGGCGCCCGGAGCCCTCCG
>JAYDZK010000044.1:7648899-7690643 GCA_034509185.1 Euphonia xanthogaster
GGGCGTGCCGGGCGCTGCCGCCCGGGCCGCGGGCGCGGCTGGCGGTGGGGCTGCGGCTCTTTTTCACCCTGGCACTCTGCAGCCTGCTTGCCATAGGCCGTGTCCTGCTGCCCCCTGGCACGGCTGCTGCTGTGTTACAGCACTGGGTTAGAAAGTGCCTGGTTCCAGCGCTCCTCGCTTTTTAAAAAAATATCTTTATGTCTGTTTTCTTTGTTTCTTTTAGATTAAGTTATATACAAAACATGGTACTCTGAAATACCAGACAGATTGTGCTCCGAACAATGGGTATTTCATGATTCCCCTCTATGACAAGGTAAGACACAAATACCTGCCCTGTCCCCTCTGTGCTGGAGGGAGCAGCTGCATCCACGTCGATCTGCCGGCAGATTAAATCTCAGAGTAACACCCACCCATGAAACATTTGAATCAGGACATCACTTAGTTTGGTTTGGATCAAAGTTTCAGCTGTTTCTTTTTGTAAAGCAACGACTTCGTTTCCCAGTGCTAATTATGAAGAGAAAAGCCAGCTAACGGTGACTGCAGTATTGGGTTTTTGCTGTTTATTGGAATGACTGCAGCATTGGGAACCTGAATTCCTGCCAGCAGCTGTGTGCTGTAGCTGTACAAATACTGCACAAAAAGTACAGGCTCCTACAGAGTACAGATAAACCATTCAGATTTTTTACCTATAGAAATGGAAATAAATGTATATGAGAAGGTGTTTTGGTATGACTAAATTGAAAATAACCTGAATGGTTAATTGCAGATATTAAAAATGTTTTATGGAAATAATGATCGAGGAACTCAGAATGTGTCAGTAATTTGATGTCTGCTTAGACTGGAAAGGTGTTTATATTCAGATTAAATTAAATGCAAGCTACTCTTAGATGGTCCAGATGTTTTGCTCTTTTAAGGAGCTAGTTATCTTAGAGTTCAGAAGTAGAAACACAAAATGGTTTGTGTTGGAAGGCACCTTTAAAGGTCATCTAGTCCAGCCAACAAATAATTCCTTCCCTTCCCAATCTAAGAATGTAACATACTTTCTGATCCTGGTGATTTCATTCTTAGGCCTTTAAGCCTTTCCTGGGATGAGCTTCAGGATATGTGTGGCAGAACACATGTGGTGCTTTCTAATACAAAGAGGATCCCTGTATTGATTAATACCCTTTTGGATCAGAGCTTCTAAAAGGATTGGAATTTTGTTATCCCATGTTTGGGTAGGATGGTTGAGTATGGCCCAGTGGAAATACCAAAGGCTGATTTAGGGCCCATCTGTTGGGGCAGGTGGAGGTAGATTTGAGCACTTTCTAGCCCTGAGCTGCTTGACTGTGAGCCAGGTTTGTGCTGGAAGCAGGATAAACATGGTGATACTTAATTTCTGCTCTCAGCTGGATGTGAGCCCAGCATCCCAGCCTGTCTGGGTAGATATGGCAGCTGCTTTGAACAGAGAGTCATAAGCAGGAGGAAAGGAGAATGGTGGA
This sequence comes from Euphonia xanthogaster, assembly GCA_034509185.1. Lineage (NCBI taxonomy): Eukaryota > Metazoa > Chordata > Aves > Passeriformes > Fringillidae > Euphonia > Euphonia xanthogaster. Next base: position 7,650,381 of record JAYDZK010000044.1, read on the forward strand.
TATTGGTGCACTCGAGTCTTGTGTTCCTCTCTGCAGCATGATGCTTGTGTTCTGACTTTCTCATTTGTTAGCTAAATTAAATTAATATCAATGAAGACAGTTATGGCTTTTTATTTTTTTAGGGGGATTTCATTCTTAAAATTGAGCCTCCCCTAGGGTGGAGTTTTGGTAAGTGGTCGTATGTCTTCTTACAATAGGACACTGTATCTGCAGTGGGGGACTTATCTCTAACTTGCAGCTGGCAGGGAAAATGGAGCGCTTTTCCAAACCTATAAGCTGTACTGCATGGTTTAATAACTGACATGTACTTACTGTACCTGGGGAAAGAAAGCTGGGTGGCAGACACTGACAAAGTAACCCTTGATCTGATTTGAAGGAATGTGGGCTTTTAACAAAAATGGCTGCAGTGGGAGGAGGGAAAGAGGATTTTCAGAGTCAGGATTTGGGGGTGCTTTACCTTTGCTGAAGAAAGGTTTCCAAAGCAACACTTGCCATGCTTGAATGAATAAATTTCTGTGGCAGTTATGTGAAAGAAGCAGAGTTTCTTTGTGGTTGCTCTCTCACTAACTCTCATGCTTTTTGATCGTTCTTCTCTTCCAGAACCAACCAGTGTAGACATCCATGTGGATGGCATTAATGACATTTGCACAAAAGGAGGTGATATTAACTTTGTGTTCACGGGATTTTCTGTGAATGGAAAGGTTAGACTCCTTTATCTTCATTTATTCCACCTTATGCTAATTCAACTTTCATAAACACATTCAAATTCAGCTCTACATGTTATTTTCATTCATTTATATTTCTGTTTCTTTTTATTTTGACAGGTTCTCAGCAAAGGTCAGACATTAGGTCCTGCTGGAGTTCAGGTTGTACTGAGAAATGCTGGCAGTGACATAAACATACAAGCAACTGTTACACAACCTGGAGGAAAGTGAGTGTGGGTGGTGCATACTTAATTCATCTGTTCATTTGCACAAGATGCTTTCAATTCTACCATATTGACTGGGACTGTAAGAGTTCTGAAGTATTTTTTCTAATGTGTGAATAGAGTCTGAATTGTTTTTCTGTGAACAGATGTTTGTGGCTGTTTCTGAAGAGACATAATCCCTTTCTTGCTTTGCAGGTTTGCTTTCTTTAAAGTGCTCCCTGGCGAATACGAAATCCTTGCATCGCATCCTACCTGGATGTTGAAAGAGGTTAGAACCTACAGAAGTTCTGGTTTGCCTGGTTAGAGAGGATGCATCTGCTAGACCTTGTCTGGATCAGTTAGTGTGAGGAAGGGGCTTTGTGGGTGGACAAAATTACTGGAGTTTTTCTACATCTAATTCAGGTAGTCAAGAAACTGCCTCATACAGACCCAGTTTGGAGAAGCCAGCCAGGGAAGGACAAAATGAGCTTTTGCTTTCCATCTTCTATCCCATACATTTTGCCAGAATATTGTAGCTCAAATCCTTCCCTCCCAGACTTCTTGTTTTTTGAGGAGCTCTGATATCCTGACCATTTCCTAAATCAGTGAAGCAGGAAAAAGAATGTTTTAGAAAGTATCTTTGCTTTAGTGCCTTAGTGTCTTGAGTAGCCTGGAGACCCTCTTTGAGTTCTGCTGCTCTGGCTTCTGTTCCTGTTGGTGATTGTGCAGTTTCTGATTGGTTTTAGGTGCTGTAAATGAGACCTGATGCCTGCTTTTGATGAAAATGTTTGTTTCTGTATTTCAGGCCAAGACAGTGGTGCGGGTGACAAGTTCCAATGCTTATGCTGCCAGCCCCCTGATTGTTGCAGGCTACAATGTCTCTGGGTCTGTAAGGAGTGATGGAGAGCCCATGAAAGGGGTCATGTTTCTCCTTTTCTCTTCTTCAGTTTCTAAAGAGGTAAGGTTGATCAGTACCTTTTCAATATGAGTATTGCTACAGATAAGAAAAACCAAATAGCTTCTATCTAGAAGCTATCTTCTATCATATTGCTCTCATACTCATCTGTCCTTCACTGGTTTGTACAATCCCTTAAACTGTATTTTTGCATTTGGTTCTTTTGTGTGATTTCTTTTTTTTTTCCCTAACAAGACCTTTGTAATGCAACGTGACCTCTGTGGAATTATTTCATAATTCATTTACTGTAGCTGCAATTTGTCTTCAGCATGACATCTTTATTACTCTTTGCCCTTTTGATGGGAAGACAAAGTTCCACAGCTTCTATTGCCACCTTACAAATGCATTAAGAAATGAGTGTGTGGCCATGTAGAGCTGAGCTCTGTTCTGCAATGTTAACCCTGTCCACAGAACTGAAGTCAGTTAAGACACATGGTGCAGTTTTGGGGATGTTGAATTTCCCAGTGTTCTGTCCTTGTTACCATAAAGTTGATTATTTACTGTTTTTTTCCTGTTTTACCTATACATGAATTTTAAGCCATGTCATCAAACTTTGCCTGTAAAATGGTTTTATACTTCCCATCAGTCATTCACAGTTGAGTATCTTGAACCCTCCTGTATTCCTCTTCCCCACCAATTACTTTGTGTTCTTCTTTGAGACAGAAAGTTGTATTGCATTTATTACTACAGGATGTTGTGGGCTGCAGTATTTCTCCTGTGGATGGGTTCCAATCAAGAGATGAATCTTTATCCTATTTGTGCAATGTTGTATCAAAAGAAGATGGATCTTTCAGCTTTCTTTCTCTACCAAGTGGGAAATACACTGTGGTAAGTGACTAGAAATTCATTGCTTTTCTATTGAGTGGGGTGTTAACTTTCATTTTCTAAAGCAGAGTGTGCTACTGCCACCTCCTCCCCTTTAAGCTGTTTCCTTTTTCCCCCATTCTCTTTGTTACATCTGGATGTTGTGGGAGCATGTTCTCTGTGCACTGCCTGGAGTGATGGTCCTGCATTCTCAGTCTGTGCTCAAAAATGGGATTCAGGATTCTGTCATTCCTTTAATCCTTCTGGCAATCACACAGTCTCCTATCTGTTAGCTCTTGCACATCCAAGTATGCTGTATTCTGACTAGAGAGTTACTTTTCCTTCTTTTCTGATAATTTCATGGTTTCCATCAGTCTTGAAATATTACCCATATTTGTGTCTCCGTGCCTCTGAGTAATTTTTTCCAGGAGGCTTACAGCTCATTTGACCCTTGGTAGAGATGTCTGATGGCAATAAGAACATGGAAAATGGTAGAGGAAAATCATTCTGTCATCACAGCTTAGGAGTCAAAGCCATGTGTCTTCTTTCAGATACCATTCTACAGGGGGGAGAGAATCACCTTTGATGTTGCTCCATCTAGATTGGACTTCCTTGTAGAGCATGACAGTTTACAGATTGAGGTAAGGCCTGCAGGGTGAATAATCCTTTTGTGCCACTCATTCCTGTAAAAGCCTAACTGATTTTAGCAGAAAGCAGCTGAATTGTCGAAAAACTTCTTTGTGAGGAGTTGAAGATGCTTGTTTATGCACAGCAGGTAGAATACAGTTTCTAGTACTGTGCTGTGTTTCTGTACTTTGGTCCCTTTTAGTAGGAAGAAACAAAATAGGGCAGAGCTGCCTGCTGTGTTCACTTTCATGTCAGTGTTGCAAACAGGCAGTAGTCTTCCAGGTTGCCTGTATTTCCTTGTTGAGATTGTCACATCTCTGGAGAAGGGCCTGTAGGTTTTTCTGGTTGGCAGAGTGCCTTGTTTAATGGCATTATGATCTGTGACTGTGGCCCTCTGGGCTGTACCAGTGCAGATAAATTGAGAATGTGTGTTTTGTACTTAGGAGAACAGTTTGCCTGGAGATCAGTTTGTACTTTCACAGTGATTATCCTGGTACATTTTTTTCCTAGAGCTGTAAATAAGTTTCCTTTATATGTGCATGGGGAGAAAACGGTGTTGATTGCTGGAGGTGTGTGTTTGCATTTCCTGAGTAAAGAATGATGTTAATTTTTTCCCATTTCAGCCTGTTTTCCATGTGATGGGTTTCTCTGTCACAGGCAGGGTGTTGAATGGTCCTGAAGGAGAAGGAGTTGCTGATGCCACTGTGACTCTGAACAATCAGATTAAAGGTATTCAGTGCTCTTCGTCTTTGTTGCTACAGGGAAGCCTTTATGAAACTCAAGTACAGGACTAGTGTATGATGTGGAATTAACCCTTCAGGATAATACACTGCTTTTGTTGCAATTTATTTGAAATATTGAAGTGCATTTCATGCAGTTGATAAATTTTGCGTTTTCTGGTTTAGATGAGAGCATTAAATATTCATTTGTTTGGCAGTGGAAAATTCCTTAATTGCTTTCAACTGTGTGCCAGATTGTACTTTGAAATACAGAAATGAAGGTTCATCTAGTAAAAAAACATAAAACTATTTGTTGTGTAATATGAATTAAAAATAGCCTAAAGCAGTGCATGTCCTCTGGATCTGTTGATACATAAGGTTAACATATGCTCTGGTTTTTAACTCTTGTTATTTGTTACAGTGAAGACAAAAGCTGATGGCTCTTTCCGCCTTGAGAACATCACAACAGGTACATACACAATTCATGCCAGGAAAGAACACCTGTTTTTTGATACTATTACTGTGAAGATTGCACCAAATACACCTCAGCTGGCAAACATCATTGCAACAGGGTAAGGACTGGTGTCAGGATGAAAATGCAATTGGATGTGTGGATGAGGCTGTGAAAATGGGTGATCATTTCCGTGCCGTGCCCAGAATTGTGTTGTTAGGAGCTAAATGTTGCTGAAGAAATGAAAGGTAGATAGGGCAGCATGAGTGCATGTTTTGTGCACAGTATTTTGCTCAATAATAGTTCAGGTTTAGAGCATCCTCTTAATAAGCTCTCCCTAGCAAATGAAGACACTAAGGCATGGGTAAAATAAGAATTTTAGAATGTTATGTGAACCAAGAAAGCAACAGAGAAGCTTTCTGCCACTTCACTCTTGCTCAGGAGGGTATCTGGAGTCACACAGCTGTCTGGTGCAGTGTTGTACCAAACCTCTGCATTTTACTGCTCACTCTCAAAAGTCATTGTTGCCTTACCTGAATTGTCTTTTTTCTTGTTTGATGCCTTGACTGTGAGTCTAAGGCTGTGCAATGGTGGGAGATACAGCATGAGCTGGGGAAGATGAAAGGGCCGTGGTTCTGTGTCCAGGACTTCAGAGGAGGAAATAGTGGCAGTGTTCTGGAGAAGTGAAAACTTGGAATTTATTGAGTCAAATAGCTGCCAGCTCATACAGACATAGTCAGCCAATTAGAAAAAAACCCTGTGTGCTGCTCAATGATGGGGTTCAATTTATTCAGTAACTAAATATGTTGTGCAGTTGAAGGCAAAGAACAAAACTTAGCAGCTTCTAATTTGTCATCTTGTCTTGTGCTTTCACAAGTGTAGGTGTACCAAGGTTGTGTTCCAGTGGATTACCTATCACATTTAAGGTTTTTGACACAAAACATTTGAAACTATTTAAAACCTGAGGGGAGAAATCCGTTGCCTGCCTAACACAAAATCCTAAATCCGTTGCCTGCTTAGCACAAAAAAAAAAAAAAAACAAAAAACAAACAAACAAAAGGAAAAAGGCTTGAAATAGTTGGGTTGGTGGCAGGGAAAAGTAAAGCAAGTTGCTTGCAAATGTCTCTCTCAGAAGAATTCCTTTCCAATTCAGGTGTTATTACCTCAAAATGGTGAGGTTTTCTTTTAGCAAGTTCTAAAACAAGGGGTTTTTTAATGATCTTTGTCAAATCAAGATACTTGTTCTGATGAGTGGCTTTTATTTAACAGGTTCAGTGTGTGTGGCCGCATCTCAGTTACTCGATTCCCTGACACAGTCAAACAGATCAGCAAATACAAGGTAACCATGATACCTGAAGACAAAGCATCACTGGTTACAACAGAAACTGACTCTCATGGAGCATTTTGTTTCAAGGCAAAATCGGGTACCTACAATGTTCAGGTAAGAATGAGCTTACATTTCTTCATTGTAGGATTGTCATGGTGTTTTAGAAGATTTTGAAATTTTGGAGAGCATGTTGGAGAGGCTGGTTTTGCTTTGCCTGGGATTTACAGTAGATTTCCATTTTTAAATTTCTGATAAATGCATTGAAGACAGCAGAGTGGGTGGTTTTGGACTGGTGTCTGAAAGGTGGTGATGCCTTGATGTCATATACTCTACAGGTAATTATTCCAGAGGCTGAGACCAGAGCAGGGTTGGCTTTGAAACCCAAAATGTTCCCTGTCACTGTTACTGACAGACCAGTGATGGATGTGACCTTCTCTCAGTTTTTGGCATCTGTCTCAGGGAAGATCTCTTGTTTAGGTAAGTCCATTGTGAAAGTGAAATGGCAATGGAATGGAGAACTTCAGCACTGCATGTGTGAGTGTTGCTGACATCAAGACACTGTGGTTAGTCCCATCAGCAGATAAGTAGATGTAACTTGCAGCACATGGAAAAAGCAGCTCTCCTTGGGAGATGTGGTGGCCTAGTAAGTTTGGTGTAAAGTTATGTACCTTCTTTTGATACTTGCTAAGGATAAGCAAGTCTTCCTTCCTCAGAAGATGGAGGGGTTCTGGAAGGAAATGGTCCTGACTGCTGCTTGGGATACTGTACATCAATCAGAGAAGTACTGGAGGTGAAAAAGAAGTTTGCAAAAAAAAAACAAAACGGGGGGAAATAGCAGTGTAGGATAGATGCTGAAGCTGTTGGTAGAAGCTTTCAACCTCTGTTCTCTTTCATAAGCTTTTTGTCTTTATTTTAGCCTAAGGTTCCTCTCTCCTGCTATTTTCCTTGATTACCCACTGATTTTAGCAGATGATGATTGGAGCCTGATTTTTGTCTTTACCCTTCCTTTTTCCTCTCTGAATCCTCCTGCACTTTGGGTTCTGCCTCTCAGGTATTTGCTCAGCTCTTAAGTCTCTGCAGAGTGAAGTGAACCCAGGGATGTAATGTTGATCTCAGGTTTTTTCTTGCCATGAGATAAAAGAATATGATTAACAGTCTCAAAATCTGCAGAATGCAAAAACCCATGATATATGCCTGAGAAGCAAGTTTTAACTGGAAGCATGCTGTGCTGGGAGGGGTTAGCATTTCATTTAGCACCCCGAGGTGTGACTGTTTCGGGGTGCAGCCTGACGAGCCGTGTTCCCTGGCAGACGCGTGCGGTGACCTGACGGTGACGCTGCAGGCCGTGAGCCGCCAGGGGGAGAAGCGCAGCCTGCAGCTGGCCGGGAGCAAGGACTCGGTGCCCTTCACCTTCGAGGGGGTGCTCCCGGGCAAGTACAAAGGTAGGAGCAGGGAATCTGCTTGGGGGCACCTTGGTAACTCAGTTTGTGACCGAATCTGAGCACTTCTGTTTTCATGGATACCTTTTGCAGCATGCCCAGCACAGTTATGAAACTTGAGAGAATCTGGAAAAACACCTTACAACAGTGCATCAGGTTTTCTTAATGTTGGATGTTTAACCCTGTGTCAGCCCAAAGGCTACTGCTCCCCTGAGGTTTAGGGTCTGCATGGCTGGTGAGGGGGAAGTGGGCTTAATCATGAACTAACTTGTCCCAAGCCTAAGAACAGGGACAGACTCCAGTTCTGCTTCCAGAGTGCTGCTCCTAAGAACAATCTATTTTGGCCAGCCTGCCTTGGCCTGTGAAAATAAATTGTTTTCCAGGGAAAGGTATAGAAGGAGTATATAGATTGCACTCTTTGTACAGGAGTGGGAACATCTTTCCACCAGGTTAAATTTGAATTAGGTTGTAATGTCCTCTAGGCTGTTTTGCCTGTCACAATGGTAGTGTCCATCGTGGAGCCTTCCAGGGTGGCCAGGCTTCATTATTCCTTTTCATAGCACAGCTTTCCTGATAGATGTGTTGGGTTTCTGGTGATGCTGCAGTGCTGAGAGCCAGGTCTGTTACTGCAGGCATTGTCATGTATTTACCTTTGCAGATTATTGTCAGGGAAGCTAGAGAGACACAAACTTCTCATATCACAAAACCTGCCCTTATTTACTCAGTTTTACATTACTGAAATGCTTTGTGTGGTGTATATTCTAGTAAGCATTGTACATGAAGACTGGTGCTGGAAGAATAAGTCTTTGGAATTGGAAGTCTTGGAGGAAGATGTGTCAGGAGTAGAATTCAGGCAGACTGGATATATGCTGAGGTGTTCTCTTTCTCATGCAATCACACTGGTACGTAGGAAACAAATGTTCTTGTATGTTTTTAATGACCTTGTGAAGGCAGGTTGGATTATGTTTGGAATCAAGGCTTTCTGCTGTCTCTAGAGGGTCACAGAGAATGGAACATTGATGTTTAGAGTGCTTCAAGATTTGTTTTTTAAGTTGGTGAAATGTGATGTTAGATGTTACAAAAGAGATGGCATTGATGTATGTGTAAGCAAATACCGTTTTCATTTTGTTGTTTGGTAGCTGCTAATAGTGAATTGTGCTGTGGCTTCACAGGAATTTTATCAGGATGGAAATGGACCAGAGAATGTTGGTGTTTATAACCTGTCCAAAGGAGTGAATAGATTCTGTCTTTCAAAGCCAGGTAAAAGCTTAAAAATATTAGTGTAAAAATGAAAAATAACCAGTTAGCTAATACTGCTGGGAACTAAAAATAATTGTTGTGGTTTCTGAAAGGCATTGTTTTAATGATCTGTTCCAAGTTTTTAGAATTCTCTATTTCTTCTGCTATTTGGTCCTTCACCAAATCTAGATTCCAGAAATAAAATGTTGCTATTTTTCTTCTTGGTGATGGAAGTATTTCATCTTTGATTAATGAAATTTTATTGTTGAAATAATCTCGTTCATATAGGTTCTGTTTGTTAGACACATTAGAAGGTATCTGTGTGAAAGGCAGCAGATATACAGTCAAATTTTGTAGTTGTTTCTATACCTCTGCTCTAAAAATTGACTTTTTCAGTGGGTCATTCTTTGCCTTGCTGTTTGTAGGTGTGTATGAGGTGACCCCACGCTCCTGCCACCAGTTTGAGCACAAGTATTACACCTACGACACGTAAGAGTGTGACTGTTCCTCACCTTCCACCTACCAGCATGATTCTCCATAAAGCTTCCTTCTCCTGTGTGCTTTCAGCAGGACAGGATGTGTAGAGGGAAGCTCTGGCAAGGTGTATCACACGTGTTCTCTTGCCCTTCCCATCTTAAAAGTAATAAAAATCAACTAATGAGAGGGTTTAAAGATGCTTTAGTTATTTTAGATGGGTGTTTTTGTCAGCTTTCTGTCTGCTTAGTGTTGGGTTTGCTTTGTAACAGAGAAGAATTATTTCAGTGAAAACTATTGCTCACTTCTGGGAGCTGAAAGGCAAAAGGCAGCACAGTAAGATTGCTAAGAGGCCCTTGCCACTATTGCATGTCACTGGTGCCATGACCCTCTGGTGGTGAGATTTTTTTGCAAGCTGAATAAATGTTCACCCTGATCACAAGGAAGCAGTGCTGATCTTCCTTGGTCAGGCAAGTTTATTAGTTATTTATATATTATGGTCTGGTGATGTGTTTGATGACACTTTGACATATGAAATCAATCTAATCAGCTTTAGATTGAGAGGAAGCAGAAGGGTTAAAGGAAAGGATTGTTCTGGGGCTCAAGTTAGGAAATGCTCCCTTTCCAAGAGATGACCATCCCAGCACCACAGCTTTGCTGTGTAATTTCTGTATCATCTTTTATAAAGCATTTCAGTCTCAGGGGTGAGAGCACAGACTCTGCTAAATAAGATTTGTTTATTTGGAAAGGGCACCTTGAATTCATGTCTTTGTTCCTTTGATGTGCAGGTCCTCTCCCAGTATCCTGACGCTCACTGCAGTTCGCCACCACGTCCTTGGCACGATTGTAACTGATAAACTGATGGATGTGACTGTCACCATTAAGTAAGGACAAAGAAATCATGGGGCTATAAAAAGTGGAAGAGAAGACATTTCTCTCATAAAGCTTTTACTCCAGTTTTAGTGCTGCAACGGCTGCTTTCTAAGGGGATGGCATCCTAGCCTAGGCTGCAAGAGGTTTTTAATGCCAAGATGTGCTTTGAGTTCTTTGGAGCCTCATTTTGAGCATTTTCTCATCATTTGAACATTGCCCCTCCCTACTTTTGTGTCTTGGTAAAAAGGAATGATTTTCTCAGTTTTTATATACTTTATTGAACTGATGTTTCAGAATTCAGAGGATATTGTTTTAGCTTAGGTCTGAGCTCCTTAAGGCACTGGCATATATTTTTTCCCTTTTTCCTTTCCTCAGAATGGGAATCTGCTGCTTTAGAGCATTGTAACTGGTGTGAGGAGGGTTATAAAAGGAAAAACATGCAGAGTGATTGCGCACTAATACACCAATTTATGTTGAGCTGAACAGACAGCTCACTAGGGAGCACTGATTTGTGAACAGCTTTAATTGTTCGAGGTGCCAATCTGCCTGAAAGTGTCTGGTAATGATGAGTGTTTTATTGATACTCTGCTGGTGTCTATTTGTTCTAGGCTATGGGTTCTCAAACTTTTTTGAGTGCAGAAAACATCTTTTCAGAGAACATGACCTGCACAGCATTGCCTTGAGTTCTCCAAGATTAATGACCCTATCACTACAACTGCTGGGCAGCTGGAAGGGAGACACTGAGACAGCAGAGAGCTGCTGGTTTTAGGATTTTAAAAACAACTTAGTGAGGAGGTGAATATTGTACCAGCCTTCTCAGCTTGTTGGTTTTTTGGAGACTGTTGGCCAGTGCTTTGAAGGCAGCTTAGTTGCTGCAGGTATCTCTGATCACTCCTGCCTCAAGCTTTTCAGCTGAATTCCAATTTGTGAAGTGCCATCATTATAAAGGGAACAGCTCTGGGTTTAAAAGCAAGCCATGTGTTTTTACAAGTCTGTGTACCAGATCCATGGCTGTGACCCTTTAACTTTGAGTTAAGAAAAAACCCCAAACAACCTCAACCAAAAGCAAAGCTAATTCTCATCAGCTCTTGATAATGGCTTGGTATGTTTTAAAAATAAGTCTGTAGTAATGTATTGTGAGTATCTTGAGGTTGTGTGTGCCTGTACAAATTTTTAATAGGCTTTCAGACAAAAAAAAAAATTACATGTTTTTGTATTGTGTCTGGACTGCAGAGAAGAATATAAAGACTTGATGAAACTTAGTGTGATAGAGCAATAGTAACCAATAGTAACTATGTCTCTTAAAAAGACAAACTAGAATATAGGTGAAGGCTGAAGCAGGAGACAGAACTATCCTGGTTAATCTAAAGTGGCTGTAGGAAAAGTGATTGTGCTTATTTAGGTTCAGTCCTCACTGAGAATTCAGACTGTTGGAGAAGAGAGATGATAAGATACAAAGGATGACTGGAGTCTAGAAGAAAATGCTAGAAAAGAGAGGATGCAAGGTCAGAGAGTGAAATAAAATGCATTGTTCTGAGCTGATTCTAAGAACTTAGTTGAATTTATCTAGTAATCTGTTCAGTGGACACTGACAAGATACCTGGCTACTTCAAATGAATAGGGCAGATAGGTGAGAACTCAGAGCTTTTCCTGGGAATTTCTGGCTCTTGGAAGTATTTATGTGTGATAGAAGTTACTTTCTCCTTGTATTCTCTGCTCCTGAGAGGTAGGTTCTGAGACAAAAGTTCCTAGTTCTGAAAAAAAAAAGCAAGCTTAGCAGTCTTTTTATTTATTTTGTACTTTTTGTATCAAGCTTGTTCTCATGTTTGAAATTCCAGCCTTTCTCTTTTAGTTTAGGTCTTTGTTAAAGGTACTGTTGCAAACTGGTCCTTTTGCCTAAAAATTTACCACTCCTGTGCTCTTACCAGAATAAACAGGGCAGTTAAAGAGGGATGGGTTAAAAAAATATCCTGGGAATTGTCTGTGGTGGTGTAAAGGCAGTAATTAACAGCTACAATGAGCTCTTATCTCATAGGGCAGATGATTTTGATTTTTTTGCCATATTTTCAGGTCATCCATTGACAGTGAACCTGCCTTAGTTCTGGGGCCCCTGAGGTCTGTTCAGGAGCTCCGCCGGGAGCAGCAGCTGGCGGAAATCGAGAGCCGCCGGCAGGAGAGGGAAAAGAAGGGGCAGGAGGAGGAAGGAACAAAGCCACCAGTGCAAGAAATGGTGGAGGAGCTCCAAGGACCATTCTTATATGAATTTTCATACTGGGCCAGGTAATACCAAGCTCCAGTAATGGACAAGGTGTGTTCTTTGTGCTGTTGTGTGGTGTTTCTGTCAAACAGGATAGTGATACAATTCCAGGTAGGACAGAGCTGCTGGCTGGATGTGTTTGGTGATTCTGAGCTACAAGAAAACTTAGTTGCACATAGTAAGAATTTTGCTTGAGTTGTTGATACTTTTTTCTTGGAGTATTTGGATGCATTCTTGCACTCTGCTCTACATGAGAGCTGCTAATTCAATTTTCTTCTGATTATATCTTATTTGTGTTTTACAGGTCTGGAGAGAAAATTACTGTAACACCATCATCAAAAGAGCTGCTCTTCTACCCACCTTATGTGGAAGCAGTTGTTAGTGGAGGTAAATAATTTAGTGTTTGAAAGGATTGGAGTTTTATGATTGAAATGTATGTAGATAAACATATGAATAACTTGAAAAGTAATGTTAGGGAAGTTTCAGTTGCAGCTATTTCTTTGGGCCAGTGTAATTCTGGAATTTTAAAGTTATTTGATAGAGGATGCAAGTACCGTTTTTTCTGCAAGTCAGCAGAATATTCTTCCAAGTGCTGAAAAACCACCTAGCACAAGAGGAAGGCCAGATTCTCAGAATTGTTCATAGTACTGTCACCTAGAAAAGAGTTGTGCAAAAACAAGGTTTCTATTTTGAATTTGTTACCAAATTCAAGTTTCAATTAAAGCTTTTTCTTCCCCCACTAGATTACAGTAAGAAAAATATTCACAGAAAAATATAAACTTCAAAATTGTCAGAGTTATCATGAGTTACTGATGCTGCTTGTTAGGTCAGTGTCCATCATGTCCTCAGTTTCTTAAGTGAACATATTTTGTTTGAAATTGCAAGGAAATGTTAAGTGCCTCTTTTCATGTGACTCTGTTTGCACATTCTAAATGCATTTGAGGGAGGGAAATAAAATTTTGCTTGATGTCATTGAACATGACATATGATGACCTGTATTTGAACTCAAAAAATGTGGTCAAAGCTCAGTGTAATCTGCCTAGAAGGAAGTTTCATTGCCATTGTGGCTGCAGTGTGTGGCTGCACTGAGACCTCCAACCACTTCAGAAATCCATTAAGTTTTTTTGGTGATGTGCTTATAGCTTTGAAATGTAGTTACTCATTTTGGTACTGTTCAGATTTTGTAAGATGTGTTGAGAGGCTGTGATATTGTGTGGATTGATCTCTTGTTCTAAGATAAAAGGCTACCAGCTGATCACTTTGGAAGTAGTTAAACTCCTGTTGTAAGCCAGAGTGTCAAGTGGTTTTTTGACTTTTTTTTCTTCTTAAATCCCCTTCACAATGACCAAGAGAGTTGTCCTGGGAAGCTGATAGAGATTCATGGAAAAGCAGGCTTATTTCTGGAAGGGCGAATTCATCCTGAATTGGAAGGTGTTGAGATTGTCATTAGTGAGAAGGGAGCAACTTCTGCACTTATCACAGTTTTCACTGATGACAAAGGCACTTACAGGTAATGAGCAGATTGGTTTTGAACCTTTGGATTGTTCAGTTAAAAGGCAGTGGTTACTTGACAATGTGTATGTGATACCCAAGTGTTCTTTCTGAAACAAGTTCTATTCTCCTTTTATTTGAAGTGTTGGGCCACTCCACAGTGACTTGGAATACACAATCACTGCTCAGAAGGAAGGTTTTGTTTTGACTGCAGTAGAAGGAACAGTTGGAGACTTCAAAGCTTTTGCTCTTGCTGGGGTGACATTTGAGGTAATGTTCTGAACATTTTGGGTTCTAAATGAATATCATGTGCAGTTGGAGCTGGACAGGCAAAAAATTAATTTTTGTATTCCAAAGACAAATGAGTGTGGGATTTTGGGATAATTTATTATTATTTGGATAATAATTTTTGTCATGAGGAAATAAATCTCAGTGGATGAGCTCAGTTGTAGACCATGACTTGCCATGCAGAAGATACTTTGCAAGGTTTATCGAGTCCGAAAGACTGGCTTTATTTGCTTTTATAGAGTTGGACCACCCTGTTTTCATGAGTTTTATCCCTCAAGGTGTAGGTGTAGTCTGGTCCAGCTGTGCTTGGTTCCAGTCTTTTGGGTGCTTTGTTCTGGCCTCCCTGTGTGTTCTGTGTGGGAGAGAATGGCTGCTGTGGTGGCACATGGTGTGCCATGGGCTGTGACTGCCCAGGGCTTGGGAGCAGGGGGTTCTGCAGCCTTGTGCTCTGGCAGGAGGGGCAGCACAGATGTGGTTAGTCCTGCTCACAGCTGAGTGCTCAGAGCCAGCCCACCTGTGCACTCTGCAAGGGGCTTTTCAACTGAACCCTTCTCCATAAAGAAACCCTCACATTTAAAATTACTGGTTTTTCAAAAACAGATCAAATCAGAGGATGACCAGGCTCTTGCTGGAGTTCTCTTGTCCCTCAGTGGAGGGGTGTTTCGCTCCAACCTCCTCACACAGGACGATGGCATGCTGACATTTTCCAATCTGGTGAGTTGAAATGATTCTTCAGTGTGGCTGTGTGTGGGGCTGTGTTACCCTGCCCTCCCAAACAGGGCTCTCCTGAGTGCCAGGTGTCCTTTGAAACCCCAACCCACCATGAGAGATGCACATCCCTGAGAATAAACAGCACTTAAAATCTTAGCAGGTGAAAGATGTGAAATCTAACATGGCAGGAGGTTTCTCCCCAACAGGTCGTAGATGATGTTGATTGATCTCAGTTACTAATTTGCAGTCTGTAAACATGGAACAAGCCAATTTGTTGATAATCATTGGAGAGTCTTTAGAGGGAAGAAAATCTAATTACATTATTGATCTATATGTGTGTAGACATGCTTGAATAGTTTCTTTGCAGACATCCTTCTTTTGTGGTCACTCTCCTGTCCTTGAGGTCTTGTGGTAAGGTTTTAGGGCTGTAGTTTCCTTTCTCTCTTAACACTGTCACCAGGTGGAATTCCATCAGCTTACTGTACAGTGTGCTCCCTGTTTGTCACTGCTCACATTTTGTGACAGGTTTTTACCTGTGGTTGGAACAGAGAACTTCAGCTCTTCAGAGAGCTCTTGCAAAGCATATTTGTTTGGAGTTGGTGAGTTTTTGCATCACTGTGAGTAAACAGCTTGGTTTGTGCCTCTTTGCAGAGCCCAGGGCAATATTACTTTAAACCCATGATGAAGGAATTTCGGTTTGAACCATCATCACAAATGATTGAAGTGCAGGAAGGACAAAATCTCAAAATCCAGATAACTGGTTACAGAACAGCTTACAGGTCAGTGGAGCTGGAATCCACGGAATATCCAATGGGCTGTATCAGGATGTGCTGTGCCAAATGTGTTTACTCCCAGCACACCTCTGTTCTTGCAGGTTTGGAGGAGACTTTCCAAGTCTCAATTTAACTTAATTATGCAAAGTACTTTTTTTGGCCTTATTTTGTGGTTGTGGATATATAGCTAAGCCCAGATGGCAGAGCTGTAGGAAGAGCAATGGCTATGAAAGCGCTCTCAGTGGCAGTGGAAGTGGTTTGTGCTGCCTCCAGTGGGAGAGGAGAGGACTATTCTGGGTATGGTAGACCAATTCAGATATCTGACTTCAGGATCCTTGCTTTCTTTACCCTCAGGGGTAAGAAAGAACTGCTGTTGATGGAGTCTAGGAAACTTGGATTCTTAAAGTTGTGTTCTGAACTGCAGCAAATTCTGATGATTTAAACTGTTTTACACATACATTATAAATACCCCTTTTCTTCCTCATGCTAGGGTAAATACATTAAATACTTTTTCCATCAGTTATAACACTAAAATATCTTTAAAATACGTATTAAAACAGCATCTGCATATCTGTAGCAACTGTTCTCTTTATACCTCCAGCTGTTATGGCACGGTTTCCTCTTTAAATGGAGAGCCTGAGCAGGGAGTCTCAGTGGAAGCTGTGGGACAGAAGGACTGCAGCATCTATGGAGAGGACACAATAACTGATGAGGAGGGCAAATTCAGGCTCCGTGGCCTTCGGGTAAGGAGGAGGAGGAGGCTCTGTCATTTCCTTGTCTGTCAGTGTGACAGTGGAGCAGTAAAATGGGTTCTGTTCAGTAGCCACTGGGTTCTGTTTTCCCATCATGTTTGCTAACTCAGTCTCCCCTGAGTCTCTCTGTGTGAAGAAACAGTGTCAAGTAGTGAACATTGAGCCTGAGAAAAGGGGAAGGGAAAAGCTTGTGGTGTAAGTCTGCCTTGCTGGCAGCATACTGTGCTGGCCTCCACAAACACTGAGCAGTTGGTGTGACAGGACACAATCCCCTGGTCAGTGCTTGGGTGACCAGCAGGGAATTTTCATAGGCAGAAGAATTTGGGGAAGTGTTTATCTTCTCCTTGTGAAGATACCAACAGCCTGTTTTTAGCAGGACCTTGTGTGTGTGTGTGATGTTGGTTGCACAGCATGTACGTGAAGTAAGCTGTTCTTCAGGGAATGGGGAAGCTGAATTTATGGCACCATTATGGAAGGAATCAACAATTTCCTGAAGTAAAAGGCAGTGTTTGATCAGGTTTCAATCCTGTGTTTTCCTTCATCACACAGATGATTTCTTTAACACTGTGATGCAACAAAGTAATGGAAGTTCTATATAGCCTTTTCTTATTTTCTGACAGTAAACACTCCTAATAGTGTCATTGAGCTGAATTTTCTATTTGAGATAAGGAAAACTTTAACAGCATAGAGTTCAATCTGTTTGGGTGGTGTATCTTAAATGGAGTGTCAGAAAATTCTCTTTACTGCTCTCTAAAATTAAAGTATGTTTTATTCAGTGTTGGGATTTATCATCTGAATGTTGCTTTCAGCCTGGCTGTGTGTATCATGTCCAACTCAAAGCTGAAGGAAATGATCACATTGAAAGAGCTTTACCACAGCATCGAGCAATTGAGGTAATTTTTTTCTCTTTTTTGTAGCATCACTTAAATATGAAATGGGTCTGTCTAGGCATTCTGTCTGTTCTGTCAGCAGCAATGTAGTGAAGGCATTCTGTTTAGACAAGTGCTTTTCAGCAAGTTAGCTCCCTAAAAACAAGCCCCATATTGTGTGTCAGCACCATAGCTCAAAACTGATGTGAGATAAAGCCCAAACAGTAAACAAGGGAAAAGGATTCTTTCACAGTCATGAAAACTCTGCATCCAGAAACAAGAGAATAAATGTATGGAATACCTTTCAACATTTCTTTGTCATGTGGCACAAAGCAGTGGTAGCTTGAGGATGTCATAAATTGTCATCTTGTCCTACAGTTGTATTTAGTCATGGACAGAGAGATATTGTTAATTTTTATTGGGTCCAAATCATGCGGTGTTGATGTAGGTGAAATTATAATTTGGACTAGCACTTTTATCTTTAAAATGTATAGTAATAACTTCTCATTGAAAACTGGTGGAATCTTGTTAAATATTCCACATTAATCAACTGTATAAACATCTCTGTGCATCTCTCAGCACAGGTGCAAAATACTGAGACCAATGTTCTGAGATCAGGCAGTCCTGTGGATGTACCTCAGCCTTTTCCAGAATAGTATGTGCTTTTGAGACTTCCATTTTTAGTTTAGCTTAATGTCATGAGCCTCATGGTGATAATGCCCAAGTCTGCCATTGCAAGCTGTGCACTCTGGAGAGCAGGGACTTGCAGTGGGAAAGCTTTTGAGCTTCCCTGTGGTTAGTATAGAACAAAATCCACTTTTCATTTAAAATGTTCAGCAATGTTTGTGCTGTGTTAGCAGTTGTGTTGCTGTCCTTTGTTAACTGTCCCTCTGCTGGTGAAAATCTGAGTGTGTTTTCTGTTGCAGGTTGGGAACAGTGACATTGATGACGTTAATATCATAGCGTTCCGGCAAATTAATCAGTTCGATTTAAGTGGAAATGTAATTACAGCCTCTGAATATCTCTCCACTTTATGTGTAAGTTCAAGCCTTTCATCTTTGTCAAGTGTATTTGTTACTGCTTTCACAATGATTTTTTTTCTGCAGGGTCACTGGAAATGGTTCAGTAGCCAGATCACACATTTAATTCAAATTAAAACTAATAGTTTAATGAAAGTGAATTTGAATTCCAGATTGAATGAAGATTGCAGTGTTCCTGATGTTTTACTTTAATGTTTCCATTTTTCATGGGAATATGTTTAAGAAATACCTTCTCTGGTTGGCCTATACATTTTGGGATATACTTCCCTGATTGCATTCCCCCAGAGGGATGCTCTGTCTGTAAGGGCATCAAAACAACAAGGGTTAAATGAGTCCCTTGTATCAGAGAACTGCATTAATTCCTGAAACACCTGAAATTTTTGACTTGTATGTCAAAACCTGAAGATACCATGTGAATGCAGTGATACCACGAGACATGTGAATTTGAAAGCACATTATAATAGACAGTATGAGATATATAGGAAAACTGAAATTTTCAAAATTCAGTACACTGTACTGTGATATGAAAAAGCTTTCTAACGCCTTTGATCCTTTTGGCTTAGGGCACAAATGCTGGAAGTGTCTGCAAGAGGTGTTAGTAGGGTAGGAGTTACAGTATCATTTCTCAGATTTAAAAGCTCCACAAAATGTTACCTACAAATATAAATGCAGTGCTTGGATTTCTTTCACACTAGTTTGTTATGCATCTCACCTGCCAAGATCTCATTGCTAAGCTGTTGGGTTTTTTGGGAGACATCCAAAGGATCCAACACTCAGAACAGGTGTGAAGGGAAAATGTGTCACCTTACTGAAGAGCCCCTGAGCTTGTGACCCATTCTCCTGGGGAAATTTAAACCCTTGCAGTTCAGCCTAAGCCAATAGGAATTGATGGTAAAATTTGATTATATGGAAGTTATCCAAGCCTGTGCCTCCTTCATATTTGGTGGGGTCTTGTGTTGCATGTACTGCATGTGAGCTGTTGCTGGGTGCATGTCATCACCCTGGCCTCCAGTTCAGGCGTTCTTGTCTCTGAAAGATATGCTAAGACTGGGTCCAGACACAAGTGAGAGCAGTTTTGTGCTCCACAGCACAGTCTGCTTTTCATACACAGGCTGTGTGAAAATGTCAGACAGCAGCCTTTCCTAAATTATTTCAAGTTCTATAGAAAGACTCTTGTGACTTTTCACATCTCAGATTAGAACATTTCCAGGTGCTCTTACTTGACAACTTTCTGTTTATATAAACACATGATGAATTTTGAAGTGCTTTTGTCCCTGAAAATGTGGCATGTCTGAAATATCTATCGTGGCACAGGTTTGGAAATGCCTTGTTTGTGCTTCTTCCTTCACTTACAGGTGAAGCTCTACAAAAGTGAAAATCTTGACAACCCGATTCATACAGTCAACTTAGGCCTATCCCTGTTTTTTCATTTCCCACCACTACTCCGAGATGGAGAGGTAAGAATATTGCTGGAAAATTAGCTTAGATAATTTTATTTTTTTTCCCTAAGGACACTGAAGTGTAATTTGTGCCTGCAGAGCTGTATTCATGCTGCACTAACCAGTGTCTTGGGAGATTTGAAGCCTGTTGAACTGTCCTTTGCCTTTAAATGTGATTTTTATCTTGGACTGCTCCTGATGCTGTAGCCTGAGTGTATTTTTTACCCACAGAATTACGTGGTGCTCCTGGATTCTACATTGTCTAAATCACAGTATGACTACACCCTGCCTCAGGTTTCTTTCACTGCCATTGGATATCACAAACACATTACACTGGTCTTCAGTCCCACTGTAAGTACTACATATTTTCATGCTCCAGTGTTCACCTTGGGAGCAGTATTTGGTGTTATACCCTGCACGTATTTTGTGCTTTTGGCCAAGCTTTCTGTTAGTGTAACTATAAAGAGGTTTATGAGTGGCATGAATTTAGATTTGCTGTGTGTTCAGTTGCCAGTGGAATGGGAGTGGGACATGAAGCAGCGGCAGGAAATGAAGGGTGCAGGTGTGCCTGAAAGGTTCTCTGCTGGCCTGGCTGCTGTAGTGGGGTCACAGAGGTTTGGGCAGCATGGGGCAGGTAAACCAAAGCACACCAGGCTGACTGTCAGTGGAGACTGACCATCAGTGAATTGGCTTTACAAAGCAGCACACCTCAGGAAGGGGTAATATACTTGAGTGCCTGATCCAGAGGGTGGCTTTGAAGTGGGAAGTAAAGTAAATCCTAGAACAGCACTTGGAAGGAAGTGAGATAAGAAGAGCTGGATGTGCTTCATGATCCTATTGCTGATGTTTCTTAGAGCTGAGGGATTTCACAGTCAACTTAAAAAAAAAATAAAATCCATGATCTGCACTGTTTGCAGAGAAAGCTGCCTGAACAAGACGTTGCCCAAGGGTCTTACATCGCGTTACCGCTGACGCTGCTCCTGCTGCTGGCTGGCTACAACCACGATAAGGTGGGTCAGGGCTGCTTCTGCTCCTGCCCAAATATTTCCGTCCTGTCCATGGATACATTGCACTGTGCTCAGAGAGGCTTTCTTATCCAAACAGAGGTGCAGTCACAGTCCCCTTATGTGAAATAACAAAAGCCACAATGCAGCCATTGTGGACAATTGTAGCCATGTTTTTGGACAATTACCTTCCTTTAAAAGAGCTTAGGTGAAGGTGGGTTCTGTGCTGTGGCTGAATTTTGGTTTCCCATTTGATTGCTCTGAGAAAAAAACAATACAGCATCATTAAAATTTAGATAACCAGACTCAGTGATAATAGGAATGAAAATAATCGTTTGATTGGCTTCAGGCACAATCAGACTGGAAAAAGTCTTGCAAGTCTTCAGGTCTGGTCTCTGAGCTTTATACCCTCCCTAGTTCAGAAGCTCTCAAGAGGAATACCAATACCTGCTATACACCCCCCTCTGTCTTTGTTATCAAGCTATGGTCATCTAGTCTTTTCTGATACGACTGGATTTCTGTTTTACCAAAAAGAGAAATTAAATTTGTCTGTGCAGTTTGATTTCCTCTCAAACAATCACTTTAGGTTCTGATATCAGAAATTCCCAGAAGTTTGGTTTGATTCCTCCCCAAGATTTGCTGCCATGTTCTGATGTCTTCGTAGATGTGCCATTGATGCAATAGAGCCTGGTAGGGGCTGCAAGTCTAAAGACCCACACCATTCAGGCCTTACATGCCATTGTAACCACAGCTTGCTTGCCTTTCTTTGCCCAGGTTATTCCCTTCCTGCTGCAGCTGGCAGCTCGGCTGCAGGGGGTGCGTGCCCTGGGGCAGGCAGGCTCTGACACCGGCGGCTCCGAGGACGCCAAGAGACAAACCAAGAAGCAGAAGACGAGAAGGACGTGAGCTAGAGGAGGGACTGGCTCAAGTGGTGCTCTGTCAGGCTGGAGCCTGAGGAGGCAAAGCCACTAAAACACACCACTGTTGAATTTGCAGACTTGACATTTTCTGGTTTTGCTACACGAGCACCATTTGTCACATTAGCTCCATTTTGGTTGTAAATTTTCCATGGAGTCTATAGATTTCCCTGTTGTAAAGTGATTAAATGAATGCCTCTGCTGTCAGTGTGAGTCCTTCTCTCATACTTGAAGACAATTAATGCTTTTTTTTTCCCTTTTCATTGGAACAGGTCATGCTGTCCTTATTAGTGATTTATAAAAGCAGTGGTAATAGATAACACTTGATTTCAGTTTCAGCCTCTAGATTTTGGAATGATTTTTCCTTACCTTTTGAAATACTCACTTTACAGAAGCAGTACAGGGATTCTACTAAATCAGTGTTTCTTCAAACAGAATTTTAGGGGACACAGGTGGACTGGTGACTTATGTCATTGTCACTTCCAGTTCAGCAGCTTGATAGAAGAGTCTGTCTGATTTCAGTTCTTGTCCAGTGATTATGTTATCTTTGATTGAGTTTTTGCCCAATGAACACAAATTCTCCATGTCAGGTAAGGTTAGTTGTTAATATCAGGTAAGTTATGATGTTCCTACTGCAGAAGCAGTGTTTCAGTTTTAGTTTCCTGTCCAGTGTGATCTCTTTAGACCTCCAGTGTTCCTGAGGTGGCTCCAGCTGGCTGCACTACTTTTGCCAAACTGCACTACTCTGTCCAAAGCTG
This sequence comes from Euphonia xanthogaster, assembly GCA_034509185.1. Classification (NCBI taxonomy): domain Eukaryota; kingdom Metazoa; phylum Chordata; class Aves; order Passeriformes; family Fringillidae; genus Euphonia; species Euphonia xanthogaster. Next base: position 7,672,495 of record JAYDZK010000044.1, read on the forward strand.
TACTGTGTTCTCTGTGTTGCCATTCACCCATGGTGGTCACATCTGCTCAGGCCATGTTCAGCCTTTTCCCAATTAATGATTGATTTTTTTTTAACCTTTTTTTTACCTTTTGGGTTTTTTAAATGTAAGGAATGTGACTTTTTCTGAAATCTCCAATGTGTACAGTCCCAATAACGTAGTCTGTAATAAATAACCTGTTTCTTACAGGTTCTCTTTTGATTCCTGCTTGAAGTAGGTAGTTGGACATACACAGTTTAAATGTTAATGGGGCTTTTTATTGACAAATACTATAAAGGTTAACAGAGCATTTGAAGATGCACATAAATGCTTACAAATATTGCAAAGACATTGGTACTGCCAGTAAGTGGCAATGTTTCTCTTTTACAGTACTTGAAATAAAAGTCCCCTTACATTTAAATGTTTAAGCTTACAAGCCCCACCATTCTTAGAAATTTGGATGCTGAAGGTTTTATCCTGATTTTTTTTGCACTTTGTGAGAGTTTGGGCCTAAATAATTAAAACTTCATTTGGTGATGATTCTGTCTCTCAGAGGGAAATCTGTCAGGACCATAACAAGAATGTAGAATGTTGAAAAAGCATTATGTATGGAGCTTGAGATGAAGCTCCAATAAATTATCATGCTCTACTTAAAGACTTTGAATTTCATATTGCTGTGATGAAATATATGGGGAAAAGACAAGGTGTTCTAAGACTTATGATAAATTGTACGTTTTCAGTACATTTCTATTTTGAGCTGGTGAATGTTAAGAAAGTTACTGCTACTTTGAGGAATGTATGAGAAAGAAATGCACATATCCATGTGCCTCAAAGGAGTTCCAGGTATTCTGATGTCTGAACTGTGACACTGACTGATGATTGAACTTAAACATTGGAACTGCTGTTAATAAAAAGAAAATAAGAAAAGTGACAGTTCTTGCTAATTTAATGTTTGCTTCTAAATGTAGAATTTGCCCAGTGTCTCTTCTCAAACTGTCTTTTCTTGGCCTTCTGTATCACACTTGTGACTGACTGTGAGTTCCATGTTTTGAGGTTTATTCTGCTATTGAAGTGTTAATTCCCACAAAAACTATATCTTGAAGTTCCTCAGTTGGCAGAGAAGTTGTGCTCTGAGAAAACAGGGAAAACTAAAGCATGAGATAATTGTCTAATACAAAACTAAATGCCAAGGAATCAGTATCATCAATTATTAATAGAAGCCACTAATCAAATACACAGGCCCAAGCAGAAAGATGAGTGTGGACTCTGCAATGCCCAGAGCCAGGAGCATGAAGCAGGACAGACAGACAGGTCTGTGTCTGTGGGTCTGTGTCCAGAGGGTTTGTACAGACACTGGGGGTGCAGGGGCTGTACCTGGCCCCTCACCACAGCCCTGGGGAGAGGGCTCTGCCCTGCTGCTGAGCACAGCTCTGGAGCACAGACAGGATCTGCTGTGGGCAGCAGCACTCAGAGCAGAAATGGGGGATTGGGGCCAGCCCTGCCTTCTGTTCTCTGCTGGCTGCAATGCCCAGGTTTCACCCACTCTGCATATCAAGGCTCCAGTTTGTGCTCTCAAGACTCCAGCACTTGCTTGGCATGGCCCTGGTCAAATTATGGGAAACATCAGTTAAAGCTGCTTGTTGCATCCTTCATTAATTTATGTGAATGCAAAGAATAAATGCAGGCTGGGACTAACACAGTATGTTGACTTACTGGAAATCTTTCAAGACTTAGTGTTTATTATTTTTCTTTGTAGGTACAGTAGTGAAAAAATGATTGATTTATTTGCCTGGTGAGCTAAATATGGTCAAATGGCTGAATTCTGTGGGAAATGAGGAAGGCCCTGTGGATAGAGATTGCATGTTACTTATTTTTTCTGTCAAAAGTAACAATGAATATTACATATGTTTGGCTGATTCATCAGTGATGCACAAAAATCTATTGTTTAAGATTGAAATGGATCATTAATATTGAATTTTAGAATTTCTTTATAGATGGTTCAGCTTAATTTCTATATTTCTTTATTAGATGTCTGTCACACTCCAAGAACAAGTGGTTTTGATTAGCATGAGCACCACCAGTGTCAAAGATACAGCAATTAAACAAAACCAAATGTGCTTTAAAAGCAAGAAAACAAGTACTTAAAATAGAGAGCTCAGTGCTTCCCTTCCCACTAACGGCAGAATTTCAGGAGGAAATCTCTCAAATCTGTGTTGCTTCTTTATGTGCTGATAAAGTGACCAAGACTCCCCACCTCCTCCCAGGTTACTTTTTACTCAGCAGAATATGAACACTGCCAGCTTCTCTAACCCACCAAGGAGAGAAAGAGATGAAATTTCAGCAAACAGGTCATCCTCTGCCATGGCACTTCAGTGCTGTGGTGTTACCCTTGTGTATTTTCCTTTGTTACCAGAAAATGTCCATACTGGGAAAATAAATAGGCAAATCTGTGGGCATTCAGCATTGCCCATCTGAGACAGCAATTTGGTTCCTGCTGCTGTTCATGTTACAAATTTTGTTCCTCAGACAAAGACACTGGAGGTGCAATTGTAGAATTAGCAATTCTATTAAGTAATGAATACCCCTGTGCTGAGGAAACGTGGACTAAGCAGTGAGGCTTTTGAAGGTGAGATGGCTTTAGAAATCCTGCCAGAAATCTGAGTAACTGACTTGTCCAGGAAAGCTGAGGCTGAGTGTGGAATTGAACCCTGAGATGACTGCTGTCTAATTTTCCTGCTATTCAGTATTCCTTGCTTTGTACAGCACCTGTAGTTCTATTTTTGTCCACTCTGAAAGTAATTTAAATTGGGCTTCTTGGAAAGGTAAATGCAGTAAAATGAACGATGTAGAAAAGGCCTGAAAGGCAGCAAATTTCCTGAGCTGAGCACAACAGCATTGGCCCACATCACACCCAGTGGTGAGGTCACTTTATGTGTGGTAAGTCATGTTTTCCTTGCAGATAGATTAGTGGCTTTAGAAAATCTCTAAAACTCCAGTAAATCTATTTCTGGTGCATTATTGACTGATGCCAGAATTCTCTTTTTTATTTTTTTTTCCTTTGAAAAGAACCTCAATGAGTTTAATCTCTGTCATTCAGTCATTTATTTAAACCTGGAATGGGCCCATATGTCCTTGTACAAATGAAGAACAGCTCAAGGATGATTAGTATTCCCTGAGCCTTCATGGATTATTATTAATAACTTTTCCCCCTTGAATGTTTACAGAGCTTTTGTGAGCTTTTTACATCAGTTAGCTTGTCCTTTCAATTTTCTATTATACCTTTTGTAATTGCTTTCTGTCTATATTTGATATGTTGTTGCTTTACTCCAGTAACTTCCATTATCACTTTCAGCTTTGCTGTTGCTGGGATCAACCTGATTGCATTATTTACTCTGTTTGCTTTAAATATCTCTTCTTCCTTGTTCTCCCGCCTCCTCTCCCACCATCTTTCTGGGAATATTTGAGCTTAGCAACATAATGCTGTCTGAAGTCTTATTTGTTAGCTTCATAGCCGAAGACTGTGGTGGCTCAAAGCCAAATGATATGTTATCATAAAGCACTAAACACCCACAGCCCATTATTGAATTTATCATAGCTACCAGCTCAATACACAGTGGAAGATAAACTTGTTTTTTACTGCCTGTGGAAGTCGCCAGGTTGATTCCTCCTTTAATTCTCATTTTTGTCAATACCAGAATAATTAAATCCCCATCAGTAAGACCAGTTTGTTCACAGTTGTCTCAACACAGTGAGTCCAGCTCCTTTTTTTGAGCATAGGGTTGTAGTAAAACACAAGAAATTCCCACTCCAAGCCCTCCTGCTTGTTCCTGTGCTCCGCTGCCTGCCAGAGGCTCTGCTCCCTGCAGAAGGAGGGCTGGGATGCTGCCCAGACCCTCCTCTCCCCACTTCTCAGTGTGATGTGTGACAGACATGGATGATTCCTCTGTGCAGACAAACTCCAGAGTTCATTAGGTGTATAAAGGGCCTGGGTGTGTTGGCTCCTGCTCCACACACAGACCTGACAAAATTTAACCAGCACCTGCCCTTCCCAGCCCATCCAAACCAGCCCTCTCTGTCACTGCAGGAGTGAAGCCCCTTATTTGCAGAGAGAAAAAGTTACTGTGTTATAATAAACATGGAAAGTGGATGCAAATTTTCTTAAGCATTTAAGACACTGTGGCAATGTAGCTCCTGAGCACCTGGTAACTTTCTCAGTTTCCTCTCCCCTCTCATGACCCCTTTTGAGGTGAATTGAATCACAAGGTTGGGAGAGACCTTCAAGATCATTGAGTCCAGCCTGTTCCCTGACACCTCTACTAAACCCTGGCACTGAGTGCCACATCCAGTCTTTTTTTAAGCACATCCAGGGATGGTGACTCCACCACCTCCAGTACATCTTCCAGACGAAGAGCAACAGATGTACTTCTCCATTTTCTTCAGGGTCTTGCAGACCTTGCCTGGGGATATTTGTTAGTCTCTGGTTCCTTCTAATTTCCTCCTGCTTGAAAGAATGAGACATAATAGGCCGTCTGCATATTTGTACTTCTCAGAATGGGATTATTTCATTTGCAAGGAGCTTAACAGAACTCTGAAGAGTCAGCTTTGTTTATCATTTTAGGGAATGGGACAACACTTCTGCTTAAAAATTAATTACTCAGACATAACTCAGTTGTGAGACCTTGTCGGGATTGAGAAAACTCCCACATTCTCGGGAGAGCTATTGGCCCTTTTGTCATTTGTAAAACTGACTTTAAAATGATAGCATTAGTGATTAAAGACTGAGAGAAAGAAGTCTCAGAATAACCAATGGATTCTCTGGCATATGTTAATATATTCTGTTGGAAAGGTTACTTCCATTTGTATTCCAGATGAAAATACTTGGTGACTTTATTGCATGTAATCTCATTTTTTCCTACAGAAGCTGAGTATTCCGGTTAGCACTGGGAATAATAACCAAAAAAATGGTGATGAATTAAATTAATAAAGAAGTGTTGATTTCAATAAAAACACATTTAAAAAGATTAGAAATAGACATACTGATTGTTATTTTTTCTTATATATAATCTTTCTTTTTATTATATCTTTATTAATGTAATAATTTAATTAATATAATAATATAAATTAATTTTTATATAAAAATTAATTATATTTATATTATTAGTATTGATTTAATATATTTTATATTTATATAATAATTATATTTAGAAAATAGTATACATTAATATATTAGTATGAATTAAATAATATTAAGTAAATTTAATACTATATTGTTAAAAAAGGAACAAGAAGTTTCAATTTAATTTAAAAAATCTGTAAATTGCTGATCTAAGTTATTTGAATTGATTTTTATGGTTGTTTCATTTACTTTGATAACATTACAAAGATCTAAAATAAACAAGAAAGACAGGGATCTGTTGAAATGAGTCAGAGGAAACCACCGGGCTGATGCCAGGGCTGGAGCACCTCCCTTTGAGGACGGCCTGAGAGAGCTGGGGGGTTCAGCCTGGAGAAGAGAGGGCTCTGGGCTGAGCTCGTAGCATCTTCCAGTGCCTAAAGGGGCTACAGGAATCCTGGGGAGGGACTTTTGGCAGGGGCATGCAGCAATAGGCCAAGGAATGACTTTAAACAGACAGAGGGTGGATTTAGATTAAATATTAGGGAAAAAATTTCTTCCCTGTGACCTTGGGGAGACCCTGGTACAGGTTGCTCCCATCCCTGGAATTTTCCACATCCCTATAGTGGTCTGAAGCTTAGAATTTTTTTCTTCCTTTTTCAGGTTAGGACATAAATGAGACCTTTCTCAGTTTTCCCCTGAAATCTTTTCCACTCCTTTACACTCAGTGTCACCTTTGTCACTTGAAGGCCTCATTTGGAGAGTAGGACATCATTCAGATTCCAGTCACTCCTCCCTGCTAGACTGGGTGAAGGGATCTCAGCATCTCAAGAAGGTGTTTTAAACATAAAGATGGGAGATCTGGGCTGTGCATCAGCTGCTGCAGCATTTAACTCAGCACAGAAAAACCTGAATAAATAAACTGAGGATGGCAACTTCAAAACAGCCTGCTAAAAAGCTGCCAGCACTGAAGGGAAGCAGTTTTAGGGAGCTCAGGTGGCTGTGAGCCTCCCCTCAGCTGACAGCAATAACATCTTCTGCAGCTAACAACAATCCCAGCACTATTTGCACCTGGGGGTGGGACCAGCAGAACCCAAATCCCTGAACAGCCCAGCTAGCTGGGGCCACAAGGATGTCTTGACCAGGGAAAGAAATCAGTGGCCAGAGAGATTTGCAGCTCAGAACTTGTAAGTACCTGCCAGGCTGCTCCTGAGTGTGTGGGTGCTCCTGAGAAACTGGGACAGGCATTGCAAGGACAGTACACCTCCCCTGCTGCAGGAAAGTGTCCCTGATTATTGATTAATATCTAAAAGAGCCATCACCTGTACCCTCCTCTTCCTCACTCTTAAAATAACCTGGTTTTCATGGCTTAAACTGATGCTGGCAGCAGCAGCAGCTTTGCTGGACTGCTGAGGTTTGGGCAGGAGGCTCCCAGGCCTGGCTTGTTATGGGATGGAGTGCTGGGGCTGGGATGAGAGGGTCAGCTGGTGAGAGAAGGCTGTAGGAGAAGGGCTGATGAGAAGTGTTTGAGGTTTACAGCAGTGGAAGGACCCAGCTATGACCAAAATCCCTGCAGAAAGAGGTGCTGAGAAGTTCCCCTGTTATGGCAGGAGACTGTGCCAGGAACATAAAGCTATGAACAAAAACACCCCTTACAGCCCAGCTGCTAAGTCTCGTGAGATGTTTTCCATTTGTGCCTCCTGAAGAAAGGCTTCACCTGGAAGGCTGCAGTGCACCCTGAGTTTGCAGTGAGGAGACAACCTACAGCCCTTTCTCCTGCACAGCCAGGTAAGTTCTCCCACGAGGAGCTCGCTCATTTTTGGGAGAGCCCTGAGCCTCAGTGCTCCTGTGTGGCTTCCAGCCTCTGGGATGGTGTTCACTGCTGTTGGTTCTGCTGTGGACAGGGAATTACAGACTTGCAGCCTTGTCTTGTCCTGTTGCAGGAGTGTGCTGTGTCTGCCTGGAGGTTTTTTGGAAAGCAAGGAAGAGCCTGCAGCAGCCTCCAGGGCTTTGTGAGCCTGGGGAAGCTTGCTGAGTGCAGATGTGTTCCGAGGGCTCCTCTGCTCAGCCTGGGCTCTTCTGGTGCTGTCTGGCACTGAGTGCAGGTGCTCTAAGTGAGGGCTGCTCCGACCACTGCTGCTTCTGACTGGGGATCTAATTATAGCTAAACTGAAAATGCACTTGCAAGGGAAGTGCTTGAGCTTGTAGACTGCTTTGGAGTTTGAAAAATCACTTTTCTCCCCTGATATTTTTTTATTTTAATATTCTTGTTCCTCTCCAAGTCTTTCTGCTCCTGGGAGGACTGAGGAATAGATTGTTTTCATTATCATTATTTCAGAATGGGGGGCAGGAGTGGATAATGATCCTATTTCACACTTCCATGATTTGCCATGTGGGGATGACATATGCCCTCCAGCAGGAAGTACTAACAAGTGGCTCTCAATTTGCATTGAGCCATGCTGCCATTCCCAAAACTCAGTATGTTTTCGGCAGTATGTATAACCTGGTACTCCCTAGACCTTTGTGAATATTGCTATTCAAAATTGCTATGTAGTAACTTGAGGATTTTTAGTGACATCTCTCAGGTGTTCTGCCTTCTACCTCCTCCCTCTTCTCCTGGTCTCAAAGCAGAAGGGTGCTTGAACAAGGTCATCTTTCCTTTGTGGTGGAGCTCTCCTAGAAGAAAATGCTGCTTCAAATCCAAGGACTTCATCTGTGTAAATCTGTTTTACCCTTGCACATTAAGGGAGCAGTTAACCTGAAGCTGTCCTTGGAGAGAGCTGCTGTTAAGCTCTTGTGACCCGTGGGCTTTTAGAAGTTTTAAGCACATATTAACAAAATGTGCTCTCAGGAGGAATGCAAGTAACCTGGCAGTGCCTGCAGGCTGGCAGGGCCCTGCCACCGAGTGGCACTTCCTCTTGGGGAGGGGAGAGGCAGACCTTGACAAAGCCTTTCTGCTCCCTGAAGGAATCCTGCCAGCTGGCAGTGGCTGCTCCAGCAATGGGAGGCTTTGGCAGGCAGCAGGGTGAGCTGTGGTTATTGAAAAATAGGCTGAAGTAGCAGCAGCTGGCAGCTTGAAGAATCTCTGGCAGCGTGATGATAACCTGTCTAGTACTGTCATCATTGGAGCTCAGCAGGACCAGAAAAAATCCTGATGATCTAGGGGGGATATGGAAAAGCTTTTTCTACTTTATCAAGGAATGGTTGTTTTCTTACAGCATGAAGGATTGTTTTAGCATTTGCAGAAATAAAGCTGGAGCATCTTGACTGGCCTCTAAGGCTCACCTGACCCAAGTTTTACAGTTCCATTCTTAGAGGGGAAAATAAAAATGGGTTTGAGCATCAAGTTTCTTTCCTTATTGCTACAGCAAACACCTTTTCCCTTGAAGGGGGTGGAGTGGGTGTTGCCCCTCTCCCATTTATTGAGTCCCTTCAGCACTTTGTTTCAGCTTGGTAAAGTGGGTAGGGGATCTGCAGTGTAACTGGGAGAACAATAGCTGAAATACTAAATGCCTGGGGATGATTTTCCATGATTTCCAAAGGCAGGCACTGTTCCCCAGTGATAGGGAGATCTGGAGCTCTGAAGACACAGCAGGGACAGCATTTCCCCACGAGCCCACTGCAGGTGCCCAACTGCTGTGTAAAGGAGCACCTGAAGTGCCCAGCAGTGAAGAAATCAGTGCTTTAGCCTGGGCTGAAGGCCTTTGCTCCTGTCTCTGAGAGTGTTTGGCTGGCATTTTAGAGAGTAGCATAACCAACTGTCCAAATGAATTATTCCACACAGCCAGACTGAAGCTAAATAGGCCCCAGTTGTCCCTTCTGGAAAGGATTTGTGCTGAAATGAGGGCTGCTGTGGTGGTCATGGAGAGATGAGGATGCCAGACAAACTCATTTCAGCATTTAGTCTGGAGAGAAGGCACAAATTAGTGTTTAGATCTTGAAAAAGGAATGAAGCCTGTCTTTTCCTGGTGAGTGGAAAAGGTGGACCAGAGAGATTGATGTATCCGTACACAGAGCACTGATGTGTTTGTGGGGCTAATCCCAAGACAGGATATTGTCCTAAAAGAACCCCCCATGTGTATGGCAGAGCTCTTGTCTCGAGAACCTTGACAATCTGCACCAGGCATGGACTGGAGTGAAAAACACTCTTGGGAATCATGGGCAGCTCTTGAATTCTGGAACAAAGCTTTGGATTTCAGCTCAGTCCAATGCTTTGCTCAGGCAACCATTATTTCTCATTAGCAGGTACCTAAAATTGCTCTGGAAGCTGTCTTGTGCAAATGTAATAAAGCATGTTCTGAGTATTTATACAGTGCCAAGTATTAATTAGCATGAAAGATACCAGCAATTGACTGAACCCTCTGCAAGTAATTTTATTAATGTTTAATCCTTATTAATGACTTATTATAATTATTTGGGTACATGTTTTCCTAGCACATTTAGCACTCTCAGGCTCCATCATTTCCTTCACAATAGAGATAAGCTAAACCTCAGGAATAAAGCTGAGCTCCAGTTTTCCAGCCTGCAGCTCAGCCTGCAAGCACTCCACTCAGAAGGAGCTGCTCTGAAGGGATGGCAGCACAGAAACCATCCCTGGGGAACGTTTGAGTGCAGGTATGGATTTGGAGCTGGGGAGGGAGGCCAGTGCTTTCTAATAAAACCAAATCCTGCTTGAAGGTGTGTGCCTGACTCCTTGGAGCTCTTGAAAATCCCACCTGCGAAATCTGCCTCAGATTGGTTTTAGCCAGATTTGGTGTTCCAGCAAGATACTTGATTAAAATTTGAGTGATGGAATGAAAGGATTCTCAGCAGCTGATGGAAGCTGTGATTGTCTCAGGCTGCAGTGGTGGTACAGTAAATACCTGAGCTACAGGTCTGAGATCTGTGGCATACAAACCAGGCTGGCATTGAATTATGTTTTCAAATGGCACGATTCCTTTTCCAGCCCCCCTCTGCCTCCATCCTGAGATGGAGAGATGGAAGCTTCACTGAGGCTGTTATCAGCAACCTGGCAGCTCTGAGTGGTGCATGATAACGATGTGATTGACCTTCCAGTGATAAGAGTAGCAAAGAAAAAAGCCAAGGGGCAAAGAAGGTAATTTACACTTGCAAGGACACAATGTACAAATCACATCAGAGATAAAGGAATGCTCAGGTTTGTGATGATGCTGCTTGCTGTTATCACAAGATGCTGTAGTTACTTTATCTTGCATCTAATATACAGACTCGATGTGACAATTAAAATAAAATTCCAAATCAAGGGAGCTCGTGGGAATCAATTTTGCTGTGGGCTTTCTTCTTTTCTTGAATGAAAACAGGAAGGGCTAAATCAGAGTAGTGAACACTGTAGCCTGTTGGCATCTGGTGCCTTCCTGGTGGTTTTTTTTTTGTCCTTCCTGGTTGTTGCAGGAGCAGAGGATTTTAGGGAGTTATTAGCAAGAAATGCCTTTGAAAGTGTGCAGCTCTACAAATGCTGTTTGTCATTTCAGTAAGTGTAAGAGCTGCGCACTGATAGAATAATGTTTTGGTTCTAGAATAATGGCTTGTTAATCTATGGAGTGAATAGGAGTGGAGAAAAGAAATGAGCACTGAGTTTGGTTCCTGCAGCAATATTTCATTAACTGGGGAAAAACCTAACCCTGCATAGCTGCAGTTTGCCAGTGCAAGCAAATAATTACTTTGCTTTCTACCAAATATATTTTGATTTTCAATAATTACAGAAAACACAGAAATGTTTCGTCTAGGAATTGGTTTTTTTCCCATTGCTGTGTTAGTTGAAAATATTTTCTAATGGCTAAATATAATGAATATTACTTTTGACTGTCTTAATTTTCTTTAAATGGAGCTTGCTGAAGGCACTTCTAATTCATCCCAATTACTGTATCACACAGTTCCTGTAAAATTCATAATTAGACATGATGCTTTTTTGAGTGCAGAGCAAGAAGCTTGCTTTGCTAATAAGGTGTGATTTCCCCAGTCACCTTTTTGGTGACAAATGTTTATTACCACAAGTTCTGAGAGCATGCAGCACAAGAGTTAAAGGAGCTGATTTCTGTAGTGCAGGGGGCTCCTGGCAAAACAGTGATGGGAGGAACTCCTGGGCTGACACACCAAGTGTGGCTTCTCAGTGAAGAATATTAAGGGTGTAAAGCAGTGGATAGTAATCTAAATGAAATTAGCCTAACAACCTGAAATAGTTAGAATAGCAAATATCTCTAGCCACAAGAGGCTCATTGTACTTAATTCAGAAATATTAAGCAGTTTGTATAACTGTACTTGGAGCACCATACAAAGAATGCATGTGGAAATGACAATTACACCCTTGCTAATCTACTGAATTAGAGTTAGAAGTGCACATCAATGCCTCATTTCTGGAGTTTTTATTAAAACTGTAGCATTTTGCTGTTTTCAGCTGGAAATTATATTGACCACAAAATGGGGTAAGACACCTAAGTCAGTCAATAAAAGCAAAAGACAAGATATAATGAGATAAAATGATGAGGACTGTAACCCAGCCTTTCCTGGCTGTGCAGCCATAAATCCACTGCCTGCTGCTGCCTATGGGATGGTGTAAAAGGGAACTCAGCAAAGTGTGTTCGGTGTCTGTGGGCATGGGATTGTGTGAAAGGAGAGCTTTGCTGATGGCTAGGAATTCTGCTTAGTCACCCTTTCAGTTGCTTGCCATGATGGGGAGGATGTTTCACCTGGGCAGTTTTCTGGAGCTAGTAGGCTAATTTAGCAAAAAACCCCATAGGTAAGAATGTTGTGATGACAAAGTTGTTTCTGTGTGCAAGTTTGATAAAGAATAAATATTCTTCCTATTAAATAAATAGACCAGGTTGGCTCAGTCTTCAGATCTACCAATTTTTTCTTTGTTCTAAAAGCTAGAAAAATGACTTGACACTTGTAAAATAAGCATTAATATCCTCTTTTCTCATCTTTAGTGCACTCAGATGTCAAACTCTTCTCTTAGCATATAAGTAGTCCCTATGGATTGCATTGTAGTTTTTATGGGGGCTTTGAAAGGTATGGATTAACTATTCACTGTTCCCAGTGAAATCTGTTATGGGAATTAAAAGAAGTCATTAGTAACTATTCAGTGTGTAAAGCCAGGGAGAGATAAGATCTTCTTAATTAATTGATCATTGTGGTGTCACTTTCAGCACATGGGATTATCAAGTGAAAAAGGGGCATGAGTTCTTTTTAGGGTACTCATTGGTAGAGTTGAGGATAAAAAGCCCCCCTGGCTCCTCAAAAGGCTCCTGCTGTTTACTGGACAGTGTAGGCAGGGTCTTACCCCATCCTGGCCACCCCTCCCATTGTGGGGGGAAGATTCAGTTGTTCTGCATCCTGACATTCCTGATTGCACTGAATTTGTGTGAAGGAAAAGAAAAAATTGGATATTTCAGTAGGAAAAATTAGATATTATAAACCCCATAATCTGAGAATTTTAATTTATTTTTTTTTTTTTGGCTACCCATGTAGTTTTTCCTCTGTTTGGCAGCACAGAGCCCTGTGGCAGTCAAGGACAGACCTGAGCTGAAACCTGGCTGCTCCCCCAAATCCTGGGTCCCTGCCACAGCAGTGTCAGCCCTCCCATTTTGGGAGGGGGGTTCAATACTGAGCCTGTGTGCTGAAGAGCAGGGCTGGAGCTCTGAAAACAGCTGTATTCCAGAAATTCACAGGCAAGGTTCCCCTGATACCAGAGGATGCAGGAACCCCGGGCTGCCTTGGAATCAGCAGCAGTGCTTTGGGCAGAAGTGGGGACAGGTGCCAGGGGCCATCTCAGTGCCAGGGTGAGAGGTGTTGCTGCAGGAGTCACATGCAGGGCAATAACACCCCCACCAAAAAATCAGCATTTTACTGAGGAAGAAGAGTCCCAAACCATTGTATGAACACAGACTGTTCACAGTTTTAACTGGAAATGTACCAATAATTAGATTTCTTCCACTTCTTGACTGCCAGCAACACTCTGATCCTTCATAAAGCATAAACCAACCAATTTAAATTACTTTTATTGTGTTAATCTGTCTCAAACAGGGGTTACCCTGGCAGAAGTTTATACAATGGCTTAAAATGGGAGCTGTGAATGCAGAAGAGGAGGACTGTTAACAAAAGGAATTAACATTATTGTTACTTTTTTTTAATAACACTGCAGGCAATTTGTGATGGAAAACAGAAAATCACTGGAGTAGAGATGTTTTGGAGTATTTTATTTATAGTATCTTAGGAAAGATGCAGGGTGGGTTCTATGTGAAACACCAGCTCTGCCATACGCTTCCAAAGTTATGGAAGAGAAAACCTCTAAACTGAGGCTGAAATTAAATATCTGTTTGATGTTAGTAATTTCCAAAATGTCACACTTGAAATTTAGAATAACAAATTAGCTTTGACAGCTGAACTTTTTTATTAAATTTGCCTTTCCCCCCCACCAACATCTGACAATAGAATTTTCTTTACACTAAATAAAGACATTTTAAAGAAAAATGTATTCCTAAGCTTTAGGTCTCTCCAGGAGCCCTGAAAAGTATGGCTGTACTTTGTCCTCAGTGTGTACCCACAGATGCAGTAAACTGTGAGATGCTGGAGCTCCTGCACTGTGTGACAGAGCAAGAGACACCCGTGACTGTGCAGTGGGCTTGGGTCAACCTTTCAATAAAGAAGGGTAAAGTAACCCTCTGCTGTTAGCACAAGCTGGGGTTTTTTTGTTCTGTCGGTGAACCAAAATAATCACTTTGCTTGTATGGCTTTGCTGTGGAATAGTGTGCCATTTTTTCAGCACTTGCATTCTTGATTGGAATGCATTTTAATTCTTTTATTTTTAACATTATTCTGTCTTCCAGGGTTTTTCCTCACTGCTTTCTATGTGCAATAGTTGAATTATATGGGCAAGATAAGGATGCTGCTCATTGAAAAGTGTGACAGGCTGGCATGAACCTGTCCAGAACTGTGCCTGATGGAGCAGATACCGTTTAGATGAATTGTGTGTTTAGTCTCTAAAAGCTTTTCAACACTAAACCAAAGCCTTTCACTTTTCCTAACAATGATGTAGCTTGAGATCAAAATCCTTGTGCTTTTTCAGTTAGCCATGGTCAACAGGAAGGCACCAGGACAGTGTTACAAGGGATTTCTGCCTTTTGGAGGCATGGAACGAGCTGTTCTTGTTCCTTGAGCTCTGGATTCAGGGGCTTCCCTCTCCCTTGCTGCCTGGCTGGGCAGGCCCTGGTGTCCCAGCACTGCTCTGGCTGGTGTCCCTGGTGTCCCAGCACTGCTCTGGCTGGTGTCCCTGGTATCCCTTGTGTCCCTGGTGTCCCAGCACTGCTCTGGCTGGTGTCCCTGGTGTCCCTGGTGTCCCAGCACTGCTCTGGCTGGTGTCCCTGGTGTCCCAGCACTGCTCTGGCTGGTGTCCCTGGTGTCCCAGCACTGCTCTGGCTGGTGTCCCTCGTGTCCAGGCACTGCTCTGGCTGGTGTCCCTGGTGTCCCAGCACTGCTCTGGCTGGTGTCCCTGGTGTCCCAGCACTGCTCAGGTGGCTAAGGACAGACTGCATGGAGGAGGTTATCCTGTCTGGCCACCCAAGGAACCTGCTCTGGGGGCAGCCAGCTGAGGTTTTGCACTGTCCCCTGGCAGAGGGTGATCTCTGATCCTCAGTTCAGGTCTGTCTGTACCTCAGGTAATTGATCCTCCAAGGCAGTGCTCATGATTTTGGTGTGCAGGAAGGAGAAGGCCAGGTGCATTTGGGGATGGGAAGCAGAGCAGGGATGATTTTCATTGAATGATGCTGCTAGGGGATGTTTGCTGCTTTTGTGGGTGTGTTTTCCCTGGAGCTGCTCTGTGGGGCACTGGAGGTGAAAGGGATTGCTGGGGTCCCTACCAGCTCCTGGTTCTAGACCTGACGGCGGCTGCAGAGACCAGCCCAGGGCTGGCTGGGGCAGAGCTGCCAGTCTGCTTGTGCTTCTGGAGAAAACCCAACTGCTGAGCTGTGCTGGGCAGCAGGAGCTGCCAGCTGGTCCTGCCAGGAGCCTGGGCACAGCTTGGTGACCAGCCAGAGACCCTCTGAGGGCTGGGAATGGGGACAGGACATGGCCCCTGGAAAGGGGCAGAATGGTTTGGAAAGGAGATCTAAGAGGCTTTTGTAGGTGTTGGTCCAGGGGTCACTTGTGCTCTTTATTGTGTTTTTATTGAAAAATCCTTAGCAGAGCCCTGCAAGTGATCACTAACTTGCCAATGCATCCTTTGAGCCTTTTGAAAGATATTTGTTTTCAGATCTGGCATAGTGGAAACCTACAGATCTGAGTTCAGGTCTTTCACTGGCCAAAGCCCACTGGCAGAAGGCCAGGGCTCTGAAGCCAAGCCCTTTCTCCTGAAGATCGAGGCCTTTGGATTTGTGATAAACCCATTCTCTTAATTGTTCACATTCACCAAATCAAAGCTTTTCTGCCCTTAGGTCCCATCAAGGGATGGGACTCTGGAACCCCTGCTGGGTGGCTGAGGCTCTGTCCAGGATGGAGCTTTCAGCTCGGAAATTGATGGGGATTGTGGACACACCAGCCCAAGGGTGTGAAACTCCCACCAGGAACTGGGAGGGGCAGTGCAAGGAGAGGAGGGTGGGAGTGACTGACAGGAGACAAACTTTGTGTCTCTTACTGAGGGGGGAGAGAGTGATCCCTGGGAGTGATGAACTGAGACAGGGATGGCAAATCTCTGCCATCAGTGGAGCTGTCACAACTTTGCTGTCTGTGGCACCTCACCAGGGGTGGAATCTCCCTTAATGCAGGCGGTGGGGGAGGAGAGAACTAGACCAGGCTCCTGTGTTGAGTCAGAACTCCAGGATGCCAGTTGTTGCTTAGAGAATTAATTTGGCCTGGTGAATGTCATATTAGCACATTCAGAGCACAAAATGCCCTTTCTGAAAGTTTCTATTGATTTTTATGACAAATGAAATATTGCAGAGTATGAACACAAATGTTATTACTGCTAAGCAGAGATATTACAAAATTCTGTATAATTCCAGTGAGACAGCAGCTACAGAGGGACTGGTGGAGTCTTTTAAATGTGGAGGGGCCTGATGGTAAATCTCATATATGAGAGTTTCAGAGTGAAAAGATTTCTCTTTGAGCAATCTAAGCCTGGGTGAATCATACTGAATGCACACCAAATAATTCTTTTCCTTTTCTCAGATTTTTATGGCTGAGGCACAGGTGACATTCAGTGATTTCAGTGTGTGTAATTCCAGCATCAGTTTTGTGGCATTTGTGTCCTTAATGTTGATTAAGAACTCTGCCCTGCATAATTTCCTGAAGCCCTTCTGGGAGTAGGTTATCTGAGAGGATCAGGTTTTGTACCCTGCACTGCTGCATGATGCACACTGTGCACACATGCCCTGACCATGCACACACCACTCTACTTGGGCTTTGTCCCTCTTCCTCACAATGCCTTTTTGTGCAGTCCCTGAGGATATGAGGTCTGCTTGGAGTTATTGGTGTTGTGTATCAGCAACTGAAACTGCCTGAAACTAGTCACTGTTACAGGGAAATGTAATCCAGCAGAACCTGGCTGTTCTTGTTCTCCTAAAGAACTTAAACCTTTCCTCTTAAAGAAACTCAGCTCCTCTAATCTCCTGTGTCTGGGTCTGGCAGTGACTCTGAGGTGTGGCAGCGAGGTTTGAGCAGGAGGAAGGGAGTTGGGAGGGAATATGTAAAACCCATCTGAATAATTTGGCTTGAGATGTGAGACAGCTGAAGAGTTCTAGAAAGATCTGGGTTGGAAGGTGATGCTCAGAGAACATCTTGTTCCAAAGCTCTGTCTTGGGCAGGGACATCTAAGGTTTTGTGAAGGTTTTACTTAAATGGAAATACTGTGCACCTAAATTGCAGCCTCTGATGCAGACTCTGCAGTGCCAGACTTTGGTGACTGTGCATGATTGGATTAATCTTTGCCTACAATAAATTTATGAAAATATATGAAATGTCTGCATCTGTCTTGCTGCCACCTCATGGCTCTCTGGAGATTGACACATAAATGCCCAGAAAAGATGGGGAGATAGATGGAGCACATTGCTGTAATCTGCTGGGATGGTTTCCCAGGAAAACTTGATTATTTTACATAATCCTGTCAAAATGCCTCCTAAGGTAAAGTAGGAATGTAGTTAAAGTGATTTTTTTTTATGTCAGTCTCTCCCTATTTAAGCTCTCCTTGCCTTTTTGTATAGCTCTTGAGCTAACATCTCCCCCATCTGTTTTTTGACTCTGAGATGTTGTTTACACTTACACAACTGCATTTTAATTTTGATGTCAGATCTTACTGGCAAGTGCTGATGTGTATAGAATAACTCTAGCCCTTCCAGAGGGGAATGGTAAGATAGCAGAGATACTGCCAGGATAAATGCACCTGCAGTGAAGTTTCCCAGCCTCCAGACTGTGATAAATGATGCCTCCTTCTAAATTTTTGATGCTAGAAGAAATCTCGAGGTTGTATTAAATTGTGCCTTTTTTAAAATTATTTTTTTAATTACACTTCAAAGGCTGTGTCTCTTGCCAGGAGAGTTTTAGAATAAATAATGCTTAGCCTTCTAGCACTGCCTCAGGATTGTCCTGGATGGAGATTAAAGAACTTCAAGCCTGAATATTCCCCTTGCACCACCCCCTGCTGCCCCTCCCTGAGTGTAAAATCCCAGACCTGCTCTGGATGCAGTCTGGACTGAGACCAGCAGTCAAGAAATGTCAGATGCTCAGGATTCCTGTGGCACCTTGCAGCTGCCTTAGAGGAGCAGGATGTGCAGTGTGGCCAGGACAGAGCTGTTCTGTCTGTGCAGTGGCACCTCAGAGGGTATCCAGCCATCAAATGACATAATTCAATGGCACTTAAATGCCTCAAGCAATTACCTTGTTTTCCCATTTATTTATGATGCTTTTATTTTTTTCCTTTTGTGGAAAACCAGTTTTGTAAGAGTGGATGGGTGTCTTGCACGGTCGGGATGAACGGAGACGAGAGATCTCTGAGGCTAGATCGTGGACATGCAGTTTATTGCTAGGGCGTGGG
>JAYDZK010000044.1:7690743-7713819 GCA_034509185.1 Euphonia xanthogaster
CCGATCTGAAGGTTGCCTTCATTTCAATCTTGCTTATAGTTTCTATATTCTCAGAATCTTTCATCAAGCAATCATATTTATAAGGTTTCCCTGTTCCATCTTCACCAACACAGTTTAATTTTCTTCTTTTCTCTAAATGAAAAACCATGTGAGATCCTTGTGTTGTTTGGGTTACCCAATAAATGTACTCTACCCACAGCAGTTAATTTGCTTTGCTTCTCTACCTGCAGCCAAGTAGGACAGAGGTGGTTGTACAGGGAGCTCCTTGAGAGCAGCATAAACTGCTTAATAAATTTAATTTGTCTGCAGAATTTGTGATTTATGGCTGTGTTGTCAGGAAGGTTCAAGAAATACGATTCTGTGTTTGACTGACTTTGACAGATATGGCTCTATAGTGTCAGGGAGGTATAAACTGTACTTGCAGAAATGTGGATGTGTAAATACTGGGGAATTCATGTTGGGAAACAGTCTTGGCTGACCAAGAAAACTCCCAACACTATTTAAATTTCAATTTTGAAGTTATATTTTTTTAGCTTTTGGTTGAAGCATTGTAAACCCAACGAGATGGCAGTTGATTTGGAGGACAACATCGTGAGTTATGTTTCTGTTGGCAAAATACAATTTCCTTGCAAGAGTGAGATGCTTAAAAATGAATGAAGGCTGCTAAAAGTACTAGCTGTGCAGTCCCCCTTTGTCCATAAATAACCAACAATAGTATTGTGATTTGTAGTGGCAAGACATCAGTTCAACAGAGCAGAGTTTTGGAATCTGAGTGTTTAGAGATGAATGGTATAGATCATATTCAAACAGCTTTGTGGCTTTTTTTTGCTTTTTAAAATTAAATTTTGGTCACTTTAAATATACTATTTCAAATCTCTGGCTTAAATGTTGGAAGTAAGTGAAAAATGTTGTGTTTGCTTTTCCAATTCCTTACATGATATCCAACAATGATGTTCTGTAATTCATCCCAGTGAAAGCTTTCTGAAGAATCCTCTGCATTTCAGCAAGGTTGGTCAATGGATAACCAGGAATATTTCTATGCAGGTTTTTATACCAGGGACAAAGCATTAGAAATGCAGTCTGATCTAGCTGTTCTTAGACAGTAATACCTTGAGGCAGGCAGGGTGTGTTGTTATTGTTTCCAATACTATGCCCATGAAGGTAAATAAGCCAGATCATTTTTTAAAAAGAAGCCAAACAATAACCCCACACACCCAAAGACCCCACTGAATTCATGGTAAACTTTAAAGAAAAAGCATGACCAGAAAAGCTCCTAATTGTATGGATGAGATTAACTGGTAATTAAAAAGCTAACAAATTTGAGTTGAGAGGTGGATTAATTGGATAAAACACCAGGAAATCTAATTTGCTCAGCTATTTATTTTTATTCCAAGAAGATTTTATCCTGGCTTCTGTGAAGCGCATGGGAGCCCGGTCAGATTTAACTATTCTCCTGTGTCATGAACCACATCTCTTACATTTTATGTGTTATAATTTATTTTATTTATAAATAAAAGTACACTTAAGATCTAAAGAGAGTATCAGGACTGTCTCATTGGCAGTTTGGTGCATTAATGCTGAAACTGCAGAATGAGGCAGAGTTTCAGGTCTCATTCCTGAAATACACCTGGTGACCTAAAGCAGTGCATTTTCATAGTTCCCTACCATTTGTAAAAAAAAAATAAATATTTCTCTGTTTATGAAATTTGAACTGGGTTTTATCATTTAATTCTTTACAGGATGGAAATGCAGCTGCCCTGTCTGGTTGAAAATGCTTTGAAAGCTACCTGTTGTCCTAAGCATTTTTCTTAACAGACACCTTAGAAAATCCAAATATCCAAAATTAGAATTGCGGGGACTGAAGCAGGGTAGCAGTGAGGGTTCTGCTGATAACCAGATTTGTGTGGGATTAGATGGTGCTGTCAGCAGGGGGGAGCTTTGTAACGTGGGTGCACGGGCAGAGTTTTACTGGCTGTCCCTGTACTGGAAGTGGTTTCAATGCTCTGTGTAAACAGTCTGCTCTGGCATTGATTCAGCTTTATCTTGTTCTGTCAAAGTCCATGAGCACTGAGAGCCTGCAGGCCTGTTGCCTGCCTGCAGGGCTGTCCCAGGCTGGAGAAGGGTTGGATCTCTTCTTCCCATCCATCCCAACAGGAACCTGCCCAGGGTCAGAGCCCCCAGCTCCTGCCAGCCTGGGAGCCCACACCTTTTATTGTTCATAAAGCTACTTCACCTTTTAGCTCTGCACTGACATTTAAAAGCAGGACTCAGGCAGATCTATGAGCAATTAGGACTGGGGGATTTTTTACTGGAGAAGAAATTTGCTGAATTTTTTGAGGAGACAGATCTCTTAAACTTGGGTTGCATCTTTTTCAGACATAATCCAGTGTTCTATAAGTGGCAGAAAACTTTTCAGGAATGTTGATCGTTAAACTTTTGAAATGTGTTTTTGCAATTAGGCTGTTCTTAAACTTCTGGTCCTCAAAAATCCTTCAGAAGTTGATCTGAAAAGGGAATTTACATTTGTATTCCTTTAAAAAGGAATACAAATGTAAATTCCTTAACATTTTACTTTTTGCATGAGTCAAATGAACATCTAATACATATTTTGGTTCTATTACCAGCCCAATACATACATTATTCATGCAGATCTGCATCTCCAGATAACTGTGGGGAACATCCTGAGTAACATCAGAGGTTTTTATGCTGGTGTAGGGAGGTGACTCATGCAGCAAGCAAAGCTCCTCATGTTTCAGCCTGTGCAGAATGGTACCCTAGGAAGGGCTTGCATGACCAAAGAAGAAACTGTTGTAAGTGAACTTTGTTGAATTTCTGTTCTTCCAGAAAAATCTGCCTTTGTAGGTCCACTCTCAGATTTTGTTATTGAAACTACAGATAAGACCTGGATGTTCTTTGGTACAGCAGATTCAAGCTGATAAATGTAAATTAAAGGTTGAAAAAATGGTCAAAAATATTTAAGGGAGAATGTGGAAGGGAAAATAGAAGCAAAAAGGGAGAGTCTTTCAGTGGTGGGTGGTACAAGCAACAATTTTTGTTTCTAGGAAAGGAGCAGCTGTAAGCAAAACCCACACCCGGTTCAGGTACACAGAGGAAGGCCACGTGCTCTCCAGGTCAGCAGGGCTTGTTGAGTGAATAAAACTCTTTACCCCTCTCATAACATTCTGGTCTTTAGCTGAAGCAGTAAATAGCAATCAGGTGTTGGTATAATATAAACATTTACCCAGGGTTAGCCAAGTCTGTTGATGCAGAATGTCTGCAGTACCTGCTGGTCTGCTCTGTTTGTCCAGTTTGGACCAGAATTTTCCTCTTCCAGCAGCTTAGATCCTCTGCAGCATTCAGAGATTCATTTTCATGCCCTCTCAGCCTCTGACCAGGTGTTACCTTGCTCCTCTTGATTGAAATCCTGCCTGGGTTGACCTTAATGCATCTCCATCCTCTGTGGAGTTACCTGCTGTTCTACATTTGGAGCTAACTTTGCTGGTCAATATTTCTATTCCTGTCTGCAGACTTTTAATTGCACCTTTGATCCCTCAGCCTTCCCAGCTGGGTGCCTGCTCTCTGTGGCTCAGATCTGCTCTGTTTTGCCCTTTTGCTCTTCCAGCTCATCAGTTTCTTCCTGTTCAGTGGCCTCTGTGGGAGGCTTTGCTGAGCATCTACAGCAAAATCCTTTGTTGTGATATCCAGGCATCTCCCTCCTGCCAGCAATCAAGTGTTTGGGTTAGAAGGCATTTTATAATAATCTTTTAGGGTTTTTTTTTCCTCCTAATAAGCCTCTGATTTACCTGCTAGCATTTCTGTCCTGCTGCTCCTGGCCTGTAAATGCTGTGTGAGTCAATTCTTTTGTGCATCATCAGTATTACAAAGCCTCTTGTCCACACCAAACCTCTCAGGAGCTGCTGGTACCCAAATAAACACAAATCCCAGCTACACCTTTGTGCCACAAAGGTCACTGAGATTCCTTTTGCCCTTTACCAACAGGGTGCATGTTTTAATCCATTGTCTTCTGTAAACATTTTTGGCACTAAACTTTCTGCTGTATCCAGAGCTCTTGATTCTCCAGGTTCATTTAACTGCAGCCTTGTCCTGCCTGGTTGTGGCTGTGAATGTGGATCCTCAGTGGATGAACTGAGTCAGTTTCTGAAGCCCCAGTTCAGGAACTGGTGTGCTTTACTCTGTAGTGATGGATTGCTCTGTGTAGTTTTGTACTGAGGGACTGCCTGTGTTAAAGCAGTGCTCAGGAGGGACACGTGGGCAAAGCTGCAAACCGAGGCACCAAGCTCCTTCCCAGCTGTGCTGGTTTGCTACTAGAATTAAAAAGTTCCTTTGCTCATTCTGGTTTCAATTTACTTCACTAATGGCAGAGACTGGGTGGAAAATCAATGGATAATTAGCAAGTTTACTGATCACTGCAGCACATTAATTATTTGTGATTGTAATATTGCTGCTGCTGTTTGCATTTTGGGCAAAACCCTCATGGAGAGAAGGTTCCCTGTGTCACCAGGTAGATTGGATGACTTTGGAGACTATACCTGACTTGGAACTCCTACCAAACTCTGGCAGAACCTTGTTGGGAGGGAAAGCTCACTTCTATTTACAACTTGCAAAGCTCTGTGTTTACTTACCTGAATTTAAAGATAGGTCTTTGGTTTTACTCCCCTATCTAAGAATGCTTCTCTGTCTTTTCTGATTCACTAACAAATACTGTCAATGCTGGAAAATAGGTTCAACTAAACAAAGAGTTACCAGTACTTAGGCTTAGCTTATTATGGTGATTCTTTGTTCACTAATTGCCAATATTTCTACAAAACACTTGTGATGGGTATTTCTGTGGCCAGATTGAGAGACAGGATATGCTCAGGAGCCTGTCTGCTGAAATGATGTAATAATAGCATTTCTCAGCTTTTCTACAGGTTAGCATTTGTGTCCAATATTGAGTGTTAGGATTTTATAGAAATAGGTGTTATAAATATTTTTAAGTTGTCTCATTTTATTGCTAAAGTACATAGGGTTAAATCACATATAAAGGGTATGTGGGAGAACATGAGCAAAAGCATTTGCCAGGCTGCTGAGCTCATTTTCTGTTAGTTTGCTTCCTTTAATTTGATATGAAGGTGATGTCCAGTGGAAAAGAATCACATCCATTTATGGAAGCCAAATACATTCTTCATGTTGGCCTGTGGGACAAAGGAATGATTTTCTCTGAGCAGAGAGAAAGCTCTAAAGTTCTGTCAAGTCCTGCACTAAGAATTTAGAGCATTCTTCATCTATCCTGCTTTTGCTTGAGAGCTGATTTTGGCTTCATGTGCTTGTAATTGAAATTTGATGTTCATATTATAATGTCGTTGGTATGCAAAATGGCACACACTGAATGTTTGATTTGTAAATGGCTGCTTTAAAATGGATGATCTTGAATATTAATGAAGCAGGCTTTCAAACAAATTGCCATTTTCTTCTTCTTCTCCTGTCCCTTTTTTTGATGTAGGTGCAAAGGGTTTGACAGTATGGAAATTATGAAAATAAGCAAATTCATTTCATCAAGGGAACCATTAATTATTCATTAACTATTTGGAAAGCAACATCTCAGCTCTGTTTGTGTATATATGTATAGTGTCATTCACCATCTACTCTATATAATGTTCTCTGTCTTGGTTTCAGTAGGTGTTCATTATTAATTTTTAGCACAGTGTAGTCCAAAGACTCTGGCTCCCTTCATCAGATGCTTTTGAGCTGGTAAGACCATTGCTGCTCCTGTTCTAACTCCAGGGGCATTTTGAGTGATGTATTGTGTGCAGTGCAAGCCTTTTAGCAAAGCAGGATGCAACACAGCTTTACAGCTAAATTTAAGTTTCCTTCATACTTAAACTGAACATTCAGCTGTCTTGTGCACCCTGTTCTGTAGAGCAGATTTGTTTCATTCCACATTGATTTATACTCTCAGAAATCTGTATTCCAACCCTGAAGAAGAGATTAGAAATTGCATTGCAGTGAACTTCTTCAAAAAGGCCAAGTTCTGTCATGTAATGAAGCAAAAGAAAAAGATGAAGTAGAACTTGTTTAAAAGCAAATTATGAAAGAGTCATGAAGGTTATCCTGTCATTACTAATAATAAGGTATAAAAATGAAAAAATCAGCACAGCAAATGGCTTTCAAGTCCTGGATGGGTTTCAGTAGACTGTCCTAGGCAGAACCAGTGTTGCTTTGACTGTAAATCCAGATGTGAGATCTAATGCTGGGATGTCATTCTGAGAACCTTTGTCAGCTGGTTGGCTTTGCTTGAGGCACTAAAAGTGTGATGTACTTACAAGTGCATATAGGACTTATGGAAGGGGGTTTTCTGACTCTTGCTGGACTTCCAACATTATTATTTTGACCTAATCTCACAGGATATAAAGCTTCTTACCTGCGGGTTCTGAGTGTCATGCAATTAGAGTCAACTGAAAATCAATAATATCTGAATAAATGATGCTGAAAAATTATCAAACATCCAATCAGTGAGACAATGGAATCATGCACTGTGCTAAGCAGGAGGAGGGGAGGCCATTATCAGCAAAAGTCGTGCAGCTTTCAAAGAGAACAGATGCCCAAAGACAAAGTTGATAATAAAATCAGAAGCATCCCAATCTATATAATTTATTCACTTTAGTAAGCTCTTGATCCAATTTGCCATATGCTTTGGGATATAAATTTTGAGTATATGTTCTGTTTTCTCTTATGTGCTTATCATTACACAAAAATATGGAAAACTGCACCAGGAGAATGTTGAGGATCTGGTGGGAGCAAGGACATTGCAGAGGCTCCTCCTTTGGTTGTAGCACTCCCACTGAGTGTGAGTTGGGCAGCTTGGGTGGGTGGTGTGCTCTCTGGGCTGGGAGGGCTCAATAATTTGCCAGTAAACTGCACTCTCGTGACCCTGAGAGCAGCAAAGGGAAAAGGAAGCTGGGGTCTGAAATGCCAATCTGGTTTTCCTGGTGAGAACTCTATGGGGAAGTCAGAGCAGGACTGGCTGCCACTGTGTTCCCCTGGGCTTGCCTGTGTGTGAGGGTTCTGGCTCTGGGGTGGGGAGGTGGCAGAGCTGATGCACCCACTGAGCTCTGGAGGGAAGCTTGTGGCCATAAATAAACATTCTTGACGTAGGAAGTCTGGAATCACAGAAGCAGTAGGAGTTTGGGGTAGTATCCTGTTCTGCCAGCTGAGTTAGCCTGCACTCCCTGACCTCTGCAAGCCTGTGCTCCATCCACACGGGCCCTGCTTCACTGCCAGGGGGGTCTCTCATCTGCAAATAAATATTTCCAGATTGTAATTCTCCAAATGCTGACTGGGGACAGCAGAGTTGCTTTGTCTTTCATGTCCTGGAGGGCCCTGCCTGCCATGGGTTTTTTGGAATATGGGAAAATCAGGTAGGAATGGCAGGGAGCTAGAAGCTAATAGTGAAACATGTTTATTTTCAAAGAATAACAGAACACTCAAAGTCAGACAATCTAGAGATGTGTTCAGAATGGATAATTCAGCAAACACTAAGGAATTAGACTTGAAATATGAAGAAACAAAGCCTGCAGTTAAGTTAAATATCCAATTAAGCTATCTGCTTGGCTGCAAAACTTCATCCTGACAGACAATTTGTTCTGGGCAAGTCAAACATTTCAGCTATGAATTTATACAGGGCAATTAAAGAAACTAATCTATATTTCATGTGAAGGAGTGGTAAATTGGAAAGCTTCAGAATTAATATGGAAGTTTAGACTGTGTGGACTTCCCTGCAGCCTTGCCACAGTATGGGGGAGGTAGTAGTGATTTTCTAGATGACCCTGTAGTGCCAGTATTCTCTGTAGAATGTCTCCAGCAGGACAGTGCTACTGATTTCTGATTAACACTGGAGGTGCTGAGTGCCAGCTCAGCTTTAATAGCCAGACACAAAAGAAGCATGCACGAGGTTACAAATAATATGTGGAATAGACTTGCAAAGTGTTTTGCTACAAAATGGAATCAGGAAGACTCCTGCCTGAAAGATTTCTTTTGTTGCTGCATCCTGGGAAGGGGTTCTTCCCCTGACTGTGGTGCCTCAGGTTTTAGCTTTTTATATTTTTCAGATTCTATTCTGCTTTAGTGTGTAATTCTAGGCTTCATATTAGGGGATAAAAGCTCTCTGCACAGAGTAGGCAGACAAAACAATTCCTTCTGTAGCTGTGGACCGAGGACAAATGATCCAAATTTCAGGCCCAAGAGCACAAACACCGTGGGCTGAAGAGAGAAAAACAAGAAGGGTGGGACTGCCTGGGCTAAAGCTGGAATTGCACAATGAACTCCAATATGCAAATGGAGCAGAACTTATAAAAGTGAGGGACCCTGTGACTGGCTGGCCATTTTGTGGCCATTTTGGGGTGTGCTGCCCAAGGTGGATCTATTTGAGGCATCTCAATCAATCCCTGCTTTATTCTTAGCTCTGTCTAGTCTCTGTTCTAGGGCAGCCTTCTCAGGGCATCAGCTGTAGGATGCTCCTGGCTCTCAGATGTGCAGCTCCCTTGGTGGCTGGAGCCTGGCTGGCATGCTGAGGTCCCCAGAGCCCCTTCCCTGCAGCAGGGCCAGCATGGGGCTTCCCAGCAGCCTGGGGCACTTCGGGATTTGCCATCCCAAGGCTGATGGTCTGGGGCTGGGCTGCTTCTGCCCAAAGGAGAGGAGCAAAGGGAAAGGTTGTGCTGAGGGAGGTATCCCAGAGCTAACTCTGAACCTCCAGCTGCTTCTAAAGGAAGCAGGAGCAAGGAACAATTGGAGGAATGGGAAATGACAGCATCTGTTTCTGTAGGACTCATTTCAAAAACTTGGAACTTCTCAAGTGTTCAGCCTGAATGCATGTGTTACTACTGTCTCATTTGCATGCTAAGTGTTACAGAATGCTCCTAACTTTCTCTTGAAAAAATGTCTGTTATTAATTTTTATGAGATTACTGTTTATATGAGGAGTCTGATATAGAGCTGAGAGCCTATTGGTGCCTTTAAATATTCTTTTTTTCTGCTTCATTTGTCTCCTCTTTTGCTTAAGAAACTGCTCTCAATTCCTCAGCTTCTAGTGAATTAAAATTTTGCCCATATGGGAAATTCAGGGCATGGCCTCCCTGTCTAAGCTGTAAAATAGATGGTACAGCATTATTCCAAATGCATAAATAACTGGGCTTCCTATTTCTTCCCCACTGCCCCTGCTTTTGGCTCCATGGGCTTTACTTTAACCACCCTAAGGATCTGTTCCATTCCTTATCCCTGCAATGCCAGAAACACTGAGAACCTGGAAAAGGCTGTGATATTTCTATAGCTAATATTATCTTGTTGTTCACTTGTGTTCCTGGAAGCAAACCTTCTACCCCAGACTCCCTCTCCCCAAATTGATCCTGATCCTAAAAATGGATTTTAGCCATTTGAGGTGTGGAGAACTGCATTTGTGCTGATAACTTGTCGATGTGGCAAGTTTTAGTTTAATACAGGCTGGAATTGCTGTGCTCTATGAAGGTCTTGAAAAGCAGAATTTATAATGGAAGTGGCAACTGACCAATAGGTAGCGAGGTTGTTGAGGTACTGCTATAATAAATTGTTTTGACTTTATGAAATGGTGACATAAAGAAAACCCATTTGGTTTTAGAGCATAATTATCCCATTATTCTACTCTCTAAATTTTGTTTTACTGCTTTCTCCTAAAATAAATTTTATTACAACCATAAGCATATTAAGCCATAAAGCAGCCTGTCCCACGGGCAAGTGTTTGCAGTTCTGGTGTGTGCTTTGTGTGTGTAAGACAAGCCATATATTATGTGACATGTGCAGGGACCATAAACTCTGCCAGTGACTGAAAACCTTAATGCACCACCATAATCACAGTTCAAAAGCTGGTACAGGTTTGCCATTAAAGCATTGCTGAACAAGCATGTTCAGTACACAGAGCACAGCTGGAAGACCTATTTCCCTAAAGTTTGGGAAAGGAAACCACTGAGGGATGCTTGTTTGTTTGTTTGTTTTTCTTTTTAGTTCACTGAATTGATATTGGTTCTGTGAAGCTGCATCCAGAGTTCCTTGAAATAGCATGTTGGATGTTTTAATTTGGAATGGCAGTGAACTGAAGACCTGAACTCCTTTGGAACTGCCCATGGCAATCAAGTTGCTGGTGCTTTTCCTTCCTTCAGCACCACACAGGCTGGGTCCATGGGCTGCTGTTTCCACTGTCTCCTGTTCAGGGGGAAATGTTCACTGGGTTCAGGGGTGGCCAAACTGCTAAACCAGAGCAGATGCCCAACATCCAGGCAGGCAGGCTGTCAGTGGGGGAACCTGGAGATGTAAAGATGTGTATCTACGTTCTGTTTTGCTGTAACTTCAAAATGGCATGTTGCTTGAGGAAATATTTCCCATTCCTGTGCACCTTGCAGCAGAAGTCTTACCCATTTTTGAGAAAATTTATAGGTAGTGTAACTTGTTTAGCCAGTATGAGTCTTCCTCTGGTTCCCTGATTTTTTAGTTGTTTTTCTTTAATGGATGTGGTTTAACAGCTGCAGGTGCCAGCAAGGGTTGAACCCTAGTGTGACTGGAGATGTGCCATTAGCAAACACTGCTTGTCACTTCTTTCTGTTTATTAATTTCTCATGGACTCATTGAAATAATCTCTCTGTGGGTAAGGATTGTTTTAAACAATGAAGATGGGCAATAATGTGCTTGGAAGACACAGCCTAGTTATGCTCACCCAAGCAGAGAATGCCAGATAAAGAATAATAAGGTTCTGCTGTAACAAGAGGGTGAAGTTCGTGATTAGCTTGGCCACACAGGATCTCAGGTGAGCTCCCAGCCCAGCTCTGCCCTGGACAGCCTCTGTTTGCCATCAGGCTCTCAGCCCTGTGCTCTTCCTTTGCCTTTGTGCACAGGATGATATTAATTGTTGCTTTCCCCACCAAGTTCTGCCTCAGGAAAATATTAGTGTTAAATGTTATTTTGCAGCAGGCAAAAAATCTCATTGCCAGGCTGCCCAATTTTTTTTGTAAGGAGGTAAGAGTGACATCAATCTCTGGCTCCTCCAGGGCTCCAGTCCCCCAGTCCTCCTCCCTTAGATCTTGTTTTCCATGCTGCATCTCTACACGTGGATGCTCCATCATGAGCACCCTCCCATGTGCTGCAGGCCCTGAGCTGTGGCTGCAGAGCTGTTCTGTCTCTGCTGTGCCTCCTGTGTGTCAGTGAAACACCTCATGCCTACAGTGCTGCCAGTGTGTGAGCACTCCTGGTGATTAGACAAAATGATGGAGCAGGTAGGAAGAAGGAGAGCTCTCAGTGATGCCAGCTGTCTCCTGGGTGTGATGGAACACACTTCAGAGCTCTTCCCCTCTCCCTGGTCTCCAAAGGCATCAATTAAGAGACAAATCACAGCAGCTCCTGTACTGCACCATCTAAGAAATAACTTATGCATACTTAACTTTCACATGTATTGTGAGAAATATTTACTCACTGTTCTGATGATTAGGAATTCATGTTGGGATGGATTCTATGCATCTGAGAAGGAGTTGAAGTACACTGATATTATAAAGCCACTATTAATAACAAGCAATAAAACTCTTTGTTACTCTCAAGGAAAATAAAAAGGAGAGGGTTGAGGTGTTATGGAACATCTATCACCTAAAGAAGATGAACCCCCTTATTTTGTATAAATTGAGCCTTCCTAAAGCTTGTTTGCTTAAGTTAATTCCTGTGAGGTGGGAGAGAACAGGCTCCATGTGGATCACCTCACAAGGCAGATACATTATTCATGGGGAGGTATTGACTTGTGTACTCCCTGCCTGTGCTCTGCCTTACATCTGGAAAGCCATCATTTATCAGTTGGACGTTTTCTGAGTCTTACCAAGCACTCTAATCACTGGTTGCCTGCCCTCACTGGGGTTTAGCTGGGCATTTGACCTTGCCAGCATTCCTGGCTTTCTCTGGCAGGAAGATTGTGTTTGAAAGGGGTGATCTGGGGCAGGTGTCCTTTAATGGTGAATGTAATGGAAAAAAAATCATGGAAGGTTCTAGGGAATGCATTCAACATTTTTCAATTAGAGAGCTGGTAACATTCTAATTAATTATCACAAAGTTAGTTGGTTAGGTGTTATCCCTTCCAAGGATGTTAGCTTCCCATCCCTCTACTCCCTGCTTTCACAGGTTAATCTGGGGAAATTGATCTTTCCTGGGAATTTCAGTGAATGCACCGCTGAGAACGTTTTCACACATGTGGAAAGGGGGAAAGCAGGGAATTCCCAGCTTGGATCTGCCTTGTGCAGGTGGTGCCTGCCCACCTGAGGGCAGCTTTGGGAAACTGGAACGTGGGGGAGAGGCCAGAGACAGAGGGAACATCACCATGCTGAAAACCCACCCCTTTCAAGTCATTGGGCTTTCTCCTGCAGTAATCCTGGCTGCTGGAAAGGAGTGTGAGCTGGAATGCTGCCAGCAGAGATCCTTCACGTCCTGTGCCGTGCCCTGTCTAGAAGGAAGCATTTTGTGTAGAGACCTCTAAATTTATTTGGATCCAGGTGGAGTTTGGGGAAGGAAGGTGTAGTTACCCTCCTTCCAAATTCTTATCTCCCCATCTTAAACCATTTCATCCACCATTTGTTAGGGTGCGTTGTCATCTCTTAATTATTGTAAGAAATGAAATTACTTTGATTTTAATTTTTTTAAAATTCATGCATTTGCACATGTGAAAAATGTTTCCTGCTAGGGCTGTCCTTATCCTCTTATGTCTCATGTTTTATCTTGAAACAAAACATTTGTGTGATACACACTTGGAAGTGAAACATTGCTTGCTTTTTTACCCTCCATTTGGTTGCTTAAGGGGAAAGGCGTGCCAAGATGATCTATTGTGGGCAGTTAAGGAAATCCAGCACCAATTTGTATTCTGCACTTTTATCAGTAGAACATTTCCCATGGCCTTATCAGGGCAATTTAAAAATATGCAAACTATTGTCAGGTTCCGTGGAGAAGAACAAAAGGATTGCTGAATAATTCAAAGTGAAGCTCTGCTGGTGGGTCTGCCTCCAGCTCTGTCATTTCTCACCAGGCTGTGTATAAATGCCCGAGTTGAGATGTTGACCTTCCTGTACTGACAAAGAGATTCCTTCCTCCTCTGGCAGTCACCTTTCCAACGTGATCACTTCTGTGCCATACACTATTAATGGAGGCCCAATGAATAATAAATGCTTTCCAGGACAGCCTGCTTGTTTCAGTGAGATCATTGCATTTCCCAGAGTGGCTCCCATTCATTGTCAGGTGGGATGTGGATGCTCATGCTGGCAGGCACAGCCTGCTCTTGAGAGAAGAGAAGGTGAATGGCTTTGCCTGAGCATCAAAGGACACTGTGGGACAGGTAATGAAAGTTTTATGGGCTGATGCTTGCTAGGAGATGTTCATTTGTGTGGTGTAGGATGTGAAATAGAGCAGAGATTCTGGACCAAGTATGTGTGGAATCTCCAGCTGAAGAGTGCTGCTCTGTGGGCAAGGTGGCTTGGACCTGAGCCTCTGGCATGTGTTGAAGATGAATAAACACAGAGTTGGCTTCTGGGTTTTTTAAATTTATTTTTATATTTTTTGTTTCTGTGTTGTTTTTTTTTTTTTTGGTGGGTTTTTTGTTGTTTTTTTGTAGCTTTGTTGGTTTTTTTTTTGGTGTGGTTTTTCATCTTTGTTTTTTTGGGGTTTTCTTAGGTTTTTTTGTGTCTTTTAAAATTTTCTTGGGTTTTTTTGTTCTTTTTGTCTTTTGTTTTTTACTTTTTAGCACTACAGCAATAATTTCAGTAGATAGAAATAATCTTATATTTGAAATTGTCAGGAAGAAAAAGCATGCATAACACTTTTCCAGCAGTAAAAAAAGGACTTTCTCAGACTCTTTATATAGACCCTAAAAAAGCTTCTATTTTTTTTTTTTTTTGACATAATTGAAGGAATGAGGAAAGGAGAAATGTTTTGATGTTAAACTAAAAAAAAATAAATTAGGATATAGGTAACAGAGAGGGCTGGAGACGCATTAATGGTGCTGGAGCTGTGGGGGGGTTGTGGTTCCACTGCAGGACTGGGTTGCCTTGAGGAGCTCATCCCACCAGGCATTTCCTCCAGGGCTTTGCAGAGGGTTTGTGTTTCTGGGCAGCTCCCTGATCCCAGCACTCTGCCTGCTGCTGGGGCTTCAGGGCTGCAGGTGAGAAGCTGCACATAACTAAAATTTAGCTGAAATGATGGGGGAGGGACTGTCAAATGTTATCCAACACCGAAAATAAGTGATGCCTGGAAGTATGGCTGCCTTTTCTGTCCACAGAAAGGAATCCCTTGAGATGTTTCCATCCATAGACATTGGGCAGAAGAAAATCTGTGCATCTTTAACCTTGCTTTAATTTTGGTTTGACTTGGATTCAATTAGTTATGCATTGCTATTAAACTATGATAAGGGAAAATCTTCTGTCTAGTTTAAGTAGCTGAATGAGCTATGGCCATTTATGACTTTTTATTTTAGCTGATTATAAAATCTGACAAACCTATTAAGAGGAAATTTAAAATGAAGTCCCTCTGCTAATAGTTAAAATATTGTTAACAAAACCTCCTGCAGGATTCCTGTAGGCACTACTCACAGAGTAATAAGCAACCCTGATTCTCCTCCTGTGCAGCAGAACAAAAGCTCTGCTTTTATAGCTGTGTGCAGGGTTTTATGCTTGGTAATAACATGGATTTGTTTCCATTGACAAATTATGTCACAAGAAAAATCCTGTTTTCTGGTATATCTTGCTTAAATACCTTGGCTGCCTGACTGCCCTGCAGGCTGCCTTGTAGAGCAAGAGAGTCTGTAAATAGACTAATCACAGTATTTTAGTGAATTTAAAATTATTTATTTTCCTTTTTTTTCCCCCCCTCTCAAAAGTTTCTTGCAAAGGCAGTCAGTGTATTTCTTGTGGCTCTCTGCAGGGTTTGTTCATGATTTTCATGCTTCAGCCAGGGAATTGCATGTTTTTTATAGAAAGGAGAAAGAGCCATGGTGCTGAAGCAGAGGGAGATGACACAGGCTGGTGACTGAGTTCCTCTCTTTACCCTTCCTGGAGCTTTATTAAATTGAACACCTCGTGTCCTGGCTGAGGGCAGTGTTCCCTGTCTGACTGGCACATGAACCCTGGTGTGGGTGTCTGTGCTTCCTTCTGAGAGCAGCACACCCTGTTCCTGTCCAGATCCTGGTGTTACATGCAAAGAATTTCTCTCTGCAGGGTCAGTGCTCCTTGGCAGCTGCTGCACAGAAACCTCACCCTGCACTGCTCTTCCAGAGCACTGCTCCCTGCTGGGAATGGGTGAAGAGCAGGCTGAGCTTCTCTCTGCACTCTGTCTCCTCTGGGACCTCAGCCTAAACTTTCTGAAATGCCTCCCCCCTCATGGAAACCCCAGTGAAAGCCCTCGGGGGGATGGAGGCAGTGCTGGAGGTGAAGGTGTGGGAGATGCTCACACCTGGGCACGTGTCCAAGGGGGAGCCTGCCTCTCCCCTGCTCCAGCTCCAGGGCTGGGCACCTCTGCTTCAGGAGAGGGAATGCCCTGGTTCAGGGCCCTGAGAGCCTTTGCCTTCCATCTCCCCCGAGGCTGGCAGCTGAACAATGTGTTTCAAGAATGCACCGTACACTCCTTGAATTTCTGAGAGCCTTAACAATGTGAGTGCACTGAACTGTGCCTTGCACTTTCCACAGCATCTGTCCTCCAGCCCATTAGATCCTGAATGCTGCTCCTGCAGGATAACTTAATTGCTCCATGCCATCTTCAAGGTCTTCCTCTCGAGCCTGGGGACAGGAGGGAGTGTTTTAAGTGAGCATATTTTAAGATGAGTATGTTTGAATATGCTTGAACTGAGTATGTTACATCTGTGAGTGTAGCTGGGTTGTGCAAGCACAGATTTCCCATGGAGGGAAAGGCTGCTGCATCCTGCTCCCTTAGCTGCTGTCCAGTGGAGGTGATTGATCCAGTGAGAGATTTCTTTATTAATGGTTGGCAGGCCAGGATCAGGTCACACCAGCACATCTCTGATAATACCTTGTCACCTGTGCTGTTGTATGTACCTGTAACAACATCAGACATTCTCACAGCCCTGCAGGTAGGAGGGCACAACAAATCCAGCAGCCATGGAAACATCCTGACCACAGACAAGGCATCCCCTGGGCTGCTCTTTAAGAAGGATCAAAGCATGAGTGATTTAATCATCCTTAATCTGTGTGTGTTTTAGTGGAACAGCTTCAGGCTGAGCACAAAAGTGATTCTGAAGGATCCAAGGATCCACAGGGATAACAGAAGACAGACTTGGCATGTGCTTTCCCTTCCAGGGATACCAGGGCTGCAGTGATTGACATAAACTTATTGCTCTCCAGAAAGGTGTCTTAATTAAATTTACACTGAAAATTTTACAGAAGAAAGAAAATTCAAGTATAAGGAGAGAATAGTTTGAATTTTGTTTTATCATTGTCACCTCTCTTCTTTCCATATGTTTTCTTATGACTATTCTTTTTTCCTGGAATTTCTCCCAGATTCACTTTAGCCTATTAAGTTTGTAAACATTTACTCAAAGGGGTGATGCAGCTTTACTGGGAGGAAGGGAAGTGCCAGGGTTGTTTGCAAGGTTGTTTTTGAACCAACCAGCCTCGTGTTTCTGTCATGAAATAAAACCCAACCAAACAAAAATAAAATCCAAAATGGAGTGGATTTAATTGCGTTGCACATAGTAATTTGGCAGGGAAATCATTTTGAGGAAAAATCTACTCCCAGAGTGCCAGTGAGCCAAAAAAACAGGTAATGAAGAAAGAAGATTAAAAATGAACATTGTTGGGAATATTCTTCAGCTCCTGCATGACAAAAACCAAAGTGATGAAATATAGATACACAAGCAGCTGAAGGCAGTTCACAGCATCTTTAGGTATACATCAGGCAGTCTTTCTGTCATAAATTTTACAGCACCTTTTGCCACTCTGGATATTTAACTTGCAGATGAATTACTTTGGCTTGCATCAAATGCATCATATGTGGATAATATTTATGCAAATCACAAGCTGGTTAAATATTTGAAATAATGTCTTTGTATGGGTTTGATTTTCTGCCTCTGACTTGGTCCCATTCTTCTGGGGGAGAGGGTATTGGCTGCATTTTGATAAACAATGCTGAAATGACAGATTTAGGCTTTAAATGAAATTGTGTTCCATAAACTGTGAAACAAAGAGTCATAACTTACCCTTAGCTACATACATTTCAGGGAAAATTATCTTTCATGCTTTGATCTACACTGTATCATTTTACTGAGTGGCCTCATGTGCTGTATCAATCAAATCCACTGAAGATGGGTGAGAATCTCATTTAAAATCAGAATACAAATCATAGATTCATCTGCCTGGTGGAAAGGAAAATGTTCCATGAATCCCAGCTTCTCCAATTACAACTGAATTATTTTTGTAAAACTCCAGAGAAGAAAATCCTGCAGTCTTGGTTCTCATGTATTTATGTGCTTGCTTTGACTGCTTATGAGAGCCCTGGTCCAGGGTTGCCTAAGAGCCCTTGGCTCCTGTCCTGAGCACCTCCCACCCTGCTTGTCCTTCTCCTGAGTGCTGAGCCTGGCAAAAGCAGGATGGCAATGCTTGTTTCCATCAGGGTGGGTGTTTTAAACAGCCTCTGCCCCAGGGTGGTGGTGCCACACTGTGCAATGCTCAGAACAAGGAGACCCTGTGCTCTGGGGCCTCGTGGTCTTTTGTAATATTTGTAATAAATCCCACAATTTTCAGATCCATCACTCATGTCCTTAGTTACCCCAGAAAAGCTGCAGCAGCCAAGGGGGGTGCATCCCACCTGCTGTGGGTACCTGTGGATGCAGAAGTCCTTTGCTCCTGGTTCTGGCTGCTTGTGCAGGTATCACAGAATGTGCACACAGCCTATAGCAGCTGCCTGCATTTTGGCATGAGAACATGGATTTTCAGAACTGGGATAGAAATCCCATTTAAAATATACTAGGAGGGGAACATCTGTGAAAAATCACAAGAACAACTTAAACATCTGCCCCTCTAGAGGGAAATTGCCCATTTTCTCATTTTGTTTCAGATAAATCTGTGAGTGCTGCACTGTTTACATATGCAAATACAGATCTGAAAGGGGAGATGTGATTAATTTAGCTCAAGCTCTTAAAATGAGCATTGTTTTTAATGTTAGTTGAACATTTTGTTCACAGGGTTACTGATTTTTGCCACAGCCTAGCCTGCACCTTTAGGTAGTTGTGTATTTTATCTAAACCTGCATCCTGTTCTGTCTCTGATGTTAAATAAGTTACTCCTAATTCAGGTGAAGGGCACCTTCTCTCTGTTTATTGTGATACTGTGAGACAAGGGAGAAGAAAGGGAAGAAAAGAGATTGCAAGGAGGAGTTCCCAGTCTTGGCACCTGACTGCTGGGCTTCTTACAGTGGTTACTAATTTGAATACTGTGACTGTTGAAATAATTCTTTTCAGTAATCTGTGATGATGCCTTCTAGGTCTCACCTGTGCTTAGCTGGGAAGACCTGGACAGCTCTCCCATCATCTGGTGAATTCCAGCCTTGGCTCAATACAATCACAGGAATTCTGCAACATTTAAAAGTCATCACCCTCAAGTTTTAAGGGGAATTAACACTAAAGCTTCCATCCTTAGACCTTTTCCATTAGTTATAAGTGAACTTGGTGCTTGATAATTTTATTTGTCTCTTCATCTGGGTAATGACTATTTTGCACAAGCAGAAAGAGGGCTCAAATTTTCATTTAACCTTTCTTTTTTCATTTGTTAGCAGTCTATAACTAAAATAATTTCCTGCATATCTCAAGATGATTTGAAAGTGGGTCACCACAGAGCAAATGTGTAATTAACTGATGGAAATACTGCATTGCTGTAGTTCTCTCCTGTGCTTTTAGCAGCAATACCTGTACAGGGTTTGGTTGCTTGCTCAGTTTGGGAGGAGACAGAGATTGCTGTGAGCAGATGACAGGGTGTCACACTTGGTTTTGTATGTGAAGTACAACATATTGTTAAAATTATGTCTTTAACCCTTTGTCTGTCTCTGCCTGTAACCAAATTTCAGTTATCTCACAAACACTGCTCTTTGTTCAGCTTATTCTGCCAGATGTAGAGATGTGTGAAAATACTCCTCTTCCAGGAGAGACAGCCAGAATTGTCTTTTTCTTGCAAACAAAACAATTCTTGCCACTTCCCAGTATCAGGCATTCTTAATTAGAGACATTGCTGAAGGTCAGAGTCTGTGGCACTCAGTTTCACTCGGGCTGGGTGCTACCCCAAGGATTCACCAGCTTCAGCTGTCACCAAAAGGCTTTGGCAGGGGAGGCAGTGCTCTCACTTTGTGTGCATGGGAGAAAGAAGTGGATCACATTTCCCTGAGACACACTGTGATTGCTGCCTGTGCTTGGAAATTCTCACTTTTTAGTGATGAATTTTTGGATTTTAAAGGGGATATTTTTTGTTGTTGTTTTAAAACTGAGCAATTTTAAACTTTTTGTTTTGTCTGTTTTATAGCAAGACCAGCCATTAGTGGTGATCAAATCCATACATGCAGTTAGTGTGATACTGTATTTGGAGTGTTTTCATGGAAGTTAAACCTCTCCCACTAAACTTGGGTTTGAGGGAAGAGATATGTTTGCACCATAATAGGATGTAGAAGGGGAAAGCAGAAGTGTGAGGTGTGTGCAGACCTTGGAAATGGGAACCTGAAATATGTTAGAAGTTCTCTGGAAGTGGGAGCAGCTTTGTCTTCACTCCCAGTGCCCAACAGAAGGAGGGAGCTGCAGCCAGGGTGTGCACAAGATGGAAGAGAGCTTGAGCTGGGCTGATTCACTCAAGCTGAACCAAGGCAGCTCTGTCTCTAGCTGGAACAAATGTGTGTTGGTCCATTTTTGTCTCATAGGGGTAAACATGTTGTGCTTTCAAACACCTCCATAGCATCCCATTGATAATTTCAATATTATAGTTAGGAGTGTTTGTTGTGATTGCATAATGTAATCTTATAGATTTATTAGCTCTTTGTTCAGTTTGGCTAAGTCTGTGCCATCCATCCACCCAGAAAAAAAAAATACAAAAAGCACACCTCTTACTTAAAAAAATGTCAGGACTCAATCTTGTGGTGAATTAACCCCAGATGACAAATACTGTGCCACTCACTCCTCTTGTCCTTCCTGTCACCCCCCTAGGGAGGAGAACGGGGTGTGGAAGAAGTAAAACTCATGGGTGGAGATAAGAGCAGTTTCATAATTGAAACAAACGATAAGAGCAATCGAACAGTTCTGAAGGAGTTCTCCAGTGGGGGTGTGTGCACCTGGGCCCAGCTTTGCAAGGGGACAGGATCAGGAGAGGGGGACTGCTGGCCTGAGGTGTCAGGCCAGGTCACCTGTTCCCAGGAAACTTTTTATTGCCAATGTGAGAAGCAATCCAGGGCTGTTTGCTTGTGAGACAGCAGGGTAACCCAACTCTGTTTCTGCAGACAGCAGAGTGCCCTTGATCCCATGGGCTGGTCCACAGGCCCCCAGCTGAAACCTGAACAGCAAATCTCCACCTGGGCATGACCCCTGGGGAGTGCTGGGCTTTATTCCAGGCTCAGGTGAGACTCCAGCAGCTCTTCTCTCCCATGTGCATGCCGTGGCTTTCCAGCTGCATTGTTCCAAACAGCTCTCATGTAAAATACAGAGGTAACATCCAGCAGATTCAAGAACAGCTATTGTTAACACAGCAACAACTTGGGGTAAAAAAACATTTGCCATAGGACTGTTTATCCTTTTGAAAGTGAAGCTTGAATTAGGTGGAAAGCTTGCTTTCTCTTAATTAATTGCCTGTGCTGAGGTCAGTAATCACTTCCATGCTTTTAAATTTCTTTTTCCCCATCCACAACTTTGTACTTGAAAATTTTCCCAGACATCCTTGCTTGGTAGGATTTTTCTCTTGGAGAGAAGTTTTTATTGCAAGCTTCTCTTGCAAATACATTTTTGCTATGATCCCTAAATCATTTAGCATATTTCTATCCTACAGTCAAAATGCAAAAGCTTAATATAGAGCTATCAATCTTACTTGTCTATAGTCATATATATATATATACATATATATATACATATATCTATATATCTCTATATCTATGTATGCCAGTTCATTTCTAGCAGCATAGCTTTCATCTTGAAAATTGCTCCTGTATTTTTGCATCTACTGCTGCATTTCTTTTGAAAATGTGGCAACTATTTAACCTGCTTGCTACACCTAAAATAGCACTTAAAGCTTGCCAGGGTAAGGTGTGGACTTTATAAATATGAAATATATCTACGTAGGGAATAAAGCAAACATTTGAAAATTGTATTCTCTGGAGAAAAGGCAGAACTTTACATCTTTATTATGTGAATGTGGAACGAGTTTATAAGGAATCTGTCACTGGCAAAACTTGTAATTAAGTTTTTTAGGCACTGTCAGGGTACCTCTACTTCTGCCATTCTGGCTTTATTGAGAAGTGTAAATATCAGCTTAATATCCACTCTTCTATTATATTTATGAAACTGTGGGCTAATACACAAAATTCCTGTTTGTGGCTTTATTGGTTGTTTTTCAAGATGTCTTTTAATCCTGCCGGTGGGTAGTCATAAAAACTGTACTTTCCCTTATGCCAGTGAGAATTCCTGCAGCTTTAGTTTTAATAAAATGTATCAACAGTATTGGTAGGTTTAGTATCCCAGCACACACTTGAAGTAAACATGCCAGGTATGAAAGGCATAAACTTCATGTACATATATTTGTATTTAGAATGTCCTTGGAAGATAACCTTTGAGGGAAAAGTTGTTTGTGCAGTGATTGAGAAGCCTGACTTTATCACACTGACTCTTGATGGAATTACTTTTTTGCACAACACAGTGAACAAAAACCTAATTTAATTTGTTTTATGATGCATAGAGATGAGCTGGAAGTATTTGTTTATTTCCTTTCCTGGGTCTTGACCACAGATGTATTTGGAGCAGTTAATCTTCCTTAGTTTTGCTGGACTTTTCCCTTGAACACAGGAAAGCTTTTTAATGTCATTTTTCTCTGGTTTTTACTTCAGAGACGTGTGTGTATCTTCATTTTATGCAGAAGTCTTTTTTCCTGTTCAGTTTTCATTTTTTGGTGGAAGCTGGTGCTGCTGAAAAAAAAGTGAAATGGAATTTTAATGTTGTGTCAGAAGCTTCCTCCTTATTTCACTGTCTGCACAGAAATGAACATTTATGCATGGTTATTGGTGCCCTAAATTGTCCATTTGCATTTTCTTAGATGTGATATTTAGCATTTTTCAAGTTAAAAATATTTTCTTTTAAGTGTTGGTGGTTTCCCATATCTGATCATCATAAGGAAATAAAATGCCTTAAATCAGTTTCCCAATTCCCAAGCCACAATTTAGTTTTCTTTTGTGTCATATTTTCAGGTGTAATAGGACAAATTTGTCTAAACCTAGAGCATTTCTGGGTGCAGATGCCTTCATGCTTCAGCCATTACCTACATCACCATTAGTCAAACTTTAAAAATGTTATTCCAGAGCTACTCATTCATCTGGCACCGAGCTGGAGATGTTATAATTAAGGTGGTGGCAGGATTTCCATTACTGACTATTTTCTTCAGCAGAAGGAACAGTTAGTGCTTGCCAGCAGAGGAAATAAATTCTGCTCCAGGCTGCCTGGTGCAGCCATCAATTCCCAGTCCTGTCTCGCTGACCTCCAGGCACGCTCCCGAGCTCATCCCTGGCAGGCACTCCCAGGCAGGGCAAGCTGACTTTATTCATTATCCCGTGTGCCCTGAGCAGTGCCAGGGTGTGGGGATGGAACCCCCGGGGGCTGATCCACTGCTGGCACCCTGCCTGACCCCCTTTGTGTCTGTGCCTCACTCACCCCTGTCCTGGTGAGCTGAGGGGGGCTCAGTGCCTTGAGAGGCTGCCCTGGAACAGAGGCTGGACAGAGCTAAAGAATAAAGTAGGGATTTATTAGGAGGCCTCAATGGATCCACCTTGGGCAGCACAAGAGCCCAGCCAGGGCTAC
>JAYDZK010000044.1:7722761-7732997 GCA_034509185.1 Euphonia xanthogaster
GGTTTCTCTGCCTTAAAAAGTACCTCAGCAAATGGTCTTGTTTTCTCTGTAGAGAAAAGCCAGCAGCTTCCTAACCTTGTGCACACTTTTGCACTTGAAATATGGTACCTTGCTGCTAAAAATTATCATAATGCAGCTTTGCTCTCCATTTAAGTACTTGTTTTATGGGTTTGGCTCTGTCAAGGAGGAAGAGGTTGCTACCACATTTCAATCCTGATAGCTGCAGGACAGCAGGGAGTAGAAGGAAGAGAATTTGGAGGGAGATGGTAGGGTAAGAAATGATTTTATTTTAGGGAAATCTTGGTAATTACTATCCCCCTGTTGGGCCTGACCCAAAGTATATTTGATGCCAAAGGAAGAAGCTTTTGCTGAAGTGTTAATGGCCTTTAGGATGATGATTTCAAATGTTACCATGAAACAGCTGGGTTCTTCAGGAGTGTAGTCAGCCTGCTCTAATAGAAGTATCTGAGTATCCTGAAATAAACTGTGGAATATATGACACTCTTCAAACAGAGACTGCTTAATGCATGGAGACAGGGAGTTTGGGGAGAACTGAGGTGGCTTAGCTGAAAGTATTGCCTGGCACTGTGCAACCTGAAAGTGCATTTTGTTCTTTCCAATTCAAATGATATCTGCTCTTGTGCTGCCTTAGTGTCCCTCATTACTCCTTTCATCTTACAGGTGAGAAGGGCAGGAATTACCCTTGCAAACTCTCATGAAGGTTGGGTTGTGGTTTGTGCAAGTATTTTCACAATTCAGAAGCTTGGCAGGAAGTACCTTTTGCCAGCACCTGGAAATGCTGGGGACCAGCAGGGGGCCTGGTCAAAGCTCATTGTCAGAGCAGAGTTAATTTAATTTGGTTAATCTGTCATGAGATGATCAGAGATTCATGTCCATTTTATGTGGGGTGCAGTGGCAAGCATAGGATGATCAATGAGCACAAATTCTCTTTATGTTGATGCCTGAGAAGATATTTAATGGCTTGTATTGTATCAGAGCACACAAGTGCAAGTCAGTCCAGCTGCAGGCTGGCATCCCATGTCCACAGAAGATTATATTTAAATTTTAAAAGCAGCTAGAAGAGTGAAACCCTAGTTCAATTAAGAAAAAATAGTCTCTCAAAAATTGGAATTTGAATCTGAATTGAATTTACTTCAGTTGAACTCAGGTGAGCAAATAACTAAGAATCCAAGTTTTAAGTGTGCTTGCAATTTGCTGTTTGGTGTTTATGTGGCAGGTGGAGTCCATTCCTGCTTATCATATGCCTTTTCATTTTTACTGTTTAGGTTTTAAAATGAAAAATCCCACTTTTTTTTTTAATTGCTTCTTGCTGTTAACCTTGTGTTCATTGAACTGTTCTTATCCTGGAGTTTCCCACTGCTTTTTCAGGGAGGATGTCTATAATGTGGGTATGTCTGTATGCTTTAGAGATTTAGAACAAACCCACTGTTTTGCATACTGGGTAAAACTTGAGTTTCTTGATCTCTCTTCATTCCTTCCACCCCTCTGTGTTGCAAAGGTAAATCCAAATATTAGAGCTGAATGAAACAACCCCTTTTGCTACAGACATTTGAACAGCTGCACATGGAAGGATAAAAATGTTTTGCCAAATTAATCTCATATGATTTACTGCCTATGCCTAATCTGCTTGGAAGTGGCTATGAATATTCTAATACCTTTTGGAAATCCCTGGCTGGGCTGACAGCAGCTGGGAAGAGCTGGGAGCTTTGGGATGGCTGCCTGTGGAACACACACCTGCCTGCCTGCAGCAGTTGTAGGCAGAACCTTGGGACAATGAAAATTCACTGTTATTTGTTGCAGCAATAAAAATGATGCTGTCTGCATTCCCAGGAACTTCTGGAA
Organism: Euphonia xanthogaster; assembly: GCA_034509185.1. Classification (NCBI taxonomy): domain Eukaryota; kingdom Metazoa; phylum Chordata; class Aves; order Passeriformes; family Fringillidae; genus Euphonia; species Euphonia xanthogaster. The sequence goes on from JAYDZK010000044.1 coordinate 7,724,625, forward strand.
GACTGAGCAAATATGAGCATGGCATTTGCAACCTGTTAAGTAAATTTATGGCTGGCATTTAGGGAGTTAGTGCTAGCAGGAAAGGTGAGGCAGAAATCCCAAGGCAGGTCTATGCCAGCCCTGCAAGCTCGGGCCAGGCTTGTGGATTTTCCCCATTTCCCTGTTTCAATGGGCAATTTCCCCATTTCCCTGTAGCCAAGGGATAGGCTGGGCATTGCCCCATGGATGTGTGTGCACCTACACTGGCCTTACTGCTCTGATGGGGCTCCTAAAACTGACATGGGAACCCATGTAAATATGGAATGTGAACATACATAAATGAATTACTGTGTTCTACCTAAAAAAAAGAAATTAAGCAGCTTTTCACACAAAATTATCTTTCTGTACAATTGGTGAGGTAATCTGCAGTTATAGCTGTCTGCCCAGTTCAGCACACTGGCTGAATTAAATGCTGAAGGTTAATTAGTTGATACCTGTGTATGGTCACATAATGTCTGTAAACCCCTACTGCTTGGATTATAGAAGGATGTTCCTGATTTTTTCTCTTTGACAGAAAGGTAAAACAAAGTTTTGCAGAGAAATGAGCTCCCTCTGAAGCAGGAGGGTCTGGGAAGAGCTGCAAACCATAAAATACCTGGCAATATCTTGTGTTGAATTTGCAGTTAACTTTGTCATGTCACTGCTCATTTAAAAAAGAGAAATTACCTGTACAACAAAGGCAGAAGAAGGGTTAGTTGGCAAAGTTGTGTTTGGTTGTAGGTTGGACTTGATCTCAGAGGTCTTTTCCAGCCTGGCTGGTTCTGTGTTTCTGTGAAATATGTACATTTGTGATTGTGTGTCCCTTGAACTGAGGCATTGATAGTTCAGAGATATCTGAATCCAGGATCTGGAATGCTGGAGCCTGGTGTGAAGCCCTTTCCAGTCATCCTGTGACTTCAGAACTTCTGGGTCTTTTCTTTTGCATTTTGCTAGCTCAGATCTACTGTTACAAATATCTTTCAAGGAAAAAGAATTTTTTTTGGGTTTTTTTTTGTGTGTTTTTTTTTTTTTTAGAGAGCTGTAGAATAGTGCTTAATGCCATTTAAAAATTGATTTTCCTTATGTATTTATGGTATGTTATAAATGAGCCTTACTCTTCACAGTAATCACTGACTGCTGTTAACTGTTGACAGTGCTGAAAATTTATGGCAGTAATTCTAAATAAAGGCAATTTATGCATTGCCAGAAGAAAGGAAATATTTTTCCTATTTCGTCTTAGTTTTTATAATTCTAGCTGCTAGCATATACTACAGAAAAGCTCATAGAACTTTGCAAATACATTTCCTAAATACCTTATTTTAGCTATTTGTTTCTGCAGTCATTATTCTTTACAAGTTTTATGTTATTTTAAAAGTACAGCCATTCTTGCAAATGCAACTCATTAATTTCTTGAGACCTAATTTGAATCGAGGATTTCACTCAGGGGGACTTGTGAAACAAGTGAAAAGTGATGGATTTTGCTAAATGCAGCTGTTGCTAGTACATACCAGAGGAAAAACTTAAATTACACAAAGCACTATATAGAGATTTAAATATCTGTCCAGGTCTGACACTGAGGTATCACTGTGGGGTGTTTCTTGTGCAGCTGCAATAAAAAAAACCATAATTTTTCCATGCATGAGAAATGTGCCAAGTGATGATCCAGCTGGGAAGATGTCAGAGCACAGTGAGCTGCAGTTGTCTGTCTCCAAATTTGTTGCAGAACTGGGGCAGGTTTTGGGAGGAGGGAATAGTTACATAAAGAGACATTTAAAAAGCTGACTCCTTTCTGGTAATTGAAAAGATAAATGATTCAGGGTGTTTTTAAATTACAATATTTGTTTCTCTTTTTTACCTTCAAATACTATTGAATACCTTTTCCCATGTCTTCAGGAAATTCTGACATGGCAAAAGAAATTAATTCTCACCCACTGCACAGGACTCAGTGCCATGAGGGTTAACTGGGGTCTAAAAATTCAGGCTAGAATTGGGAATCCACAAGAGTAACAGGACAATTTAATCTACCAGTCTTTGGAAAAAGTAAAAAAAACCCCTTGTGCTTCAGAGTTCAAGCTCACTTTGACCTGAAGAGAGCTGGGAACTGGCCTCTTGTCCACCTGATTATCTGTTTCTAAATCCCCCCTGAAGCATCAGAGTCCAGCCACAGGAACACCCTGTCTGACAGAGTGAGGTACAGGGATTCTCTCGGGAATTGGTCAGGAATCACCTTCTGTAGGGGGTCCTGGTGAAAGGGGAAGGAATTTTTGGTAGAAGTGATGGTGTAGGTCCCTGGGTGTCTGAGCTGGGCTCTCTGCAGTGCTAAGCTTTTGCATTAATGTGAGAAAGTCACCTGGACTTGTTTCTAGTAGGGACTGTTGGGCCCTAAGGCTTGAATCAAACCCTGAAAACTTTAACTCTGATAGCAGAGTTACCTGGTATGCTCATGCAGAGGTTTGCCTATATTGATTACATGACTAACAGAGAGCAATTAAGCTCCTGAATTAGCCACCTCAGTTAATTGCCAAAGGTAATTTGAAAGACAGATTGGGGCCTAATGCAATAGAGAAGAAGAGAGACTGCAGATTGAGCTAAAGCAAGTTAGCTGAGATCAATTGTCCTCTGGCTTGTGGGGAGAGGGACAAGCCAGTAACATGAGCTTGCTTACTTTGCCTGGCTATCCCAGGAAGAGTATCTGATAAAGTCAATGTTTTTATTTTTCAGGAGGAAGAGAACAATAGAGAGGAAAGCACACCTGATAATTCTTTTCCTTTGTTCTGTCTTTTTACAAAAGTTAGTTTAACCTTGTCTACTCTATGTGTTCAGGAAAAACCCCCACAAGGTGTTCAGGGGTGACTTGTATTAGTCAGATGGTCATCAAATCTCATGTGCTTTGAGCAGGACAGGAAGGCAGCTCCTTGATCTCTCCTGCAGGACAGGCAGGCAGTCCTCTGTGAGCACAGCATGTCCCTTCAGTGCTGGCTTTGATGGGTTTTCAAGCTGGCACGTGCACTGTCAGTCAAGTGTCAGCTCTGAGCTGGGAGAATCCAGGCTTTGATGTCAGCTCTGACATGGTGACTGGCACTGATGCAGCACTCACCCTGCATTTCTTTGGTTACTTTCTTTTTACAGCAGGCAGCTGGGGTCATTCAGAGTCTTTCCTGTTAAATTCTGTTAAATCACAAGCTCTCTCCTGGCTTGTATTTGTCCCAGATCTCTGTTTATTGCTGGCTGGATGTATCTGAGGAAAGAAAGAAAAATTCTGTTTCACAGATATTCCTATTGTGCTCAATTTGAGAATGAATTCAGAAAGTGGGAGTTTCTGTATAAACAACGATGGATTTTTGTGTTTATGAATACAATTCATTGCAAGCACATAATTCATAAACATGTAAAAGGCAAAGAGGTTTTTCTCCTCATCTTGTGCAGATTGTTAGAAAGCTGTGAACTTTTCCATTAGCAATAAGAGATAAGATCTTTTGGAGGCTTCTGGGGGGATCTGGGAAGGGAGAGGTGAGGATCCATCAGTCAGAGCAAGAAGAGAGAAATTGTCTTCTCTGGGCTTTCACAGGCCAGAGTCCAGGCAGGTACTGGGGAGAGAATCTAGACCAATATTCTGTGTACTTTGGGGGAAAAAAACCAGGAAGTGTGGGAAAAGCTTGGGTTTAGGTGATATTGGTGTTCTTTGAAGAAGATGTCTTCTGTTAAATTCCTCATTGTCTGCTCTTCAGGTGAGATATTCTGTGTCTGGTAGACAGAGTTATGACTCTCCCTGCCATGCCACGAAAGAGCATCCATGGCTTTTCCTGGCTGTGCCTCTGAGCTGAGTGAGTGGGAAATGTTTTTCCTGTTTGCAGGGCAGGCCCTGTGTCTGCAGAGGGCTCAGTTCCTGGGGCACAGCCTCGGAGGGCTGAGCAGGAGTGGCTGCTGGCTCTCTGCAGGGTCATACACAGCATTGTTTGTAAACCTCAGGACTGATCAGAATTGTTCACTGAAAGACTAAGAGACATAAAAAGAATAAAAATTAAGCATTCTCTGAGACAACAGAGACATATAAATTTCTCAGGTAGCTTTAGTGATGGCTCATCCTTTAACAGATCTGGCTTTGGCCCTTGAGGTTATTTATGGCAGGTTATTTTAGTCTTATAAAAGAGAGGCTGCTCTTTAGGAAGTCCTCTGTTAGCAGGTAAATCTGCTGTGCACAGGAGCTTGCTCACACCGAAACCTCAGCTGCTCCAAAATCATCTCTGGAGGGCTGATCTACATCACTTTCAGATGTTATCTGTGATTATGGGATGTAGGGGCTTGCCAAAGGAACTTTGGAAGAAGCTGTTGTGAAGTTGGAATATGACCTACTCAGGCTATTGATGCTGTACCATATTTTTATGTAATAACATATTGATAACAGCTTTTCACTGCAAGTGAGTCAGAAAGGCCTTCATTCCTCAGGGGCACATTGCAGAGCCAGAGTGATACACTTTTAAAAACAAGGTCACTGCAGTGTGTCATGACTCCTGTACTCTAGAGCACAATAATATTTGAAAATTTAGTTTTGGGGTTTTTTTTTTAGCCTATACTGGGATCCTAAAGGGCAAAGATTGCTGGAAGAGGCCAAATTATACCCAGCAAAGGTGCCTTTCAGACCTTGTTCCCTTTTCCAAAAGTAACTGCTGCGGCCACAGGGAAACACTGGGATGTGTTTATATCAATAGGGATTGTGTGCTTATTCTATTCTGTTTTTTCACAATGTTCCATGTGTGCATAATTGATGTTTTAGCACTTTGCACTGCCTGCATGTATTTATCTCTTTGTTAATAAGACAAATACTCTTAGACTCATAAAAAACAGCTGACATGAGCTAAATTGGGATGTCCTGACTAAAGACCTTAAGTAAATAAACAGACGTCAATATGGGCAAGTAGTGCAAACTGTAATTACCTGGGGCTCTGTGCCATGGAACTGGAACAAAAGTCAAACATGCTAATTTCATTATTTTAATGGAAGCTTGCATCCCATTCATTAGACTGACATATGACTCGTCATTAGTAACAGTTCGTTTCAAAAGCTGTGGTGGATAAAGGTTGATTAAAAATTAATGAGGCCCAGACCCATTGCATTACCATAGTGTCAAGTTGTTTAAGTCTGTGGAGCTAAAATAAGAGCAGCCTTTAAATACTCTCTTGAGTTTTTCTGTTTCATAGGATTTATATATTTATGCTCTCAGCCTTGGAGGAGCAAGGACTTGTGGATGCTTTTCCTTGCTGTAGATATCATCAATAAATTATACAGTTAAATAAGTTGGTAGCAAAACCAATTGCTGTGTCATACTTGTGTCATTGCGTTTTTAGAAAATACATTTTGTTGATAATCCAGTAAATGCAGGACTTTATTAGCTGGAGCTCTAGCTGCCCTCAATTCCCTGGGAAGCCAGTGGCATTTGATTGGCACCCACTAAGCCAATTGACCATGACTGGAGTTGCCTGTCCTCTAGCCAGCATCAGTGCTCATATTTGGTTTTAGGAGCAGGGCTCCACTATGAGCAGGCCAATCTCTTTAAGCATCAACCCATGGGTAATTTCCCTGGCAGCAGGGAAATTGGAATACTGCAACTGGAATACTGGAATACTGAATGTCAATGCAGGCAGTGGAGGTTGAGCTGGTTTCTGTCACTGTGCTGATCCCCCAAGCTGCCAGCAGCCCTGGTGTCTCACCAGGCTTCAGGGGGTTCAGCAGCACCTCAGGGTCATGCTGTGCTTCAGCCCAGCCTTGTGAGGCTGGGGTTCAGCATACACCCAAAGCCCAAAGGTACCAAGGGTTTTATTAACAAATATTGACTCATTCAAATGGCAATCTGCATTTCTCAGGGATTTTGCAGCCCTCTCAGAAATATCTTTGTTGCTTACCGTTATATCTTCAATATGCTTAACTTCAGCTTCAATGTTCTGTGAAACAGCTGAACTTAAACCAGGAGATTGTCAGAGAGATCTGTAGTGACCATATGGTGTTATAAAATTACAAAAATGTGAGAGAGGGTTGAGCCAGTTCCAATTGCCAAACTCGCTACTTGCTTCTAATAAACACTGAACTATCTGGCATCTGCTATCCCTCAGGTAATGCCATCAAGAGTGGAAGTAAATGTTTCCTTTTAATTGCATTGTTTATGTCTAGAGGGTCCAGGGAGATCACGCGATGTTTATCTAGCTTTTCCATGCATACTGAATCAGCCATTTCAGGGAGAACTTTGTTATTCTTGCCAATTTTCTCTTCAATAGACTGAAGTTTCACTTGCCATTTTTTGGAGTTGTATTCTGTATGACTTCAGAAGTGAAAGTCCCAGCAGTTACTTTCAATATGTTTTTTGATAGGATTGTTTATTTTATTTTCACTCTTATTTAGTATTTTGGCAAGAGAAAAGTAGGTCAGTGCTTTCAAGGAAATCAGTGGATAAAAAGTGCAGAATGATACAGATTTAGGGTTCTTTGGGTCAGAGAGGGGTCTGGGAATTGAGTTCTGTTATTTGAACCAAAAGGAATTTAGTAGAGCTACAGCTGAGGGAATTTCTGTGAAAAATTCTCTACTGAATGTAACTGCCCCCCTCCCTGCCCTCTGCAAAAATTAGGGATCTATTACATGGAGAAAATTCATTGTGCAATGACTAGAATTTTGTACAATTACACAGAAAACTCTCATGCTTTCTGTAGGAGATAATTAGAATAAATTGTGCATGTATCTTCTTGGAATTGTCCTCCTGTGAGGGGAGGATAATCCTGTCAACAGGTCATCTCCCAGCAGTGATCCCTGTGCTGGTTTTCACTGGCACGGGGTTGGTTTCCTTCACAGCAGCTGATAAGGGGCTGCATTTTGGGTTTGTGCTGGAAACAGTGTTGATAGTTCAGAGATGTTTTGTTGATTTCTGCTCAGCACAGAGCCGAGGCCTCTTCTGCTGTCACCCCACAGTGAAGAGCTTGGGGATGCACCAGGAGCAGGGAGGGGACACAGCTGAGCCCAAGTGACCCAAGGGATGTTCCAGAGCTCAGGATGTCGTGCTCAGTGTATAAAGCTGGGGAAGGAGGGGGACAGGTGACACAAACACGTTTGGAGTGGTGGCATTTTTCCTTCCAGGACACTGTTAGCAGTGATGGAGTCCTGCTCTCCTCACCACCTGCCTGCCCATGGCCAGTGCTGAATGAATTCCTCCTCCTGCTTTGCTTGTGTGTGCAGCTCCTGCTTTACCTGTTAAACTGCATTTATCCCAGCCCATGAGCTTCCTCACTTTGGTTCTTACCTCTCCCCAGTCCATGTGAGGAGAGTGAGCCAGCAGCTGCGAGGGGCTCAGCTGCCAGCTGAGGTTAACCCACAGCAGTTCTGAGCAGAAATGAGCTGCTCCCTTTGACAAGGAGAGGAAACCTCAGGGATATGCTCCTGGCTGAACTGGGAACTGACCCAGGAGCCCAAGGAATTACGTGGCATAAAGAAGGATTTGCTGTGTCAGTGGGAAAATCTCCTGCTCCCTGTGTGAAGGCTGGGATTTGGTTCAGCTGGACCCAGCGGCCGCAGGAGCCCCGGCTGGGATGTGCAGAGCACCCCCAGCTCCTCGGAAGGGAGCCTGTCACTCTGCCCACCACGCTGCCCAGCCCGTGTCACCCGGGCAGCAGTGCCCCTGCTGCAGGGCACGGCTGATGGGCAAGGCCTGGAGAGGAACTCCCCCCGGCTGGGGCGCTCTGTGCCAGTGTCACAAGCCCTTCTCGGGATCCTCCTGGGGGCTGGACACGGTTCTGATGCAATGCAAGTTGTCAAATTCTGTTCATATCTGTTCTGATGCAATGCAAGTTGTCAAATTCTGTTCATATCTCCTCAAGTATTTGAAATGTCCCGCTCAGCCCCAATGTGGGAGGTGTTGAGAGGCAGTGTAACACAGCAAACTTACGGGCACTTGTTCCTCCAGCACCAACTCAGCTGTGCACGGGCTCAGTGCACAGAGCCTCTGACTCAGGCACCTGCCTGGGACACAGAGGATGTCTCGTCAGGAGTCCCTTCTGTCCTCTCCCCCTTTCCAGAGCATCATTTGCTGCCCAGGATGTCCTGGTGTGGGGAGTGGGGCAGGAGGGTGCCATTCTCACTCGAATGCCATGAGCTCCTGGAATTCCCTTGAAACCAGGGCTGAGGCCAGAACAGGACAGGGGAAGTGGGAAAGTGCCAGTTTAAATTAAAAATTACCTGGGAAGGTGTGCAGTGTGCCCATAGGCTCCTTGGGCACAAGGCTTGTGTAGTGGCTTTTTTTTCCCTTTTTTTTTTGGTGGGGGGGGGGCTGGGGTTTTTTTGTTTTTGTTTTTTTTTTTTTTTTTTTTTTTTTTGGTT
>JAYDZK010000044.1:7734124-7827275 GCA_034509185.1 Euphonia xanthogaster
TGTTTCAGGGGGAGGGGGTTGGGTTTTTTTTTTTTTTTTTTTTTTTTTTTTGTTTTGTTTGGGTTATCTGGTAGGGTGTAGTTTTTGGTTTGTTTTTTTTTTTTTTTTGCAACTGAATGCAGTAAACAAGAACTCAGATGAAAGAGTGGAAGACTGGAAAATGTAACTCTCGTTCTGCTATTCTGTCCATTTGATTTTTGAAAGTTAAACCTGGGAAATTTTTGGGGTTTTTTTGAGAGCTGGCATATTTGGAATTGTAGATACCCTTTAATCTTTAAAATAAGAGATTTGTTAAAATAATAGAGATTGATTAAAGGATAAAGTTTAAATAAAATTTAACTTTTCGTTTAGGACTGATTAAAAAAAAAAAACAAACATGAAGAACTTGGGGCATTCCTACTGAATTCATCAGGCCTGGATTTCATCCAGGTTTTCTCCCAGTTTGATTTAACTGCAGGTGACTGGAACAGATGGGAGAGCCTTGATGTAGGTGTGTAGCCAGTGATTGTTCAGGGATTCCTCCCTTTGCAATTAAGTTTGAAATGGAGCTGGGCAGTGGATTCATGGTGCCTTGGGTGGTGGCTGACAGTGTGATGTTGCTCAGGTTGGGTCTCTTCTCTGAAATCAAACACAGAGGAAGTCTCTTCTCTGCTTTTTTACAGACAGTACTCAGGAGAGGAGCTAACAAGAATTTGAAATAATGTGATTTTTCTAATTAGTGTAAAATTGAATAATTTAAGGAATAAATTAAGAGCAAAACAACAACAAATGCAATAACTTCTGGTTGCTTTGTTATAGTAAAATGGAGTGTTTGAGACCCTTGAGCTTATTCTAAGAGTCCCTCCCCAAATGGGAGGGGTAGTTATTCATCTGGAACAGATAATGCATATCTTCTAAATACCTATCTCAGATTTTATAAATAATAGTTAGACCCAATCATGTACAGGAGATGTAGTGTTTGTTTGTTTAATTAGGGAGCTGAGCTGAGCTGAATCCTGTGGCAGATGTTGCCATGTATAATGTAATAAATAAAAGTCTTTATGGGACCCAGCAGGCAGCAGAGCTCTCAGTTAGCAGATGGCAAAATATTAAACTGGCAGTGCAGTAACTTAGCTGCCTGTGTCAGCTGGACCAGACCCAGGTTTAGCACAAGCATGAATCAACTGCACACAGGAGGTGTCACCCAGCCCGTGCTTCTGCCATGGATGTTAATAATGTCTTTAATACAGTACATGATGGAAGGGTTTTCATCCAGAGGATGATGCAGTGAAAGCCATTCTGGGCTTAACATGATCTCTGCTGAGTGAGACAACAGAAGATCTTCTACAAGAGAAGAGCAGAACAGATGTGCTGCTCAGTCCAAACTAAGTGGTGATCCTGAGATGTCAGACCTGTTGGAGGTAACCCCTGTGGAGCCTGGCAGGTGAGAAATGCCTTTTTCTCCAGAGGAGCTGTTGCACTGGGCACTCAGCATCAGCTGTGTCTGAGCCCTCAGTGGTCTGGCAGTCGTCCCAGTGCAGAACAGCTGTCCCTGCCCAGCCAGAGCCACGGTGCCCATTGCCTCCAGAGGCCCCAAACCCTGCAGCATGAAAGGGCTCTGCAGTTCACTGCTCTGCAGGCAGCTCATGCTTTTCACCCCATTTCCTCCTGGCTTTCCCCAGGTGTAAATGCACCCACATCTCTTCTGGCACTGTTCTGTTGTCCCCTGCTGGGACTCTGTCACCTCTCAAGGCTCCCTGCCCTGCAGAGCAGCTCCTCCAAACTCCAGTCTGCCTCTGCCCTCACTGCAGCTCCCCCATCCCTCCCAAAGGGATGGCATTTTCCCTGGGCCCAGCTCAGGCTCTAATTTAAGACTGATATTGCAGTGTTTTAGCCCAATCTTAGGATGTTTAGGCCCATCTTAAATGCAGTTGTCTGAACAGCAGGTGTTCATGACAGAGTAAAACAGGATAGATTGCAAAGATGGGGAAGGCAAAATGCTTTGTACAAATTTTAGAATCTAGCACAAAGCAGTTAATCACCCACTTAGCACCGTGGCCTGCATGTGCATATGTTGATTTTAATATGCCTTTGTGGAAAAGGAAGGGCTTCCAATGGTTAGCTGCTTTCCTTGGCTTTAGAGAATGCCATGCAGGGATGGTAGTGAACATGAGATTTTTGGCTGTCATTTCATTCTTTTCTCTTGTCTCTCTCCTGTTGGTAGGCAGCTCACACAAACTTCTGAGCAAAGTGGAAGATTAGAAAGGTTTTAAAATTATTTTGAAAAAACAAGAAATCGTCCACATAGCTATATCTCAAAAGTACAGCCCAAGCAAAGTGCATCTTGTAAAACAGCAAATTGTTTGAGGAAAAAAAAAAAGGAGCATTTGCTGTTTTAGTTATGCTAATTTAAATGGAAAAAATGTACTAAACCTTCTCTCTGAGGGATAAAATGTACTAACTTTTAAAAACACATTTTGCCTCTTGAGAAAGCAATTTGCAGGGTGTTTTTTTTTGTTTTGTTTTGCTTCGGTTTTGATTTTTTTCCCTTTTCTAACATCTCTGGGCAGATGGTATGGATTGAGTTGAGGAGGAGCACCCAGTATCCTCCAAGAGGACATTGCTGTCCCAGGGTTGAGCTCAGCTATGACTGTGTTGCATCAAAGCCCCACAGGAACAACACGAGTAACTCATTCCCTTAGGAAACAGAGACATTGGAGTATTTGGTGTCATTTGAGGTACCTAGAGGGTATAATAGTGAACAAGTTTTATTTTCTCCCATGCATAATGAAGCCCAAAGCTCTGAGCAGAGTTGCACCAGGTGGGATGGCAGGGGGAGGTGACTTTGGTTTGGTTTCCCTGCATTAGGAGATTACCCAGGATTATTCCTGCTCCTGCTATGCAGTCTGTTCTAACACCTGATGCTCTAGGAATCTCGCCTAACTGCTCCAGAGACTTCCTGACTATACCACACAACCTGCTGCTGGTCCTGAAAAATCAGTAGCTCTTTCTTGCCAAGAGGAAACAAACAAGCTTTGCTGTGGGAAAATCCTTGGGATATGATGGCCCTCGTGTAAAGGAAATGACAATGCACAAAAAGCTCCTTTCCTTCTTACCTCCTTCTTAGTACATGTAAAGGTGGCATTACAGTAGTTGCCAGAATTTCTAGGCATTGATATGTCAGTCCTAAGTTAGGAAGGATCCAGATCTGTGTGGTCTAGTCACTCTGGTTGCTGAATTGAGATTCCACCAGAGGAGAAGTTCAGAAGTTTCTGCTTGACTTCAGCTCTGTTGGCTTCTTCCAGAAGCAACCATCTTGTCAGGAAGAATGATCACCCAGACCACCCACAAATAGCTGTATTTGGGGATGTGAGAAACCAACTGAGAGACATCAAGCAGGTACAGAATCCTTGAAGGGATGTGTGTGTTTATTTATAGATGTATTTATATGTGTTAGGAGCACCAAATCAAGGACATCTCGAATGAGAATCATGTTCAGAAATATTACTGTTAAATATAGGCACTTCAAGTGGCAGAGTGGACAGAATTTCAGTGTTTTCCTAATCACGGGCATAAACCTACTCCCATTAAATGCTAAAAAGTCCTCAATTTCAGACAGTGGAGGTTTGGAGAATGTCACCCTAAAATCCATTTGCTGAGTCCTGACACCTAAAAGCATCTTATTAGCATTAAATGGGGTTACTCAGTTCGGATTATTCTCAGCCTGAATGTTTGATGAGGAAGTGTTTCTAGCAGCCACTTCTAAGCCCATTCAGGCTTACACAGTTCAAGTTAGATTCAGATCAGTACAGTGCCTGCAGTGATGGTTAACAGTAATCCTTTATCTCCTAAAGACTGTGGAAATTATGTTCTTTGTGTGAATTTACAAAGCAACAGATGATGTGTCAAGATAGTAATTTAAACTATGAATCTGCCCTTGCTTAAAGATGAACTTCTGCAAAAGAAAAATGAATAAAGTGCTAGTGGCAGACAAGCAGAATCTGTGGCTAAGTGCATCAATTTTTGTTACTGACAGATCTTGTGTTTGTAATAAAACTGAAGTGCTGTGAGGTCAGTGTCAGAATGAAACTACACTTGTTTTCACAAACATGCTCATGTGAGGGTAATAGTAGCTATTAACAAGATTGACACAGCTGTCTGCCAAACAGAAAAATGAGTTCTCCTCATCCCAAAATGAGCAAAGTTGGAGGAATAATAAATCAGAAAATTAGTTAGGACATTATTTATCTTTCATGGCTTTGTGACATTGCAGCTTAGAGTCCTTCAGGACATAAATTCATTTATTGCATTTTATTGTTAGGAAAAACCTGCCAAGGCTGTATCAGGCTGTGGGAAGTGAGATGAGCAGAGGTAACTGTGTGGTGTTAATTAAGATGGTGCTTGCATGCTTTTGTTCAAGATGTACAAAGTTTGCTGTAGACTGTTGAATTACTCTTCTTCCTCCGAGCCCTTTAAGGAAAATGAGAATTCCAAAATGAGTAACTTCTGTCTGAGAACTTGTGGCTGTGGCTATCACAGGTGCTGGTGGATGGATGGCAGTAACCATTATATAAAATGAGATGAGGCTGTGCTCTCTGCAGCTTTTCATTTCTATGTGTAGATTCTGTGCAGTTATTCTAGACTTTCAGTTTTTAATTTTAGACTCTGTCAGCATGAAGAACTGGTGCTATCTAAATTTTTTATTGGGTGTTTTTTTGTCCTTTATGGATTCCCAAGTACTTTGTAGTTACATGTCAGAGAATTGCTTCACTTGTCACAGAAATGCACATACCATTTATTTTCTTCAAGACATGCCATTGCATGATAATTAGAGAGGGAAGAAGATGAGATGAATATGTTGATCTGCAACTCTAAAGAGGAAAATAGTGGAATTCTGTCAATTTGTACTTTTCACTTTGCTATTTCCTTCAGAAAATAGCTAATCATATATGATAAAATTATTTCCTCAGTGTGGGGTTATTAACAATTTATGCAACATTTTGAAAACTGAAGGAAAAGTAATTGCCTAATACTCACATTCATATTTTAAATGCCTAGCTTCAGTTTTCCTTTTGGACCCAGGATTTTTTAAGTCTGTCTTCAAATCCTAGAATGAACATGCCTGCAAAATTAATGCTAAATCTTCAACCAAGGAACTCCCTTAGCTGTGCTCTTCCTCCAGAGAAGTTTGTGACAACTGCTATACAAAAGTCACAAAGACCATGAGAATGTGCAGGATGTTGAAATGGAAGGGAAATGGATTTTAACTTACATTCCTTTTATACTGCAAATATTAAAGGATTCCTTTGCATAATACCTTAAGGGTTAAAAAAACCCCAACAATTGTTCCCTGAAAGCCAAAAATGTGGGATTAGTTTTTAATCAGTGCCTTAATTGTACCTGGTGGGGCTACAGGGGAAAGGGGGTGGTGCACAGAGTGTGTAGAGAAGTTTGGATGTGTTCCTTCCCTTACAAAAATAAATAAATATATATTTAAATGCCTTTAGAGGAGCACTGCTATGAAGCTTGCAGTGTCAGCTTGGGTGTTTTTTGGCAGTGTTAAGCAGTCACTCCCCCTTTAGCCACAGGAGAAGCTGGGCAGGGCATGGAGGCTCTGGTGAGAGTGTGCCCAGCAGGGCCAGGAGTCTGGAGCAGATCCTGTCCTGAGACTGCAGCAGGGAGAGAGGGAAGGAGCTGCTGGAGGCAATGGTGTCCATATTGCACACTAATGCTTCTGCTAAGGCCTTACCAGATGTGATGAGAAATCTGTAGGACTGGGAATCCTTATCAGAGATGAAGGGTGGAATAGATGGTTTTTGGATGGGTGAATTCCAAGTGCAATTTGTTAGCACAATGACAATAAAAGAAGAAAAAGATCATACTGTTAGCTTTTAATTATTTTTAGCACTATTTAGAGCAGAGACCCAGAATTTTCATCATGTTGGATTTTTTTTTTTTTGTTCTTTTTCTGCTGAGCATATCTTGCTATTTAGTTTTCCACAAGAATTTTAGCATCACCAGCAAGCAGCACATCACTTGTACAGCACCACTGACTCCCCATCTGCCCTGGGAGCTGAGCTGCTCACAGATTGCTGCGAGTGCAGGGCTCTGTAATGAGCTGAGTTTCTGGAATAACAAAACTGTTTTGTTCCTTTGAAATGCAGGTCAGGTAGGCTGTGGCACTGAGCTCAGAATCACTGACTGGCCAGCGAGCTCCCAGGGTCACTCGGTTACACCCTCTCACAAAGACACAAGGGATGTGTCCTGCATGTGCAGGAACAAAAAAAGGAAGGAGGTGATTTTGCTTTTCATACATTTGATATTTTCTTGGGGTCCTGGAAGAGGAGGTATTTCAGCACAGATTTGCAAAGGGACTCCTCACTTGTGTGACTGAGAGCAGGAAGGTCAGCTGTAGGTCAGCATGGGCTTTTGTTCCAGGCTGTTGTTATTCAGGGCTGTTCTTCCACACCTCCATTCCCATACAAAGCTGATTTTGCATGCAGCAGATCTTTGCATTCACAGAATATGCTCTTAAAGGAAAATAAACTGGTCTGGTCTTTGGAGACTGAGAGCCTCAGCAGGCTGTGGGGCAAAGAGTGATCAAAGGAGACCTGGGATGCTGCAGGGAAGCAACGGGCCAAAGAGAGGGGCAGCTGCATCATTCTTAAAACAAGGTAGTGCTGTCTTTGAGCTCTTGTGCAGATGCTTTTCAGAAATCCCAGTACAGATGGAGACAGAATCCCCTCTCCAGCAAAGAGGAGGTGCAGGTCAGGTGAGGAGCCAGCTAGGGATGCCTCAGGTGCTGCTCCTGGGCAGATGGAGCTGGTGGGAAAAGGGGAGATTTGCTCACTTGGTAGCTCAGTGCTCTATGCTCTGGTGGCAGAAAAGAGAAATGTGGAGTGTAGCCAAGGGGGCTTCCTGTAGCAGCACATGTTTGGAAGAGGAGGTTGTTCCCACAAAGGTGGTTGTGGTTTATTTTTCAGATGCCTGCACAGTTAGGAGCACAGGGAAAATGGATTAACAGTTTGATGAAGCATGGGATGCAGCTGTTACCCTCCTCATGCCTTTACTGTTCTCTCGTGTGTACTGCCAAATATATGGTGGGCACTAAGAGCAAGAGGTAGCAATTTAATGGCTTAGGAGGGAAATCCCAGAGTCAGGTGTGTTTTAAAGTCACTACAAGTGTCCCTACATGCCCTTTGGGGTATCTTCACACACAGCTGTGCTGCTCTGCTGCCCTTTTGGAGTTTAATCCCTTCTGTGCATCTCTACACATATATTGTGCTCATGATTGAGACTTGATCCTTACAGAGCTTCTTATACTCTTGATGCTGGTTTTTGCTTTCCCCCTGCTGCCCTCTGGTACCCTCTGCTTTCCCTCACCTCCTGTTTATTTGCACACATCTGTCCACCTCCCCTTTTTGCTGTCAGGACTCCATGAGGGGTGAACCATCAGCTTTGCTGGGTTTTGTATCAGATGTGCACAACAGTTTGGGCTTTGAAGGCTTTCCTGGCTGCTGCTGTGACTGAGATGAATATTGTGTATCTGTCTAATGCACAGCAAGTAACACAACACATCCATATTCCCTGTGCATTGGGCAGAATTTCTCTCTTCATGCAACATTCTCAGCTTGCTGCAGCAATCTCACAACGTCAATCCTCATCTATTAGCACACAGGAAAAGCAGCAGAGAAATGCACCTGTGGCAAGGACTTCTTTTATTTTGAGAAAGTTTTCTAAGTGTATTTGATGAATAATGAACCTACTCCTTTGGAGTCAAACCTCCTTTATGCTAAACAACAACAAAAAATAAATTAGGTTTTGGTTATTTGACATGTTCTGTGCGAGAACTGACTTACCTGATCTCTGAACTGAGCTGATCACGGGTCTGACCTCCCAAGCTGTGCAGTTGCTGTACACAGATGCAGACGATCAGCTCAGCACAGCCACGCTGACCCCTGAGGGTAACTTGGGAGCAGTGCATCACTCATGAAGTTCGTTTATGCTGTGCCTTTTGGGAGAGGCCCCCTAAATTCAGCCCAACCCCTGCCAGCCCTCCAGGTGCTCCAGTTTGTTCCTGCTGCTCGTGCTGACTCCTGCCCAGGGGGGAGAGGTGGTTTCCAGTGCAGCTCAAGCATTCCCGGTGCCTTTCCCTCCAGACCCCTCTGCAGTCCTGCTTCCCTACTGAAGTGGTGTTGCAGGTGGACCCCACTGTGTTTCTGAGGCATTTGATGCTGTTGAGTGGCTCACTTGAGGGAGATGGATTTTGGGAAGGACAGCTGGGGGCTGGGGCAGGTAAGGGGTGACACCTGAGTGGGCAGAAGAGGTTTGGTGCCTCCTGTGGCTCTTGCATGTTCCCGTGAGCTGGAGCACAGCCTGTAGAGGAGCTGCAGGCTGGCGTGTCATGCTGCAGCCCTCTGGGTGTTTGGGAAGAGAGGCTGCTGCCACACTGGAGCACAGGGACAGCACAGGGACAGCACAGGGACAGCACAGGGACAGCACAGGGACAGCATGGCACCCTGCATGCTGGCAGCAGCCAGTCCCTGTGCCAGTGTCACAGCTGGCAGGTGACAACCTCGTTGTGCAGAGCAGGTGGGACAGAGCCAGGAGATGCTTGGAGGAAGCCCAGGCTGTCCCAGAGCCACAGCTCCGTGCTGCAGAGCTGGCTGTGGCACCCTGCTTGGCACATCCTGCACTCTCTCCAAGCAGCTGGGTGGGCTGGCACCAAGGAAGGGGGGCTGCTTGTCCCACAGCTACCATGAAAATTGTTCCCAAGAAAGAGCAACTTGGCAGCAGCTCCCTGGGATTTGTGACTTTGGCAACTTGTCAGTGGTAGGGAGTGAGAAAGAGGTGTGAATGAATTATTCTGTCTCCACAAGATTTGTCCCTCTAGGGGATCCAGGCACAATCTTCCTCCTCCTGAGCTTGCCTTGCTGATTTTATAAATCTGAAGCATGCAGGAAAGGTCCTAAATGTCACCTAAAAATATCTGCCCATCATGGAGGCTTATTCATGCTGGGCCCTTATGGAGCATCTCTGCCTAGGGATGATTTTTCCTTGATATGCAGAGTTACATGGCAGTTATATGCAGAGATGGGACTGCCTCTGCCTAGCTCTGGTAAGGTGGATGGAAAATAATGTGAAGAAAAAGTAGGAAAAAGCATAATAAAAAGCAGGAGAACAGCACTGACCTGGGCAAATATACTTTCTCCAGCCAGGAGAAACATTTATTGAGCAAAACAAGCAAAATGCACCTATTGTCTGCTCTTTGAAGTGAGGTTTGCAGCCCCAAAAAAGTGATTTTGTCACTGCCAGTTCCAAAAAGAAAAGGTCAGCAATGAAGTCCCTCCCCAGTCCTGAAAAGCACTTGTTATTTTCCCAACAGTATTTAAGGCTAAGCTCTGTTTTTGTCTTGATATAATTGTAAATTATTTATTTATTATTTATTTTAAAAAGTGATTCAGTCACATGGTTCCTGGGTTTGGGATATCACAGAGCCTGCCTAGGCTTTGGGAAGCTGAGACAAAGTGGTGGGAGCTGGTTGTTCTGCATATTGCCCCTTCCTCCTCTCCCTAGAAGATATTTTTTGAATTAATGCTGATTTTCACTAGTCAAGTACTTAAAGGATTAAAGGAAGCAGCCAAGAGGAGATCCCAATTTCCAGAGTCAGCAGTGCTGTGTGAGTGGGACAAGCAGTGGCTTTTGATGGCTGCTGGAAAATGCCACCACTGTGTGGCTGCAGTGGGAAAGAGAGGCAGACTGAGCCCTTGCTGAAGGGAGCCCCAGGCCCTGCGTCCCTCCTGGTGCCACCATGGCAAGGTCACAGTGGGGACCTTGCAGCCCCACCAGAGCAGTCTGGGGTGGCAGAAGCTCAGCTCAGGGGGTGGCTGGGCAGTGTGGATGGATGGCATCCTGCCCATCCTTCCCCTCCTCCCCATCCTCCCCATCCTGCCCTGCTCCTCTGTCACAGCTCCTGGCAGATGAGAAAGTGCTGAAGGCAAGTGCTTACTGCTTCATAAACAACCTGATCTTTTATCAAATAATTTATTTTATGTACAGGAAGAATTCCAGTTTGCAAAGCTAATCTGTCTTGTCTAAACCCTCTTTTTTTTTTTATCTTTGAAGCCCAAGTAAGTGTCCAATTTATAGTATTTAGGAGATAGGATTTGGGATTTTTATCGACTTTGCAATCTTGGTTTTGCACTTTCTGATCACGTTTCTGGAAAAAAAAAAAACAGCTCAAGAAATCGACATAGTTGACAGTGTATTTGCTTTTCTTTCTTTTTTTTTTTTTTTTTAATGTCTGAGACATTTCTGCTTGGCAAGTGTGTATTACAATTATCAGAAGGTTATAACTAAAATTTTCCCCAGACTAAATGACTTCAAAAGTCCTGGGTGAGACACAATTTTCTTATTTCTCTGGCTTCTGCATTGTCAGTCAAAATATTTCACAAGAGCCAGGAGATGCCATATGTTTCAGGGGAGGTAAAAATCAGTGGCAAAAAAAGGGATTTGATCAGAATTGATGGTTTCACTTCAAGACATGCCAGCACATTTTTACTCATAATTATTTCTGATGTTTGTGTCTTGAGATCCTGAATCTGATGGGCAAAAGGTCCCAGTTCAGGCACGGAGAACTTGCTGGAGTCTGGAGGGCTCAGGCCTTCAGCAGGTCAAGGTCACACCTTCATAACTCAAATGTCCCCATCTTCATGAGTGTTTTGGTAGAACAACATCAGTACATGAAGGCAGGGATGAAGCCAATCTGCGTAGCCAGGAAAGTGCCATGTGTGGGAGCAGTGGCAGGTTTTTTCATGCAATAAAGCCAAATATATAGCTACAGAGATAATCAGCAAGTGTGAGACTAATACGTTCTTTGACTTCTGAATGTGCATGCTCTATTGATAAAGTGTTGGCTGCTTTTTGGGGTGGAGTATTGTGGAAAGCAGAGGGAGGCAAAGCCCACAGCGGGAGTCATTAATTAGAGGAGATGATGGTGTGAACATGCTGTAGCACACTCAGGTGAGCCTTTGATACACATTGATTTAAACTTTATTAAACAAACTCCTCAGTTACTGTCAGAATTAGTGTGACAATGTATTTTTGTTAAAGCCAGGCACAGGGGACAGAGAGCATGCTCTGGGCCAGGCAATTAGTTCTCCTTTCCCTGGTCTTGCTGGTCCAGCTCGATTAAGAACAGATTTCCTCACACATTGCTCTGCTTGCTGTCTTTGGCATAACTTCTTTTTGCATTTTTCATCATCACATGGGTAATATGTGAAGGAGAAACTGGTCCTTCCATGACGAAGAAGATTAATGTCAGCAGCTGTTGTGGGACTTAGAAGTAAAGTAACTTGCTTAAAAGTGACTTGCAGTGTTTGTATCTTTATGTTATTGTTTGGGAACTTTATCTACTAACTGAGGAAAACATTTTTCTTCCTGCAAGAGGACAAGGCCAAGCTCTAGACTCTGTTCTCTGGGAAGGATCATGGTTCTAGTCTGGAGATGAAGTCCCAAGTTTAGTTGCAATTCCCTAAAACTTGTGACAATATTAGAAAAATTTTAGCAGCTCCTGTACTGCCTCAGGGCCAGCATGGGGCTAAGCAGGGCTGGTGTTGGCAGCAGTTCCTCACCCAGGAGAAGTTTCTCCATCCTGCTGAGTAACCTGCAGTGAGCAGCAGCCCCAGAATCTGAAGTGTGAGGGGTTTGCAGTAGAGCAGGGGGTCAGGGGAGTGGAGGCTTCAATGGAGTGAACATCTGGGACAGGCAGAGCTGGGACTGTGCAGGGTTTATCTGCTTGGGACTGTGCTGAGTTCCCATTCTGACAATGCTAACAAGTTTTGCCATAATTCAGTTAACACCTTGGAAACAGTTAAAGCAATTTAACAGTAAACTTGGCATAATTACTAGTTAATAGCCAGAGCCAGTGCTCCTGAAGTGTAAATTGTTTTGGTATTGATCTAAGCTTACGCTGTCAGCATTTTGTAGAGACTGAACTTTAAGTGCTTAATTCAGCTGTATGCAACCATTAATTTTGTTTTTTATCTGCAAACAAAGGTGCAAGTGGTTATTCTATTTGCTTGCAATATAAAATCAATTAAACTGTTTTTCCCCAAACATAGATGACCTTTGCAAGCAACACATTTGAAATGCCAACATGTGAAAAGAAAATGATGACAGGATCTTGTGTTTATTAAGAGAAATGGAGGGCTTGATAGCAGGTTAACACTGTAGCTACTGACCAGGCCTCCTTTACACTCATTTCCAGGGCTGGAAGTTCTGTGGCCAGATCTGTGTTCCACCAACCTTCCTGCAGTAAAATGTATGCTTTTGTCTCTAAACCTCTTGCAGTGTAGTTGGAGATTTAGTGCTGAAGTCATTGCCTCTTGGTGAACCCCAGCACAGAGAAGGGGAGGTCTGTGTCAGCTCAGAGGAGCGTGAGCAGAGCCAACACACACACGAATAATTGGAGACATCTTTGCAGGATCAGTGCTCCATCTCCAGAAAGGAGGATTTGCAGTTAGGAACAGTTACTGATAGCAATTGGTTGTTTAATCCTTATTAGCTTCTGATCAGATGTTTCTGGTTTGCTCTTTCAGGACTAGTTCCTTGAACTTAAAATCTAGTGTCCCAATTATTTATGGAAGTTAACTTTTCCCATCTGCCTTGGAGTGTGGATGATTACAGAAACAAGTTGATTGCCCATGAATGGATGCATTTAACTCTGTTGCTCAGCCCCCAGATGTGGCCCTGAGTGTCACAGCTCCCCTCTGACATTGCATTGGTGCTGTGGCTCTTCCTGTGCAGCCAGCACTGGAAATGCAGAACTGGGGGCTCGTAATCTTGTACCTGCTGTTGCACCAGACTGCCTGAATGACAGTGTGACTGCCACTTCACATCACTTGCAGCCTTTATTCCTGACACCCAGAAGGGCTGATTGATGCTTTTCAGGTCTTTTCTTAGGCCTCATGAAGAAGGAAGTGAGACTGATGAAGGACCAGTAAATGTAACTAAATATAAATGTGCTATCAAACACAACTTCGGCTGGATCTTTGTTATTAGTCAAATGTTCTCAGTGATGATGCTGCTGAGCTTGGGGAGGTGCAAGTCCAGCTGACATCCTAGAGATCCCAGAGAGAACAAACAATTCACACCATACCTAAAATCCCAAGGATCTTGTGAAAAAAAATGAGCCACATAAATGTGATACTGACAGGTGAATTATTATTACCTGGCCACCAAACTGGCTGTGGGAAAGGGTCACTGAGAGGTTTGATCTCAGCACACCAATGTGGTCACTAAATATCACTTACAGTAGCAGTCATTTCCTGGGCAACAGCAGAGCAATGTGACCCTTATTAAAATTACCCCATCAATTGGAAATCACTACTATGGTTATGTGGTTATGATTATTAAGATAATTAAAATAAAACAAGTTAGTAAAAGATCCCATTAAGTTTGACCTTGAATAATTAGGTTTCTAATGCATAGTAAGGCCAGTAATAACAAGCTACCATGAAACCAGAAATTCAGAAATTTTTCTTGCAGGCAGAATTTAAAGGAAACACATTGCTTTTCCAGTGTATTTAATTTTCAATATGGAGTCTGCAATGAGCTGCTAATAATCATGCACTATGCCATCAGGGTTTTGCACCTATTTACATATAAATAGTTCAGACCTGACTTGGCTACCAACAGTGGTTAATTTAATTTATTGTCCTTTGGCAAGTGAATAGTCATTGGTTTTCTAGCACTTTTAACCTTAGCAAACCCTTGGGAAATGAAATTTAGATTGAAAGAAAATTACTACTGGTGGAGAACAGCAAGAAAGTGACAGTAGTATATATAAACCTCAGGCAGCAGCAGAATAAAGTGTCATATTATTGTATGCTGTCTTCTAAAGTTCAATATTGCTTTCTTGATTTACACTTCTGTAATTTTTTCCAAGTAAGTCTTCTTGCTTTGGGGACTTTTGCATCTAACTTCATGTTTTTCAGCCAGGAAGAGGGATTAACCTACTTACCATTAAAAAACATATCAGAACTCATGAGCATGAGGCAGCAGTGTGCAACCACCAGCAGCTAAATGAGGTGACAGCTATGGAGCACTGGTGGCTGGGTGTCAGAGTGACACTAACTGATCATCTCTCCTGTAGGAGACACATCTTTGGAGGGCCCATTTGGCCCCTGGGGTCAGATGAGGAAACCCAGAGCCCTGGAGCTTTACTTCTGAGAGGAACAGTGGATTTGTCTTTCCAAACCAGCTGTGGGTCTGCTGGTAGATAAAACCAGCACTGGGAGATAAAAGAAACAATGGGAAGGGTCCCACTGATTGATGAATGGAAAAATATATTTGCTTTTACAAATAAACTTGAAGTTTCCTGGAAAATAAAATTAGACATTGAAAGATGAAAAAAACAATGGGGAAGGAAACCCCCTAAATTTCATAAGAATTAAAAATTAAAAGGGAGGGTTATACAGCAGAGAGAAATCTTTCCTATCAGGCAGTTTGGGAAATCTGAACCTCTCAAGTACCTCAGCCAAGGGGGAAAGAGAGAAGGGAAATGTGGCTGGGAAAATGGGATAAAAAGGAGGCTGCATCCTCCAAAAATGGGAGAGACCCCAGGGGAATTCCCCATGGCCACTCCCTTTATTCAAATAAAGCCAAAGGACTCCTCTGTCTCCTTTTTGGACATAAACCTCTGGTGTTTGTGGATTAATTTTCCTCAGACTTCCCTCCTGCACAGGCACACCTGGCTCCTAGCTGCCCTGGATGCCAGCTCTGCTGAGGGGCCAGGATGGAACCCTGCACTGCCTTGAGCTGAGACACTGAGGAGCAGGAGCACTGGGACAGGAACAACAACCACTGCACTACTGCCATAAGAAAGAACTTGGGGAAAAAATACATTTTGGAATTCCTGACAGCTTGAATGTACATGAACCTGCTGCACAATCTGTTTTCTAGAATCAAAAAAGTGAATTATCTCAGAGGGCAAGGAAATTAGAGGTTTGTTTTCTGAAGCTCTGGTGTCAGAGCCAAACGTATCTGAACTCCAAAGACTTGGCAGCAGATTTAGAAAATGGGAGGTCCTGAAATGTGGAAAAAATTTAATACAATTTTTATATCAATACGTCTTAAGTAGAGTATTTTTATGTCAATATATTTTAGGTGAAGTATTTTTATGCCACAAGTGTGTTATCAATAGTGGGTTTTTTCATCCCACAGGAGATTTTTGTTTAAAAAGAGAAAATCAATAACCATTGTTCAAGAAAATAAATTTCATTTTCAGCTTGAAAGCAGTTTCCTTTTCTGCACATCTCCAAAATCATATTTTGCTTCTCAGTCACCTTCAGAGAACAATTTCCAAAAATAAACTTTTATATTCCTGATGTTAGAAGCACAAACATATTGTAAATACTTGCCCAAATGAACCAATCTTGTGTGCCTTGACATGATCCTTTCTGGTTTGTTTCAGCTATTTTAGCAGAGGATGAGTCACTGTGTGAAATGCAAATCCTGATTCATTTCTCATCAGTCATGATTCACCCTGAAATGTATAAGATTCCAGCAAGTTGCTATATTATGCATTAGGTACTTAGGCTGTTTGCTTCACTCATGCAGCATCACTTTATCCCTTAACCTTAAGTGATTAAAGCCCTCTGTGAAGAAAGAGAACATTCCAGTTTTACTTTTACCCTTTTTACTGGTGGGAGCTGTGTCAGAGACCTCACTCCAAGGGCTGTTTAGGGTAGGTGCAAGCATTCCACCAGGAGGAAATGTGCCTTCCAGTGGAGCCAAACACCCCCAGAGCACTGAGCCTGCTCCAGCTCAGGGTCATTTCCCATTTTCACATTCAGCCTCACAAGATGCATTATGCCCACACTGCTGAGTCACTTCTCAGCATGGAGCAGTTTGCTTTGCTTCTCAGCAGGACTCCAAACCTGTGCTGCTGCAATTGCACTGTGCCCAGCATCCAAAGAGCTTTATTTAAAGGCAGCTTGGCAATGCCCACCCTGGGACCAAAGCATTGCCTTTGCTGTGGTCCTGGCACAATGGACCAGTAAAACTGGCCCAGTTCATCTGTTGGCATTTGGTTTTCGACTAAGCACTTCATTTCCACTGAATTAAAAGCTTTTCAGAAAATAAACATTTTCAAGAGAAAGAAAATCTTGCTTTGGAATATCAAATTAAGTTATTTCACCTGAAGCTAATGTGCTGGTGACCTGTTGTTGAACTGAACTGATATGCTTAATTCAAGGTCACCAAGTGCAACAAGCGTGACCCTACACGAGCACCAGGGTGCTTCAGGCAGCAGAATTCCTGTACTAAACTAACTTAAGAATAACTTTAATTGCATTTAATAGAAAATAAATTTTTCCTTGAATGGTAAATAGTGCCATTTCCTAATCTATTTTAAAACATTTTTGTTCTATTAGGAAAAAAAAATCTTTAATTTTCAATCTTTTCAAACTATTTGGGCTGAAATTTTTCACAGAAAAGAAATTATACATCCTGGTGAATGTTTTGAAAAGGAATTTAGGACTCTGATCCTACTGAAAGTAGCTGAGATAATCACCTGTGCCACTTTTTACTGAAGAATCCATTTCATACAGGGGTTTGATTGCAACATTCCATCAGCAGAGAGAAGTCCTGTTACCAGTTTAGCCTCTACATAAATGGTATGAGCCACAGCAGCTTCCAAATACAAGATTTACTACAAGTCAGGATCTGAATGGAATGAATCAAAAAGCAGACAGAGAGGATTATGAGTCTGTGGCTGTATCCTGACATGTATTGGATTATTAGGATTTGCATTCACTAGGAACGTTAGAGTGGCATTTGCATGAATGTGATAAATTGTGCAGCTCATGGAAGTCCTGTGGGAGAGGGGGAATTCTAAGCTGCCTTTTCTGGTGAGCAGCTGTAGGTTTTGCACATTTTGCACACTTGGACACTGCTGGTGGTTTGTTATGCCAAGCACAGCTCTGATCCTCCAGCCACCCTCTGCTCCATTTGACACTGATGGGGTTCAAGTGATGCAGGGGGCTCCCTGCACAGGACTTGGTAAAAAATAACCCCTGTGGTAACTAAAGGTTTTCATAAAATACACTGAGGGTCAAACCAGAGCTTCAGCTAAAATCCTCTGTAAAATACAATTCACACTGAGGTGCACGGGTTGCACCACAGTAACGACAGGCAAGGTGGTAAGGTGGAGATGTGATCTGCACTCTGTTACAGGCAGTGAAATCAGTGACTCAATAAATCAGAATCTATAGGAGAAGAGTCCCACCTCTCTCTTTATCCATTAATTTGCTTTTTATATATTTAGATAGACCATGAAAGCTGCTTAAATAGCTCCTGAAGTCCTTGGCTGTAGGCATCTTCAAGTTTGACTTGCACATAACAGAATTCAACATCTCTTGGGATCTCAAATACATTAGTCTTCAAACTGAATTCTGATGAAGATGATTTATGGCCTTGAAAATCCTCTAACCTCTAGAAGGGTGGCATGGCAGGCAGGTAGACTCAGAGCTCCCCAAAGAAACTTGAAGGGTTTCCTGAGGAGCAGCTGTGCTGTGTCCTGCCTGAGCTCTGGAGCTGGAGCAGGGGTGGTGGTGCTGAAACAACTGAGCTCAAACAGCACAGGGCAGAGGGGAAGGCAGAGGAAACAGAAAACTGGAACCAAGTTCTGGGGAAGGATGGACACAGGGTTATACTGCTTAATTCCTTTTTTAAGACAGGTAAATAATAAGCTCTTACTGATGAAATGCTGCTCTTTTAGCCTTCAATATTTCAAGGATTTATGAAGGCTTATTATTATGGACTGCACTAGTGGAGTCCTCATGGGCTCACTCTCCATCAGCCCATCTCCTGGTGTGGACATTTTTACTTTCTTTTCTTTCAAAGTTGGTAAAATAATAAAAGAATAGAATCCCCATTTGCTTTCCTGAGCTAAAGGAGTAATTAACTGTGGGAGCAAGAGGCAAGAAGAAAGAAACCTCAAGCTTAAGCTCTTTGATTGCAGAGAGAAGCAGAACTATTATCAGCATTAATACAGAGAGATCAGAAGCCTCAATATGAAGGTATTAAAAATGCACACAATATTGATCAACAGGTTTAACATATTTCCATAGCAGAAGCTAATTCAGCCAACTGTGCTTTCAGGCTTTCTGGGTGATGTGTATCTCCCAGCTCATGAAATACAGACTGATGCTCTGACTGACAGCTTCATTTGAGCAATTTGCCACAGCACACTGACATCCTATCAAGGCTCACTAGAAGACACACTGAAATTTGTGGGGGAGACTCTTGCTTTCAGCAGGCTTGGGATGAAGTCATAGGTGTTATTTCTGATCAGATGGTGGGTGACCCTGTAAAATCCACAGCAGCAGCTCCCAAATTTCCAGTAAATGGAAATGAGTGGGAGTTGTGCCCCTGAGTCTCCCTGTGTGCTTTTGAATGCTCCTCTTTCTAACACTAAACACTTGTCACCATGGAATGTCAGGGGGGAAGCAGGCAAAATGCTTTACCTCTGCTCTGCTACATCTCCCCCAGGTAAATTTACTTTCTCTTGTTCCCTGCATTTTCCTACTCAAATTTCCTTTCTCAGTTAACAATTTTCCCCAGTCCCTCTCTCACCTTTACCCCTCTGTGGAGCTCTTTGCTACTCTTTCCTCCATGGATCCAAGAGCTATTGCCCTGCTAAGGAAGAGGAAGTTTCTCTCTCCCTGTTGTCCTCAGTTCCCAGACTCTGACTCCCAGCCTGTTCAGCTCTTGGGGTGTGGCATTGCCTATTCTGATTTGAGTCAGGAAGTGAATCCCTGAGAGCAAAGGAGACAGGCTCTCATCCTGTGCTTTGTCCACCCACACATCAGCCTAGAGCACCCCAAGAACAATATTACAGGGCAGAGACCCGGGGTCCCCCAGTCCTGGGCAGTAATTTGCAGAGCTGGTGCACCTTTACTCTGCTAACCTGTAGGATTCCTGAAAGCCTGGAGCAGAGTAAGGACCTGAGCAACCACAGGGGCTCTTCAACCTCTCCCTGTCCCCTGGAGTTTGGCTGCTTGGCTGTGGTGCAGCTGTACAGCTTTGGGTCTGACTGATGTGTGCTGTGGGAAGCCCTGGTAGCCACCAGCAGCCCTGCTGGGAGCCCCAGGGATGTGTCCCACCCCTGTGGGCCAGGAGCTGCCCCTGGCTGCTGGGCACAGCCCAGCTGAGCAGCCCAGCACACAGACCAGCTCCGTGCCAGCTGAACTCCTCACACAGCACTGCACAAGCTTTTTTATCACAGGCTTTAGGCTGAATCCATTCAGGCACTCAGCAAAAGGAACATGCCTAACAGCCCTCAGCCATTCAAACCCATCCCAGAGAGCAGAACAGCCAGAGAGCTCCAAGATGTGTCAACAGATCCTTTCAGGAATGCCTAACAAGACATTTTTCTCTCCCATTCAATTCTTGGGTCTTAACAGCAGTGATGACAATAAAACGAAATAAAATAAACCAGCTTGAATGGTTCCAGTTTGCACAGTTTAACCACCAAGAGGGGAGGACTTGACTACAGAACAATACAAAGTATGGGCTATATACAAACCCAGGAATCTGTAATCCTTTTCCATTCCTCTTTGGTTCACATTTCTGTTTACAGGCATCACAGCATTTTGTGCTTTCTCTTTATGAAGTTATTGGCCAGGCTCACCTTTTGTTCCCTTTTATAGTGCAGAGATGTGGTTCTGATCTCTACATTCTCCATCTCCTTGTGGCTAACAGTGATGCTAAAATGATGCTAAGTGATGCTAAATTCCTTTCATTTAAAGCCAACTCAAGGTAGATCTTAATCCCTGAACCAGACCCGAAGGCCACTGAAATCAAAAGAAATATTCTGATCAGTCCCAGTGAGATCTGAATCAAGCCAGTAAAGAACACTGTCCATAGAAGCTAGCATAGGATTCATTCTCTTATCAAAAAGGCACTCCAAAGCACATTTGTTATTAATTCTGCTTCCTCCTTAATCCCATCCTAAATAGTTACAGCTTCACTTCATTCTCTCCTTGAAAAGTTAAAACTTCCAGAGGTTTTGAAGACACCCTTTGTCAAAGGATTACTGGAGGCACCAGTGGAAATTCAGGCATCATTAATTAGACCAGGAGAATGAATTCCTATAAAAAATTGCCCATCTATGAATGTTAATTTAGCAGCAAGTAGTTATTTTTCTCTGCTGGAAAGGTAGATCAAAAGCAAGCTGAGAAAATAAAAGACAAGAAAATAAGACAGGAAAAACAGTATGAATCTTATCAGTAGAAAATGTTAATTACCCTATAAAGCCCTCAGTCACCTAAGCTTCTGTGTACAATAGAAATAGAGCAGTCCAAATTATCTCTGCATTTAAAAAACCCTCTATGACTATGATTCTATTTGTTACCTTTCTCTCATTATCTTTTACTGGACAAATTTCAAGCACCTCTAATTTCTGGATATTGTTTTGTCACTTTTTACCCAATTCCTTGTGTGTGTGTTGTAATGAGCACACTTCCAGAGGCGTGTGCAGCCCTGTGAAATGTGGAACCAGATGACTGCAAGCCACTGGTGGCTGTTCAGCACTGATGAAAGAGCTCCCACCAAAGTCCCAGCTACAGGATGTCAGCAGTGAACCCCACACCCTCCCCAAGAAATCACTGCAGGCTCCTTCAGAGGAGAGGCTGGCAAGGTGCACAGGGGCTGAGCCAAAGCATCCCTTCAGAGCACACTGGACTTCATTCGTGCTGTGGGTTTCTCTGACAGACACAAACACTGTAAGAGAATAAAAAGAAGTCTCAGCATCCTCTCTCTCTCTCTGTTTTAATCAGCTCTTGTGGAAGTGCTGCTGGGCCTCAAAAAGCCAATTCCCATGTGATGGTTCTGTGTGATAGCCTCAGCAATGGGTATTTCTGTGGCCATGGACAGAAACATTGCATGTGTGCATTCAGTGAAACCAAGGGCCCTTCTGCCATAGGCTGCTGCTGGGATGCTGCATGAATTGTTAAAAAAGAAACCTTCATGCCTGCAGTCCTTACTGGGTCACCTCAGCCTTCAGCTGTCCTGCCAGCTCAGCCCTCTCCTTGGGATGTAATTAAATAAGAGGAAAATGGTATGAACCTGCTAATGGCCTCACATTGCCCAGGAGGAAATCACTGAATTACCCTGGGAGGCCTGTGCTGATTAGAAGCAGCACTGCCTTGACTGAGGCACTTCATTTGGCACAGAGACGAACAGTGTATGAGCACTGGAACTGAGCAGCCTTAAAGGGAAGCCACCACTGAACATGCTGGTGCAGAGGAGATTAGTGAAGGGTAAAAGGATCATGGACTACACACCCCCTTCCTCTTGAAAAACCTGCAGACAGTCTGGCCAAGCTGGCTGGAGTGCTGAGCTGAGCTGGGTGCAGCTCCCTGGGCTCAATCAGCCGGGCTCAGAGCAGGGCCCAGCTCTCAGGGGTAGAAACTAAAGTTTGTTCCATCAACACAGCTGGACATATGCTGTGAAGCCACTTTTTAAGTCAAGCTCTAAATATTTGAAAGTTAGTAGAAAAATCTCTCCTTGGGCAAGATTATTCTGCATTTTAGTCGCAGGATCTCCACCCTCCTGAGGCCAAGCTTCACTGCTTCCTTTCAGTTCCAAATCTCCCTGGAAATCTCTGTCAAGTACTGACTGCAGGAAGCTGCAGTTTATCCTTAACCTGCACATGAATTCTCTTTCTAGAGTCTCCAGCCTATGATCAGATGTGTTCAGCACGAGCAGCTGCTCTCCTGAGCCTGTGGCTGAGCTGCTGCTGAGCCAGGAGCAGCGCTGGTACCCAGCCCCCAGCCAGATGGTTCCTCCCTTACATTTGTCATTCAGCTGTCCCTTTTCCTGACAGCCACAATTGGTTGTCTGGGCTGTTAATGGTGGAATTTGGTAATAAAGTGCATGTTATTTGATTCTGAACAGGCAATTAGACTTCCTCATTTCATTTTTAGGGTTTTAACTGCCTGACTTGACACTAATGTGAATCAACCAGCATCCCACTCTGCTATGCCACTACCATTAATGCCAGTCCAATGTGCACAATAATTTTGATATAATATATCACTGGCAGCTCATCTCCATATCATTCACCTAGATTTTTTGCCCCAAATTGGTCTTATGGTAGGATCACACATTCCCTAATTAACACCTTCTTTCCATGGTTACTAATGAGTCTGTTGATACCCCTTCTTCAGGCTGCCTCTATTATAACAAAGTCTTGTGGGCATATCCAGCTCCAAAATCTGCTATAATTAAGACACAGATGTCACTGACTTTCATTTAACACTTAACAGACACAGAGTCTCCTGGATGATAAGTGAGGAAGGAAAATGCCTTGTCTACTGATTCTTTCTTCATTGTGAATGGCAGGACTCTGGGAAATTTCTTGGATAAGGGATGGGAAGTGAGACTGATAACTGAAATAGCAGCACCTGGCAGGAGGTCAGCCTTGGACTTTTTAAAGAAAAATGAGACTAAGGCAGAACACAGCGAATTTCTGGAGGCAAAAATTGTTCACAGAAGATTTACACAAATCACAGGAGAACACAGCACGCACGTTCAACAAGACTTGTCAGGTTCACTTTCTGCAGCTTCACCAGGAATTAGAAACAGCCAGCTGTGTCCATTGCATGTTTTGAAGACAGTCTGGCCCAAAACTTAAACAAAGAAGGTGATCTTATTTAGCTTTCATCAAGTCATGGAGTGGAAGACACCTTATAGATCATCCCATTGCCACCCCTCTGCCATGGGCAGGGACACCTTCCAGCGGGCCAGGCTGCTCAAAGCTCTGTCCAGCCAGGCCTTGGGCACTCCCAGGGATCCAGGGGCATCTCCCTCACCCTGCTGGGCACGCTTCTTTTCATGCAGTCCAAGACATGTTTGGTTTTCTAGGCTGCAAGCACACAATACCAGCTCATCCACCTCCAAGTTATTTTTGGCAGGGAGTTCCTCTCCATCCATCCATCCATTCATCTGCCAGCCTGCATTGACACTGGGGGCTGCCCAGAATCACCAGAAAGCTTTGTCAGACTTGGACAACACTGATCATGGATGTGAGGATTTTGTGTGTGGGATAGTCCCTGAGAAAAGGCAGAACACAAAATGGAAACACAACGTTTGCTGCAGAGAACTCTTCAGTAACCTACCCCAGTCTGTGCTCTTCAGAGCTGATCCTTCAGGAGGCTGGAAAGGTGGAAATCTGTCATATCTGACTGTAAAGTTTCAACAATGAAAAAGCCATTCAGGACACAGCATTAATACAAAGGACCTGTTGCACTCCTTGTAAAGGTCTTGTATCTTTTGATTGTGCTTGTTTACAAGAGGGGAACATGTTTACAAGAATGAAATACGCACTTCACAAGACCAGAATCTGTGTTAGTGTATTTCTTTTGGTACTATACAACAATACTATAGGCACAAAGTTCTGTTATATCCTAAGTTTAAAATAACACCTTCAAATTCCAGATCTACTTTAAATATTTAGGCTGGAAATAGAAACCAATTTCAATAATAAATACTGGTTCTTTATACTTTGTGTGTTTTTTGAAAAGGAAAAACTCAAGCTTTGAGCCCAGAATGACAGTTTAAAACTGAGGCTGATTAAGCTGATCAGGCAGTAGCACTTACTGTACTTTATCCATCAGTTACATACAACCAAGCATGCAGTTGGTGGAGAAGCCCATAAGTAGTGCTGGAGTGCCCTCCTCCAAATGCCACAGAAAATTGTCCAACTAAGATCTTTTCAGACAGTTACCAAAAAACAAAGCAGGCATCTCCACGCCGTGGTCACACCTTCCCTTGCAGTGGCTGCACAGCCTGAGATGCAGCTGTGGCACAGCCACACTTCAGGGTGAAGATCCTTCTGTTTGTGAAAGTGTTCAGAGTAAAGCTGCTCTTCTAGCGAGAGAGCAGGAACTGGCTGGTAACAGCAAAGAGGCTCCAAAGCCCCAAACTGAGGTGGGATCTTCCTAAAGCCTTTCTGAGGCAGTTGAAGGAACGCAGATTTCCACACCCCAGGAAGGTTTGCTGCCTTCTCTGCACAGTGCTGAGCCCTTTTGGTGTGACCTTTATTCCTACCTCAAGCTGCTTCTGAAGATCAATGTTTTTGCTGTTACACTATGTGGAATGGCAGAGGCTTTTAAGTTTTTTTCTTCAGATCTTCAAAAGATGAGACATCCTTCATTCTCTATTGGCTTTATTTCCTCTCTTTCATTGCCTCCACCAGAGGGGGAAAAAAACCCACCCAAAACACCAAAACCATGTTCCACATGATCACAACCCTTTGTGTCCATGCTGCAGTTTCTTCATCAGACCAGCCACCCCTTTGGTGACACACTTGCAGGAAATGACTCCTGGTAAAGGAAAGAAAAAGCTTTGCTTTCCTAAATATTCCCATTTTAAGGGGCAGATCATCACATCAGGACTTAAGACAGTAAGTGACAGGGGCTGTAAACAGGAAAATAAAAGATTTTGTGGCCTTTGTATCCTGTTGGCAGGATAAATCCTTCCAATTACACAAGATCCTGGCTAAAGTCATTACTTGCTGTTCAGAAGTCTTACAGCATTTTTCATTCTTTGCTAAATTTATCACAGTAAATCCCTTCCCTATGATCAAAGTCTTCTAGGATACAGAAGCTGAAAGATATAAAAGTGCTTTGATCCAATGGGACTCTGATGAAAACAGGCTTCAGCAGTACAACCTCTGAATTGTTACCATAACTCAGCATGATACCATCTCAATGTCAGCAGCAACAAAAGAGCTCTCCACAGGAAATACTGATTTAGGGGATCCACCCATTATCTCATATGCATTCAGAGGTGCTGCTGAGAAAGGCAGCCTTCTTCAGAGGTTCCTCAAAATAATTAATTTACTGTGATTTTTTGAATGCAGATCCTTCTTGATTCCATCTCACCACCTTGCCCAGAGAGTAAAACGCACCTGCCTGGCATTACTTCACATTTTAAACAGTAAGGCTTTCTGCCCAGTGCAGGTCCTGCTCAAAAATCAATTATATCCATTGGAAGCAACACAGGAGTGAATGTATTTTTTATTTTTCCTTGTGTCCCAGAAAAATTCAAGGAAAACAAAGTCAGCTGAGGGGAGAGAGCAGCAATCAAGAATATAACATCAGCTTGTCAGTCTAAGATACTTCCCTATTGATCACTTCCATAGCCAGACAATATAATCAACACCAAACTCAAAATTATAATTCACATAGGCATTCCCCAGTTCTGCCATTGCTTTCCATTGCATCCCTGGCATTTTCAACAGATATTTTCATTATCTACATTCTGCAGGACTTTCTACATTTCTGTGTGTATTTCAAACAGGAGAGACAGAAGCATGCAGAACAAAAGTTTTTGCATCATTAGAAGGGAGGGCAAATTTCAAAGTGGCTCATTCATTTCTCTGTGGAAAAAGTAAAACTTTGCTCCAGACCTTCCAAACCCTGGTTTCCAAATCATTCTGCAGAGCTGCTCCCTGCCCATCCTCCCTTTGCACACCAGGAGGGTCAGGCAGCTCTGCAGGCTGTGCACACACCTGGGCTCTGGCACTGCCTCCCCACCAGGTCACTGTGGGACCAGACCCTCCATCCCTGGCAGGTAAAGCTGGGCCTAACCCAACCTGGACACCCAGGGAGCCAAGCCCAGGGGCTCCTGCTCACACGCACTGGGGTTTGCTGGGAAGAACAGGCTGAACTTATCCCAGCCTTGCATGTGCTTCCCTTCAACCCCCAACCTCCTGCCTAAGCCAACAGAAGCTTCCTGCAATTCCCCTCTCTTTCACCTGCACCAGCAGCAAATCTTCTGTTCTGAAGTGACACTTTTCTTTTGTTAAAACAGCATTGCTTTCTGATGGGAATATTAGTAGATGAGATTCCCTTGCCCCCTTCAGGTGCATATGCAGAATATCTGGTGTCAAACCAGCTAATTATGCCACTATTCCCTTGTTGTAGATAACAGCAACACTTCAATTACAGCTTAGCCCTTCTTCATGATACTTTCACCACAATTTCTGAACAACTGCATTACCCCAGTAAATGCCTGAGTTTGATGAGACACAGGTGGGAATTAAAAAGAGATTTTTTTTCCCCCATCACAGTGGGAGGAAGAAGCCAATCCTCTCTGTGCTGTGAAAACCCTGCTTTTCTTTTTCTGAAATGTGATCTCTGGAAATAATGCCCAGCTAGTGGCTCCTGGCAGCCAGAAGGAACACAGCTCAGCATTCATGCTCACAGTTAAGGGCACACACAGGGCAGCCCTGTTGAACCTTCAGGGAGTATCAGAGCCTGCTCTCCAAAGTCCTGCACACCCTTTCAGAAAGGAGCACCAGCATGAAAGTGCTGAAATTCTTGCATTTGAACCCATTTTCCTCTCACCAATATTTGTTAAATACTGCAACAATAGTGAAAATTTTGTTTCTTCCATCAAACTAAAGATGTTTGTCATGACCCACTTCAGTCCACTGAGATCTGACTCCAAAGAGTGTGGAGAAGGAGCACAGGTGAGATTTGGTAACAAACTGGGGAATGGTGTCCCAGTAACAACAGCATTGTGACCCCATCACAAGGCTTCAGTAGCAAACACCCCTCATTCATGGCAGCAGCTTCCTCTCACAGCTCTGAAAGCATTGCCAAAGGAATTATTATCCCAGCTTTGATGTTTTGGGAAGAAGTGCACTGAGCACTGAGGACCAACATTAACAAACTGGCTACTGGTTTTTGCAGTGCTCCTGTGTTTCCTGAGAGCCCAGCTGGAGCTAACAGAGCTCGTCCACCAAAAGCACCAATTCCACACAAGTCCCACTGAACCATTAGGAGCTGAAGGTTATCAGCATTCCTAAAAAATTAATTAAGGAGAACAAAATGAATTTGCTGTGATAATTCGGACGTGCAAAAAAAAAAAAAAGGGATTGCTGTGGAAAAAGCATGGCCCACCCCTCATCCAAGGTCACACAGCACATTTATTGCACAAGAGGGAGCCAAATCCAGGTCTTCTAAGAGTGCCCAAAGTGATATATTTGTATACATGTTTGTAGAGCAGAGCTGGGTGGAAATGATTCAGCCATGGGCTTTGCAGTGTTGAGTCTCTCGTGCACAATTGGAATGACACTGAGGAAGCATCATCATCTCTGCATCCCTACCCCTGGGGACTCTGGGCTACACCAGAGATGTTTATGTGGTCAGTTAGGAAATACACATGGGCTCCTTGCCTGGCCCATGAAAAATCAAAGTAACCACTACCAGCTCATTTTTTTAATGGTTTCTTCAAAGCATAAAACCATAAGAAGAGGAGGGAGAAATTTTTTAAGTAGGCTGAAAAGAGAGACAACAACATAGTTTACATCTACAGGTGTGGTTTTCTAGTAACTAGCAAAAAATCTCAGACCCAAACATCCAATAACCAGATTTTTTTTCCCATTAGTGATATTTAAAATATACATAATATTATTTCCTGATGAGTCTGCTCCAGGTATAATTGTTTCTACATAAGCAGGGCTCCTGTGAAATAGGATTTGCCAATCAGACCACTGATGAAAAGCAAAGCAAACAGTTACTGATTTTTAAAGTTCCTGAACCTGGCATTTTCTGACAAATATCATGGAGATTTTGAATGAAGAAAAATTAATACTAAAGGTCAGATGCAATAAAGAAACACTACGAAAATGTCTGAAAATCTGAACATCAATGTTTAGAACCCAAATAACCTTCCTCCAACTGACACTCAGTGATCCACAAATAGATTTAAAGAGATTTCCTCATTTAGAAACTCATATTTGAAATATGAGTAAAAAGGCAATGAGCAGGTAAACTTTCATTCTATTTGCCCTTTTCTATTATTCATCGTTCCTTGCATAAAGCTGTTTACATGTAAGCCCTTACAGATTTTATATTGTCCATCATTAGTATTAAAATTGAAATTAATTATAGGTCACATGATCATCTGCTATAAATTAAGATAGCTATTGAAATAAAAGATTCAGACAAAGTAGCACTGAATATTAAAGCAATAAGGTGCTCTGTCTCTGTCTGCCTGACAAAGTGTGCTAGAAATATTCTTTGAAATAAGAGTGAGAAGAGCTGTTGACACAATAATATTTTTCTACTGAAAAGCATCACTTTCCTTCACCAAAATATATCCATTGAGACTAATCCTCCCACAGCAGGAGAACAAATGCTACATGAAACTACACCTTAAACATTTGGTATAGTCACAAAAATGAAACCATCCAGACCAGCTAGGGATGTAAAGTTGAAAACAAAGCAAGTATGTAACAGAAGTCTACAGATATTATTCTTTCAGAATGCTTGAGAAAGCTCCCTGGAAATTGATTTTAGAACAAAACTGTGTGTGTACCCCAGAGACTTCTGCTTCTAAACACATCCTTCTGCTTTTCCACTGAACTGCCTATTCACCTGTTGCATTCACCATCTTACACAGACAGAAACCTCATGACAAAACAATGCAAACCATCCTACCTGAAATCAAACCAATCACCTGAAATCTGCTCTCATTGTCCTGGGAGCAGAGCTGGGAACCAAACCTCTTCCTTGGCCCCATCCAGTGCCATGGGATAGACAGGCAGCTCTCCAGCATTGGTGGCCCCTGTCACTTTCAGTCACGTGTTTTTCTGAGTGCATAATTCTGCTGGAGAGGTTGTTCTCTCCTCATAGAATACTGAAGCTACCAATTCATAAAGCCAACATCCTGTCCTGGTTAGCATCAAGCTTCTGGCTGCTCTGCTACTGTGCTACAATGCATTGCTGCAGCTGAAAATAAAACAGTGACATCTAAAGTTGATTTTCCTTTTCACATTTAGGATTAAATGTTGGTTCTGTGCATTGTCAACACCAGACAAACAGCACTGTCTGAAGCCCTGGGCCCAGAGAGCCCAGCCCCAAGACCTTTCTCTGAGTGGGCTTCCAAACCCTACCAGTGAAGTCCAACCTTCCCAGCCATCCCAAAGAATATCAGATTGTCCGTAAATTATACAGGAAAATCCCATTTTCTGCAGAGCCCACAGACCCTACCTGGTCCTTTTCCACGCTGTACAGTTCCCAGCTGTGCAGGACTCCAGCCCTGGGTGCACACAGCAGCCTGCCCCTCTGGGGTGTTGTTCACTTCTGTGCTGCTGTAGCAAGAGCACAGTCTGGAGTGTCACAGACACTGAAAAATCCCTTTGCCAGGATTTTTTCTCCTGAGAAGCTGAGAAACCTCAGAGGAAAAGAAAACCAACACTTATCTGCTGCTGTGGAATGCAACAGGTGTATCCTTGATTGGTCCATGTGAGTTGTTTCTGCTTGATAACCAATCACAGGTCCAGCTGTTTGGGACTCTGGTCAGTCACAAGATATTTTCCTTTCCCTTCCCTTTCCTTTCCCTTCCCTTTCCTTTCCCATGAAATCCTTTCTTCTATTCTTTTAGTATAGTTTTAGTGTATAATTTTCTTTTAATAAAAGATATATGATAAAATAATAAATCAGCCTTCTGAAACACAGAGTCAAGATTCTCATCTCTTCCCTTGTCCTGGGACCCCTGCAAACACCACCACACTGGAGCATCAGCCTGTGCTGTGCTTGTGCTCTGCCTGGGGAAGAGCTAATTGGCTTTACACCTTTTAATGAAGTTTCACCTGCAATGGATCAGACACTCCATCCTCTTGTTTGTCCCTCTATATGCTGACACGTTTCATTCTTCACCCTGAGCTGGTCAGCACCCATGAGAAGGATTCTCTAGTGGCAGATCTCCCTCAAGTGCTTTCTCCACAACGTCCAGCACAGCGTGTGATGGTGCAAGAGAAGAGCCAAGCCTCAGTAACAACCAGCAATTTGTGTTTTCATGTAATCACATCTGATTGCTGGTTACTGCGCCTCATTCTCTGTGGCTGCAGAGCTGCAGCCTCTGAACTTGGCTATTTACAAACAGTGATTTAAGCATCACCCAGATTCTGAACTTCCCCTTAGCAATGTGTTTCCAGGAGCCCCAGCTGCACACGCAGGGGCTCCCACAGAGCCCCCACACACTGCACAGCCTGTGCAGCTCTGCCCTCCTGCAGTGCCCCTTGCTGGGATCTAAACTGCAGAGCAGACCTGACAGGTGCACAAAGCCATGGGGTGGCCTTAGGTGCTTGAGAGCAGACCTGTGAAGTCACAGACTGCCACACTCATGCCTCTGGTGGGTTAATTGAGCTTATTACATTTCCCTCCGGGTTGTCTCTGCTCCCTGTGGTCACCCCTTGCTTTTTCAGCATGAGGCATTCTTTTCCCAAGCAGATGCATGCAAAGACCAAAACAAGGGTGGCTGCTGGTTTTCCCCCACTGCAAGGGGATTTTCTCCTGAAGAAGAAAATTAGGTAAAGCTCCAGCTATTAATTTGATGAAAGAGGTGTTGGAAATTCCAGCAAGGAGCAGCATCAATCCATATAAAGCTCTGCATTGTTTCCATTCCAAACTCATTCAATCAGGCACTGCAGAGCATGTGTGTGTTTTCCACAGGCACTCTTTTAGCCACTCAGTTTTCCTCTGTCAGGTGTTAGTGGCACCTGTTTCTCCTGCTCATATTTTGGATGTTCCTCATATTTTTGCATTGCTCTCCAGAGAATTTCATCCTCTCAAGTCTTAAGATGTGTCTTTGTCTAAGTAATGAGTACCCAGTACTTGTTTGTGAAAATGGACCTGAATGAGTGACAAAACCCAACTGTACAGAAATTTTCAAATAACCCATTTTCATCCCCAAAATTAACAGAACCTCTAAAAGGGAGGATTTTTTTTTTCTGCTGTAAAACACAAAAACTTTGAAAGCAGTCTGTAATTCTTCTTGGTTTCTGTTTGAGAAGGAATTTTTTTCCCAATTTTGTTATGAGGCCAAAATTCTAATTCAAAAGAAAAGCTGGTTGTTTAAGGTTCATTATATTCTGTCACATAAAAACACCAAAAAAATCTCCTGATTAAATACTACCCTTTTGCTGAAATCCTGGAATATTTCTGTTAGGTCCAAAGAGTAAACTCCTTGGAAGGTTTTTTGCTATTGGTGTTGCTACAGGCAACCTCTCCATAGAAACATCATGTAAGGATAAACAGTCTGGTCAGTGAAATGTTTTGCTGATAGATCTGACACCCAGAAGCTCATTATTAAAGGTGCAGGTGAGCTGCTTTTGACCAGCAGAAGGTCTCTCTGGCAATGCAGTTTGCAGCAGCAGGATGCAGCTGGGACCCAGCACTGAGCCCCCAAAGCCCCAGAGGCTGCAGCTCAGCTGGGACAGGACTCACCCCAAAGCCAGAGAATGCAAAATTTACTGCTCAGTATGTTCCCAAATTCATCCTGCCTTCCCTTGGCTGACCATTAATGTCTCAGCCTTCCAGAGACCTGATTCTTTCAAATCCTTCCATTTCCTGGATAAAACTTTTTATAAAAGAAGAAATTAAAGTTTCATAAAAACAAAACTTCCCAAACATGAACGGCTCTCCATGCATAAAATGCCTTTCTCTTAATAAAATGTGGTGCCTTGCATCAATAAAAGAGTGAATTCTATTCCAGTTTAATGAAAGGGAAACATATTCAATGTATTCTCCAGTATGAAACACTTTTCCTTTCTGTCAGAAGAGCTCTTTTCCCACTTGCTGCTTTAATAAAACATGGCAAGGGGCACTCTGAACAGTGGTGCTGGAATGCTGGGCTGTCTGCAGGAATGAACATTCCATCAAGCCCTGCTCCCAAAGGGATCCCAAAGGATCACAGCCTTTGTGTTTGATCCCAAAGGGCTGTGATCAAACCCCCTTCCCTGGCCACAGGAGGAGTCCCCACAGCTCTGCCTGTCTGGGGGCTCTGCTCTGCAGGCAGGGGGCACAGCCAGCAGCCCCCAGCAGGGCAGGGAGAGTCTCCCATCTCCCAGCACAGCCCAGCAGACACTCAGGGCACAGTGAGCAGGATGCATCCACAGAGCTTTTGTCTCCCAACAGGTAAGAGGGAGCCCCAGCTGTCCTCCTGCAAGCCCAGTGCTCCCCCAAGGCCCCCAAAACGCCACCACAGCCCCACAGAACATTTTAATATTCACAGGAGGTTATTCTGCTTGCTGAAGAAATTGCTACAAATAAAAGGAATTCCCAAACTTATCCTCTTTTCCATGACTGCTGCCTGCAGGAACCTTTGACTTTTGGTAGCAGAGTTTTGAGAAACTGCTTTCCAAGGTGACACAATTATAAAAAGAATTAATTTTTAAATGCAAGAACATCCTTATCATTTAAAATGACAGTTTGCTTATTTCATTGGCAGTAATACTTGTCAGTTTTCAGCAGCGCAGTGGATAACTAAGAATACTTCCTATCTGCAGAGAAAGAGAAACACATCTGTGATCAGAAATTAACTGATGTTAAAACTTCACATTTGTTTAAAGACCTTAGTTTTCTTCCTTCTAAATGTTCTTTGACCTAAAATGCAGTTTGGTGCTTGGAAATGTTGAGGCCAATACAGCTCCAAGCATTCCACTGTTCCTGATTTTGCCACAGCTGTCGTTTCAATTCCTTTCCCAGAACATGTCATCTCAGTTATTTAAGTTTTATCTGGAGTCCTACAATATCTGAGGCAGTTGAAACTTTTTGCTGAGACTGATGTAATTAGTTGAGAAACTCAGGTCCTTCCTTACGAGCTTCCAGCCCTCAAGGATGCTGAGAAAAGGTTACACAGAAAACTCGCGTGCAAGCTGAAAGTTCAGAGGCAGAAAGGTTTATCAGAACCAGGTGAGCATTAACCACTGCCTGCAATGGCCCACACCCACAGCCTGCTCTGCACTTTCAAAACACAAATTTGCATCGGGCAGAGCTGCAGAAACCAGAGGTTCCTGATTGTGAAAGAGGACAAGAAGTGCCAATGTCTCTTTAGCAGAGGAGCTGAGTGCAAGCAAGCCTCAGAACTTGCTGGGCTGGAGATCCAGCTGCCCCTTCACTTTCTTTTTGCCTTCAAAACTAACTCAAGGCTTCTTTTTGTGTTTTG
Source organism: Euphonia xanthogaster (assembly GCA_034509185.1). NCBI lineage: Eukaryota > Metazoa > Chordata > Aves > Passeriformes > Fringillidae > Euphonia > Euphonia xanthogaster. The sequence continues at coordinate 7,767,134 of JAYDZK010000044.1, forward strand.
GCAAAGGTTATTCCCTCTGGAAATCAACTGCTCTGCTGAAGCTGTCTGAACAATTACCCTGTCCTGATAAGGGCTGCTGGAAACTGCTGAGGCTGCCTCTAAGGCGGCTGCTGTGGTTTCCATCCCTGCAATGGTCTTGTTCCCTTTCATGTGTTCTATTTGCTCCCTCTTCATTTATATCCACTTCTCTTAACCTGGCAATGCTGGTTTGTTCCCACCACCAGCCTCTGTCTGCCACAGGCTGGGGGAGCCTCCAGCTGTCCCAGGCTCTAAAAATTATTAACTCACCTAAGTCAGGTTACCTATGACAAAAGATCAACATTTATTATTCTTAGAGGGAATTTCTCTTGCAAAAAAATCTGAGAGACTTTCAAATTTTATTCTTCTGACCATTTGACCTTTTATATTTATTAGACTGTATTTTTAATCTCTCAACCAAAATATATTTTCAGTCAATTCCTTGCAGTACTCTCAAACCAGTAACAGAACTTAGTAAATGATCCTTAAAATTACTGCCATGCTAACTAACAAATGTTTTTATCTCTGTCTGCAAGAGTGAGTATGGGATCTTGGGAGCCACAGACAAATAGCCAGAATAAAAGTTGAAATTAGTAAGAATAAAAGTTGAAATGGCAATACAGTCTCAAAATTCCTTACCAAAACCCCCAACCTACTTGCAGTTCCCTACATTCTATCTGACAAGCAAAACATGTTCAGCCACATTTTCACTGAGAAATCTCTAGTTTTTCACTGTACCATATATCCCAAATATGAGCCAAATGTAACAAGGTTGGAAGCATCCCTGCTGCCATCCAGGCAGCACCCAGCACCAGAAGGGATGTTACCTCAGGAATATGCTGCATGCCCAGTGAGCTGGCATGGACTTGAAAAAATGCTCTAGGAAGTGTGAGCTTCAAAGTCCACCAGGTAAAGGGTCTAGAAAGTGCCAGGTTTTCAGATCCCAAAAGTATCTTCTGATTGCATTGAGGCCCATTTCTGTGCCACAAAGCCCAGAGCCTGTGACTGTGCAATGACCTGAGAGCAGCAGATGCTGCTGGATTTGCTGGGTAATTTTTTCCCTTTTACATTAAAAATAGAACACGATTTTTTTCCCCCTTACACATTCTGGTATTATTTCATCCAAATAATTCTTACCATTTGGAATGCAGCCTCATGTGACAGGCTCATTAGCCTGACAGCAAAGCCAGCAAGTTCAGAATAGCACAGTGGAGCACGTGTTGCTTTTCTCTGCAGATGCTTCAAAAAATAAGTGACAAGAGCCCAAATCCTGACCCCAGCATGCACCCAAAATTAACTAAAGGAATTTTTCTCTAAAACAGAAGCTCTTGTATAGCTTCTATTCTAGGATTAGATCACAGCAGCAGATCAGTAATTTCCTCCCTTTTTGTTCTTGGTTACAGAGGAGCCCAGCAAAGGCTCAGAACACCCTTTCCCCTTAGCACCCCACCTGTGGAACTCCTGTGCCTCTCCTGCTGCCACCTGGTGGTCCAACAGAAGGGCACTTTTACATTAAAATTGTGGAATTTTAAGTGCCACTGAACTCAAGCTATGTTTATCTCCCTAAAAAGTTCCAATGGGAATGGCTCCAGCTCTCCGATGATTTGGCTTGGTGGCAGAGAAGAGATGAGCCAGCTTGAAGGCTGGCAAAAAGGGATCAGATAGTGTCTTCATTAATTACAACAGAATTAGTTCAAGGAATCACTGACTAGGCACAGCAGCATTTCAAAAGATCAGATATACAGTTTATCCTTGAGAATTACAAATAACCATAACATCTTTATGACAGAGCTTTTCTGATGCAAAAGAGTAATTTGAACTTCTTCAGAACTTCAGTTTGTGAGCTGATGCAGGACCAGCCCTGGGATGCTGCAGGTACCAGAGGTGACAATTCCTTGCACAGTTTAATTCCCAGGGTCACTGCACACTGACACATTTTGCCAATTTGCAGCTGCTAATAATGAGCTCGATTTGGAGCATCAGTAACACATAACTCTATTAAAATTCTCACCTTTTGGTAGAAGGAGGGTGCTCTTAAACAAGGACTGCATAATACCATGTGGTATGTATTCCAATACAAAAATAATCACAGGATTTAGCTCTCTGCCCAGAGATCTATGGCTTCTTATCTATTATATCTTTAATATAAAGCAAACTATTTTCATTCGTACTGGCTTCCTCCACAAGGTATTCTATTTATGAGGTGGTTTTAGACTTATAATTTAATCATATGAACAGATTTTGCCAACTTATGCTCAATCCCCATGACAATATACTTTTAGATTGGAGCTTTAAACAGCTCCAAGAATTGTTTATCCTGACAATGAAGAGTTTAAGCCATGCACAATTTATTTTTATCTTACTTGTATAACAAGGGCAGGTAAAGGGGATGCAAACCATTTTCACATTAATTATAAATACTGCATTACACACACAAGGCTGCATCTTCAGCTTTCCATGGTCCCATGATCTCCCCACATGCTTATAACCCAGAAATTTTAGCTTGCTTTATGTTGCTTCAAACCAATCTTATGAAACCAATCTTTCCTGCTTTCTTCTTTTATACAGGCTCCAATCACTCAAGCAAAATTGTTTGCTTTTAGTTTATACTTCATCATTTACTGTATTTTGATAAAGCCTATTTGGCTTAAGTTCTATAACTAGGATATACTATCTAACCTTACCAGGCCATTTCATATTGGAAAGAAAAATTCTACTTGAAGTACTCTGACTACCTAATTTAATTGCAGACTCTTTGCTTGCATTTGAGCATCTCAGGAAGTATTTGCAGATACAAAAGCAATTTAAAACTGCACACTGTAATTACTTAAATCTCCCAAGGAATGCAGGATACCTAGAAGTTGAGACTGTGACCATCTCTTCCTCTTCAAAAGCACAAGAGAACATCACAAGTCAGGTGCCTTTCATGCTGAGCACGCTGCCCCCATCCATGTCAGCAGCTCACTGGCTCTGCCTCTGGCTCCATGTGGTGTCATGGCTCTGCAACCCAAGGCTCTTCAACACCAGGCATCTTCACACCTCCTCCAGCATACTGGGAAACTCATCCACACACATCCATACCTGTGCCTGCTACACACTGGGAAGGTTTGACATTTGGGAAATTTCTCTTGACAAGGGTACAACTATTTTTTAAAAACATACCCTCTGCAATTTAGTGCCCAAACTTTGTCATCAGATGATTGCTTTCACAGAGGTTTTGATGAAACTCTAGATGGTTTGTGGCACAGTCATTTCTCCTTGTTAATATTCTATTCCCTTATAGCAACCAGACAATGTTTTAAAAAGAAATTGTTAGAGCAATTTATAAATTCATGAATTAAGGCAAACCTTATTCTTTGGCATGTGGGGAATAAAGCAGCAGGCTAAACTCAAATCCTTAATATCATATGTCCCCTCACTGTACATTTACCCATTGCATTATCCAGGCAATTCTTGTCTGGTAGGCAGGGTCAGAATAAGCTGGAAATCAAGATGGGATCAGCTGCAGGTAGCAGACAGCAGCTGTCACTTCAGCAGAAGTCCCCTTTCTGATGACACAGCCCTTGAACAGCTGTGGAAACTCCAGTGGAAATGTCAGCCAACCTTTAGTGATTAGTAACTACTGGGTTCTGACATCAGTGACAGGGCTATGTGATAATGTACTGATTGATCTTAGATTTCACATAAAAGATCAAAAGTCCATGGATTCTGATATTAGCTCATCAGTAAATCGTTATGACAGTGATACTAGGAAAAAAACCCCCACAAGCTTGCACACAGGATGAGCAAGAGTCCTTCCTGAAATTATTGTTTCAGTGAGAAAATAAATACAAGCAGTAAGGGGATCTGACCTAAAGACATGTAACACCCAGTTTCTGTAACAAAGCCTTTGTTTTTCTTAGCAGCACTGTGTATAATTTCAGCTTCATTCTCCTTTCAAGATGAAGAGTGATGAATAATTACAATAAGCAAAGAACAAATATATTCAGAGCCATTTCAGCCACTTAAAGCCCAGAATTTTGCCCCAGCTGTTTGCTTTCAGCAAATATTTATGAGCACTATGTTTTTGTTCAGACAACTGCTTGTTGAAAGCAAAGCCTGGGACTGTATCTGAGACTCATTTAAACAGCAAACTAAATTTGTTTGGGGGAATTTAGGCAGAAATAATTCACAGAATAGATATTGCAAACAGGACTGCTAAACCATGGCATTAGTTAGCACATGCCCAGAGGCATAAGGAGCTTAAGGCCATCTGAAATTGAAAGTGATCTCTTGTAATAGGTGATTGCAATCTCATTTTTGAGACAGAGCAATGACTTCCACATATCTAATTTGCTAGAGCCAGCTCAGGAATTTGGAGAAGCATAAGCAAATCTTTGGAGATACTTTCCCCTTCTCCAAATAAGGGATTTATTGGGACTGTTGTGCCAGGGAATTGCTCTCACACTTGTGGCACAGCAGGGTGGGAACACCTTGGCATTAGCTGCTCCCCTGCCCCCCTCAGCAGCAGCAATGGAGTGCCAGGAGGGGAGAGAGGGGGGCTGGGGTCCTGGTGCTCCTCTGCAGAAACTCACTGCTCTAGCCAACAGCCTCCTGTGCTAAAGCTCAATATCATCCTGCAAGGAGTGACACTGCAGAAGGCAGACGGGGTGAAACGCCAGCTCAGATGTGGCCACTCACCGACATCTGCAACCAACACCCAGCTCTGCATACCTGAGTCACTGTGCCCAAAAATCCTCCAAGTCAGGCCTCTTCCAGAGGGTCCCAGCCCCATGGCAGTGGTGGCAGCAGCTCCTTCCCCAGCCAGGCACAGGGACAGGCTCTGCCCAGCCTCTGCACTGCCTGGCACAGGTGATGGAGCAGCAGAATGTGCCACTTTGAGGCTGGCATTGTCATTAATACCAAAAGCAATGCCCAGAGCAGCCATGGGTCGTGTCTCCACAGCACTGGGCTGCATCTGCTCTGATGTTCAGAGCTGGCTTGGCCCAGAAGAAGGAGCAAAAGGCTGAACTAATTCCTGCTCAGCATATTGAGAAGCAACAGTCAGCAACAATTGCTCCCTCTCATCTAACAAAAGCCAAAACTGTGCAGGGAGAAATACAGATGGGTTTCCACCACAGCCAGCTGTGCCAAAAGCCTTGCTCCCTGGCATGGCTGCTTAGAGCCCTACAAGCAGCATCATTATCTGCACACAAGCTCTGTGTTGGCACCCTGTCACTTTTGGACACCCTGCCCACACTAGTTTTTGAAAATTTCGTTGTGGATCAAGAGTAAGGGAGTTGTTCAATATCATCATTAACAAATCATTGATCCAGTTATCTGCCTTTCTGTTTCATTTCAAATTTACAGTCTTGTTACTGCTTCTGTGACAGGAATAGATTTTCAGATGATTTCAGAAGTAGTTAGGATGACATGATGACTCAATGCATGTGATCAAATGTCTCTCTGAATGAGTCTGTTGGATTAATGAAGCAGTTTGATGAATTAAATTACATTCCAGCAAAGAGCAGATGATGATATTTCAAAATGGCAAAGATTTTTTTCGCACATTCTGGTGTTTTCAGTGTCATTCAGTATTAGGGACAAATTCCAATTATGAGAGGATTTGAAAGCTCAAACACAAGGCTTCTCTGATCATTTGTGGCCTTAGGGCCACTTTCTGCAGTCACAGCTGAGAAGACAAAGATACAGGGCAGGTCAACCAGCACAGCCTTAATCCACACATAAACCAGAGCCAATACTTGAAGAGGAACCAGTAAGCTTAGCAAATTATTCCATAAAAAGGAAGAAAAGATACAGATTCTATGTCTCCTTCACCAGTGCTCCCAGAAGCACCTCCTGAACTGCAGCAGCTCTGAGCATAAGCTGCATCACACTGATAAGATTTGAACTTTGAGTCTCTGCAGGGCTGGAGGAGGAGGGTGAGTGGTGCTGGCTTTGAGAGGCTTTTTTACCATTTCTTCCCAGCATAAACATATGATGACAAACATCTTTCAACTCTAAATACCTCTTTCTAGCTTCTATATTTTCCCCTAAAAAATGTAGAAAACAACTAGACACTGCCCTTTAACAAGAAAATACCAGATCACAATCTTAACATTTAGATAATTTAACTCTGAATATTTCCAAGAGCAGCCAAAGCAAATGCATTCCACAATCCAACATCAAGCTATATATATTACCATAAGTGCTGGCCCCTCAGATTCACTCTCATGTTTTGGATAGGATTTCTTCCTTATGAAATGAAATCTCCAGAGTTGCACTATCCCAAATGTGTTGACTCTGTTATTTACACTATCTCATCAAAGCCCTTTACTGCTGCATGAAATGTATTTCCAAAATAGAATTTCCAAATATAACGCCATCAGATGTCCTTAAAACCACAGTGACTGCAGTTTGAGCAAGCCTGGGCTACCTATGGGACTTTTAGCAAGACTGAATTTCAGGTCTGCCACAGAGGAACCCAGGCTCCTTTTGCATTTTATTCCCCACATAAGCAGAGGCTGCTCTCCCACATAAAAACAAGCCAGACACAAACCTGGATCAGACAACTAAAACCTACTGTTTTTACAGGTGAAAACATGCACAAATATCAAGATAGAACACAGGGGCTTGAAGCTTGTCCTCACTGCACTGGCCTGGCTGAAGGTGAAAAATACAATCTGTCAGCACTGAGGAGCAGGGGGGAGCCAGGATGCAACACTTCTGCCCTCTTCATACAGCACTATCCCCAAATTAAAGAAGAATTGAATCAGCAAATAAAACAGAAGTGAGAGATCTTAATGTTTGGTTAAATGGGAAGAGGAAACTCCCCACATTGACCCAAATTTCTACCTTTATACCTCCAAATACACATTTTAAAGACCTCATCAACTTTGTCCTGGTATTGAAAAAAATCCCAGAACTCAAAGGAGGCATGCTTCAAGGGTGAAATCAGGAGAGACAGAATGAGGAGACCAGGCAGTTCCTGACTTTAAACAGTTCCTTGTAACCCAGAGCATGCAACACAGAGTAATCAAATGAGTTATTGACCTAGCTGGTACATCTTGATGGAAAAAGGTTTTGGAACAGTTTGTATAAAAGTTTCTTACACAGAGTAATTCTGTTAGCCTTTAACTCTTCTCTTGCTGGGACAATCTAACAGAGCCAGGACTGGGATCTCCCATCCTCCTGGGAGGCAGGCTTTTCCATGCACACTTTGCTCTCAATTCTGCCTTCTTTGCAACTCTGTCCAGAGAAGACCAAGGAAGAGTTTCATTAATCAAATCACTGGAAACTCATGGTGGATTTTTTTCAAAACAAGCCACAAACTTTTGGAATTCAATAAATTGATCGTGCTCTTTAACTTGCTTTCCTCCCTGTTTCAGCATTTGAAGCACTGTTTTCTTTTGCATCTGGCTATGTTAGAATAATCAATAAGAAATTATACTTTTGCTTTTTACATTCCAACAACATATTTCTCACTGATTCATATTGATTGCAAAGCAAAACCAGAGAAAACAAATGGAAATTTTTTACAGTGTTCTTAATGCTGCCATCTAATCCTGGAGAACTGCACTGCCACTGCTAACTTAATTTAATTTGCAGAGAGCATTATTTTTAAGTGTGTGCATCTGGAGTTCTGTGAAGATTTTTGTTGTCAGTAAAATTAATGATCATGTTATTAATTTTACTTGAAGCCACTTTCTCAATTAAGACTAAGAACCAGTGTTCTGTTTGATTACCCCAAGGGATGAGTGACCAGCTGTGACTGCTTACTGCTGCTTACCTGTGGGTGAGATGCATCTTATCTCCTCTTTTAAGTGACAAAAAAATACATATTTTTCCCCTTCAAACAGTGCTGAGCTGTTTGTCTTTTCCCTGCAACTATACATTTTCCACACATGTAAAGACACCTTTGCACTTCCAGGAGGAACAAAATTCCTATCCCAGCAGGAGGCATGCCACCCTGCTTTGAGGGAGCCTACAGCACCTCCTCTTAATATTTGCTAGAAAAAAACCCCAAACCTGCAGAGCAACACTGCCAAATACTTTCCATTTCTTCCCTTTCCTCGACTCCATTTCTTTCTAATCTACTTTTTGGGGAGGCACTTGCAAGTTAAGAAAAAAGTTGTGTCTAGTTATGCAACCAAGACAGCAGCAGGCAACCAAAGCCTGCTAGATAAATAATGATATTTCTGTTCAAAGTGTTAGCAATATACCATTGAAAAAGTGATTGTCAGTGGAGAGTGGAAGATGGGAGTGGGTGAAATGATAGCCAAAGCATATTTTTTGGATGGTTTCCCCAGGAATTAATACATTGTCAAGTTAAAACTGTCCCCCTGAAAGGCTGCACCAAGCTAGAGAATTAAAATTTGAATGGCTTCATTCACATTAACATTACAGAGCAGAATTCATCGAGGGAAAAGGAGAAAATAATGAAAGAAACTGGGTTTTTTCCATCATCATCACTTCAGGCTTTTTATATAAAAATAAATGTCTCAAAAATAAGTAGGAAAAATAGCAACAGCAAATTTGCATCCCAGAGAAAAGTTAATGTTTCTACTTGGCTAATTCATCACTGAATAATGAAATGCTGACAACAGTGACAGAGCATTTAAAAAGTTTAACTTGCAAATGCACCAGCTCTATTTCCAATAGAGCTGAGGATGCCAAATGCTTTTGGAAGTCCTGGTGTCCCTTGTTTAGTGCTAAGTTGGAGCTCTGCTCTTAGAAGTGCAGATCTAGTTATGGACCATCAGCAAAGTCAAGCATGGATTTCTTTTCCAAGCTTATTTCCAAGTGAATGAACAGAGTCAAGCAAAAACTAGAAGGTATTAAGAATTTCCTTCCTATAGAAAATGCACAGTTACAAATTCATCACCTTGCCATTTAGGTTTCCTCCTATCAAATGTCTCCTACACACAACACAAAGGGAAAGTCACCCAAATACCAGGAAGGTTTAAATCAGTGCAGTGAGAGCAATATGGAAATCAGGGTGACAGTCCACTGCCTGCATCCAAACAAGATATGAACAGCACAAAAAAAAATTGAAATATGGTGAAAGTAACACGTTAAAAACTATTATTGCAGGCAGGGAATTTTCTCTAAAATTCTACAGTCACCTGGGTAGTTCTGCCTGGAAGAACATGACTGCTAGTAGGAAGCCAAAGTATACTTGGACAAAGATTTCAAATACAAAATAATGATTAAATCTTAAGGGGCAAAATTACAAGTTGTTTTGATACAACTTTAACAAAAAGAGTAGGGGGAAAAAGAGTTTACAAAACAAGTGTGTGCTTTGCTACTCTAGGAGGGAAGCAGTGAGTGCCTCCTCCAGGGGAAAAACCACACAGTTAAGACAAAGGCACAGACAACCTGAGGGGTCAGACCATGGCAATGGTCACAAAACAAGGAATATATCCTTTATTTTCCTTTTTTGCTCTGTTCTTGGAGGCCAAGCTAAAAATCACTTTCAGTTATCAGGAGATGCAGACGAGGCAGTGGCTCCATCAGGTTGGTGGCCTTGAGCCAGGCACCAGAGCTCTGACAAGGCTGACCTCTCCTCCCTGTAAAACTCAAACCACAGGGCAAAGTTTGGCAAAATGCTGTCACCCATGCAGCAAGAGAGACTGCCACACTTCCTGCATCCCTGTTTGTTGTGGCTTGCTGTTTGGGAGTCCTGTGTGTCCCTCAGGCTGCTCAGGTTGCACTCATGCACATTGCTGGAACAGCAGCTTCCACACGTGCTGGTGAAGGTTTTCAACCCTTCTGCTCCACCCTGGGGCTGCTTGGCTGAAGTCAACTATTTCCTCACACTGCAGCAGGTCCAAAGCAATCTGTACTCCTTAGGAGGGACACAGAATTTTCCCCAGTGGCCTAAATCATTCTTATCCAGTGTTTTGCCTCTTTATTTACAGCTGCCCTTGACTAAGTTCTTTGCAAGGAGCATAAAGACACCTGAATAATTGCAATGACACGCAGTGATTGCTCACACACTAATATTTCACGATAGCATTATTTTGTGCCATGAAGCAAAATGAAATTGTGGCAGGATGTTATAAAAAATCCCCAGCGTTCATACCTGCCTCTGGAAGTGCCACATTATTCATTGCTGAGCAGTCCCAGGCCAGCACAGGGCCACCTTTCTCTGCTGTGAGGAGGTTTCTGACACCTGACAGCTCCTGAGACAATTTTTTCAAATAGGTACAAATGGAGAAAACCTTCTCTTGTGGAAAGTCTCTAAGAGATGACAGACAGGAAAAGTGGAGATCCTGTTCTGAATATTCCACAACCACGACCAGAACAGCATGCAACCAGCTAAAAATAACTCCCATAACTAGACAGCATGCACTTCTTTTTTAGCTTGAGGGAAAGAACAAATCTGAGGAAGCTCTCCTGCTCACCCTGCTCTGCAGTAACCAGGTGTTTGCCGTGGGATTGCTCTCTGTAAGATTCATGGCCAGCCCAGTTTAGTGTGTTGGGGTTTCTGCTGGGTACCCAACCTGAGCTAAACACAGGAGGGGCTAACCCAACACCCAGCATTTCTCTCTCCAGCTGCAGAGTCCCTCATGCTGCTCTAGCCAAGCTTTCCAGCAGGGGCAGAAGAAAGGACAGCTGGGGTGGTTTGCTCAGGAGCCAGAGCAGCCCCTCCTCAGCCACAAGATACTGAACTGGCAGCTATTCACAAAAATAGCATCATTTGGTCCCAAATCAGAGAACACATCCCAGGTGTGTCTGGGGAACCAGGCTTTGCTGTAAGAATTGTGTTTAACCAACTGCTGTAATAGTATTCTGAAGTTCATTTGATTGCCTTTAATATTAATTTACTATACACATATTTTTATGCTTTTCCTGGTAAGCTTTCTCTAAAGCAGAAAATTAAATTATTAGACCAATATATTGGCATGAGCATAGTTGCAGTCCTTGTGCAAGTGATTATAATTAGGCTTATAACCACAATTATTATTATAATAACTGTCTTTCATGAAAATCTAACAGATTACTAATGCTAAGGCCTTTTGCAGTGATTCCAACACGATGGAATTTTTAGCTTAGCAATTATTTTATATTTAGTAGAAAGATTTTCTGACTCTGTATTGCTAAGAAACATGCAATATTTTTATTACCATTAACGTTTACTATAAACATTATGATTTTCCAATTACCACTGTTGCCTAAAAATTTACCTGCTTTATCTGGTTACACTGGTTGAACAAAAGATAAAACTTCACTGTGTGAACACCATATTTTTTACATCCTTAGAGCACTGTGACTGCAATACCATTGCTATTGATTTAAAACACTGCTATTGCAGTCGTGAGCAGAATTCAACCCAGCCTGGCTCCCATTGTGAATGATGCCATAAAAGCCCATAAAAAATGACATTCCCTTCCTCAATCTCTTTTTATGATTAAAAATGGGCTTTAGTTTGGACCATTGGACTGACAGAATCATTTTAAATAAGGCCTTGTCAACAGCTTCATTTCTTTCCAACCAGGTGTGCTAGAACTTACACCATCTTGAGACAAACATTATGTCATCACCTGAAAAAAATAAATGCTCTTTCAGACACTCAGCACCTAAACCATGTATGACTTGAAAACACAAAATCATCCCCTGAGGTTCCACTGGTTTCTGCCAATTCAGATTAAAAAGCACTTATGTAATATGAGTAGACAAGGAAATTGTAGGAAAAAGTGCTGTACCATCTTCTGGAATGGCTGCCAGACAGAGTTTAGTGCAATGAATGATTCACAGGACAGTGAAGTCAAAGTGCCCATAAACTTTTACAAGAGTGGAATTAGACCAGAACTTTGTGTTACAGAAAATGTCACCCTGTCCACTTAATATTCTCTTGGGAGCAAGATTGTAATAAAAGAAGAAGAGAATTTAGCATACATGGCAAGGTGTGTACAGCAAGTCTATTAGTTCCAAGGATCTCCTATCCCATTACAAAGGTATTTCAGTATCATTACCCTTGGTAATGGGGAGATTCCTGGCAGTCCCAGGAAAGGCTGGAGCCTTGCTGAAGGTCATAGAGGAAGTCAGCAGCAAGGTGGGAGCAGAGCATGCACCAAGCCCCCAGGTCAGCCTGAATGTGCTGATCCTCCTGGTAATATGGCACAACTGCTGTCCGTGGGATTATCACCATTGCCACCTTAGGGAGAAAAATGAACCCCTGAAAGAATGAGAGCTGCTTAAACAACCACTCATCACACAATAACAGCCTTCTCCTCATCACTTCTGCAGAGGTAGAATCTGATTGTCGTGGAGAGAAATGGATTTGATTCCACACTAGGAAGTGGGAAGGCAAAGTTGAGTGCTTTTACATGCAAATTTGAAGAAAACTTATCAGCTAGCATTTCCAAAGCTGTTGTTGCATATGCAAGAGCCATGATGATATTTTCAGTTCTGTGTTACTCATCTCTCCCACCTTAATTCTAGGTTGTTAGAAACTCCATGCAGGGGGAGGAGAGAGAAAGCTGAGAATGCATACATTTTGCAAAATATCATCCCCAGGAATAGAGAATGTTTTGGAAATTTGTCTGAGAATGAAATATGTCTTGCAAGATCATAATCAATCACTGAAAGTACCTCATCTGGAAATCCAGCTGAATAGAACCATGCTGCAAAAACTTCCCACCAACAATGTCTGCAACAAACCAAACCACCCAGGTTTGTGAGCATGCAAAACAGGTCATGTTTCTTGAATTCCTTCCATGCATGTTTTGATGACATCTAACTCCAAACAGGGGAGTCAGGTGCTGCACCACATGCCTATCCTTGGCCTGACAATCAAGCACAGTGCTGCACCAGCAGCCTTTTTTCCCCCTTTTCCTGTAGAAAACCTGAAAAAACCCCAACAAACAGCTCCTCCCAGCACTCTGCTAGGAGCACATCACTTCCATACTCTCCAAAATGAGACTGCACAACTTGGGTCCAATGCAGTTGCTAAAAGTCAATGGGCAGCTTCCTATTGACTGAGCTGCACAATCAGATCTGCAGTACAGAATCCCTTCTTAGCAGTCACCATCCCCTGAAACAGAACTGTGCATGGAGAGCTGTGATGGCAGGAGGCTCAGAACCCCTGGAGCACACCCTAGAGAACAGGGGAAGTAATGTGTGGGCACAGTCATTGTTAAGAATGGAATGGAAATGTGTCTCTGAAGGAAAATTCCAAAGGGAAATGAGAGGAAAGTGATGATAGGAGTACTTGCTGAAGTGCTCATTGTCCAGATGACTCCAGCATGCTGAACCCCATTTCCTTAGAGACTTCAGAAACCTCAGAACAGGGCACCACGCAGGCATCAGGACGGGTGGGGTTGCAAATTTTGCCACACATCAGGTACGAGACCTTCCTGGCTAAATCTATATTATACCCTTTGGGTCATACATCATTAACTCAAATAACTTTTGAATTGGAGTCGACTTCTAGGGGTTAATGAACCAAACCCTTCTCTTTTATTGCTTGTTAGAACTCTTAGCAGATGAGAACTAAGAATTTTCTTTGCTGACAAGGTACTACATCATTTCAAGATGAAGTGTAGCACGGAATAACCACCATTACTGTTGCCACTTTACAGTAATCTCTGTTTCCCTATAATTGTGTTTATTTGTGTAATTTTACTACAGTGTTGAATGTTTAATTTTGTTTCTCAAAGCTGGTTTTCTAGAGTAAGCATATTTTCTTAATTCCTTACTCAAAATTAGGCTGTTTTCTAATACTTTCAATTAATGAAACATGAACATTTCTTTGCTAAATTATGACAAATAATAAAGTCACTAAACTGTATGCCTTTGTCAGATGGATGTGCACATGTGGATGTGTTTTAAAAAAGCCTGGATGTGGCATTCAAGATGATGATTTAGTTGAGGTCTCAGGGCATGGGTTGGACTCAATGATCTTTAAGGTCTCTTCCAACCTACTCATTCTGTGAATTCTGTGTGAATTCTGTGAAAATTATTCAATTGAACTCACTGGAGTGAGTGAGTCTGGTTCTCTAAAGTAGTAAAAGTCAGCACATGCTGCATTTACACTCTTCAGAAAGCTAAACCTGTGGCTACTGAGAGCATGTGGCTGCTGGGGGCTCCTGGTGCCTCAGTGCTCCAGGGCAGCCCCAAGGGTTGGTCACCCCTGCACAGCCTGCCCAGGGCACCCAGGGAGATTTCAATCCACTTTCTTCTTAATTCTGACACACAGTCTGTGTGTACTTGCAAAATTGTTAGATCATGGTATTCCTAAGAGAAAAAAACCCAGTGTCTAGAACTCACCCATTTCCCAAATTAAAGAGATTTTTAGAGGTCGTCCATTTCTTTCCAGATAGCCAGCACTGCTGTTGTTTAATGCAGAATCTTTTCTGTACATTGACACAGTAAAATTCTCTTGTTTTTTTTTCTGTGGCATAAAAGTAAGTTTTCATGAGTAAAAGTAAGAAAAATTGGACATGTTATTAAAAGTATAAGTTTGCTGGTTCTGTTGTAATGTGCATTTCAAAAGTATGTTCAAAAACATGAATACACAATTTAAAAAAGATTCATAATCTGTTACACTGCATTTTTGATCAAACAGATCTATTTGCTTTACAACCAAGTCATTTTAATGATTGGCATATTCAGCTGTACAGAAATTGTACCTATCAGAATGATCAGAAAAAGTAACAAATACTTAGAAAAATACCTCATTATAAACCTACCTGCTTTGAAATGGAATCATTCCAGAACAATCCAAACATCAATAAAAATATCTCATTTAAAGCAGAAGCTGCAGCCATAAAATATTCATTATTCTGCCATTAAAAGACAGTTAAAATGTGCATGTCTGGTGAAAACTCCTGAATTGTTTTGCTCATTTGAACAGGAAGAGATGGTTTGCTGGGAGCCCTGTGGGCAAATCCATCCAGAAATTGTTTAAACATCCCTTCAATATTGTTTAATTATGACTAAGTGTGCCCCAAATAAGCAAATGAGACAGAGAAATAGCAGCACAAGCACATCTTTGTGTTCTGCACTGGTCCTCTGTGTTATTTAACACAAAACATGTGGAGGTTTGTACACACTGTAAAGAGTATTGAGGGCAATTCAGGGTTTGCAAAATTGGTTTTCCTCAGTATATCAGAGATCTCTTTTTAACACCATCATTTTCAGGGAATCAGAATATTCAGAACCACCCAGGAGCAGCCCCTGTCTCTTGATAAACTAATAGGTGTTTGTTTTCACAGTTGTGTAAAAAAAAGAAAAGTTGCATTAATTAATGTCCCTTTAATTAATGTCCCAATTGAACATCTGGGTCTGTAAGCCTGAGTATTGACCTTTGAATTCGTGCCTAACCTCATTAACTTTTTTTCTGATTTAAGATTTTCTTCAGTACTTATCTGGGTTTAACTGGCTTATCCTACAGATTACTAGGTCCTTCCTGAAGTCCACTGAGCACCCATTTCTTGCTTTCATTGGTAAGGGCAGCAGGTTGTGGAGCTGAGAGGGTGGGCTGGGTTCAAAGAGGTTTTTACCAGTTTTGGTGTTGGCATTTAGTCTGCTAACAACCACTTTTCTCTGAGGTGTTAGCAGACAAGCTGTCTTTAGGTGTGGCCCTCAAAGTACTGAATACAGGTAAGTAGTAACAAATATGAGAATTGATTCTTTCTGCAAAGCACCTGGAGGTCCTGCAGGGCCTCTGTGAGCAGGGGATTTACCCTGCAGCAGCTGCAGCACAGCAGAGGTGCCAGGGCTCTCATTCCCAATTCCTAGAGGAGTATTCATTGAGTATCAGTCGGGTATCCCTGGTAATTCCATCTGTACAAGGCTTCTTACTGCTCTTGGGACATTGCAGCTTTGAGCTTACAAGCCTGTAGCTGCAGCATCATAATCCCATTAGTGCAGATAGAATCACACCTTCCAGTAGCATTAGGGCTGGCTGCACGCAGTAAATGACATTTCCATTCAAACACATGTCAGTCTGTACACTAACATTTGAAAAAAAGCTTGTGTGTACACAACAGGCATTGATTTCACATAAAGTGTTCCTCAGTTCAACATACCCTGAGGTTAACACTGAGACACAATGAATATGGCTATAAACCATGTTCTTTAATGCTTTCTGCTTCTATAAAATAGGTGTGTATTTTCTTTTAATTCTGTTTAGGCAAATAACTATCTGACTGTCCTAAAAAATTTACTGTGTGAGGTGCTGCTATAATTTTTTCATATAAAATTGATATTTCAGTTAATGTGGAAATTATGGCTAAACAAGTTCTGGAAAAGCAAAGACCAAAACACCACCCTACTGGGGTAAATGAGCAATAAATCTATAAATTTCAGGCATTTCTAATTAATTAATCACAGATGAGTCTAGATGCAGCTGAGCTACAATGTCCTGGGAGGGGAATGGTTCTGGGAAGGATTCTGGCAGAGACTCTTCCTCAGGTATTTTTCTTTCAAAACATCTTTGGTTTCCCACAGAACATCTCATTCACAAAGATTTGTGGATTTGCCTTTTCCTGAGGGATACCATGCTGTGCTTTAGTTGTAGCAGGCACAAATGTGTAGAAAGATTGGTGATAAAATAATTTTAAATGGAAGCACAAATCTGATCAGCAGCGGCTGAGGGAGTTTATCCTGGAGCAAAGGATAAATTTCTCTTCAATTCCATGACAGGAGGCTGGAGCCAGGTGGGGTCAGGCTTTGCTCCCAGGGAACAAGGAGTGGGGTGGGGTAGATATATGAAAATTGGAGTGGGTATTGGGGAGCATTTCTTCCCCAAAGAATTGCCAAGGGCTGGACCAGGCTGCCCAGGGCAGTGGTGGAGCCACCATCCCTGGAGACATTTAGGGGACAGGGTTTGCTGGTGGATGTGGCAGTTGATGTTGATTTGAGGATCTTGGAGCTCTTTTCCAAACTAAACCATTCCATGCTTCTAACAACAACAATTCAATTGTTTTAGATGGAATTCTTCTTTATCTTGACCATAACTATCTCTGCTATTGCTGCAGGCCAACAAGTGGCCTGCAAAACTCTAAAAAACAGGTTAACAGTTCGACTCAACGATCTTAAAAGTATTTTTCAACCTAGATAGTTCTATAATTTCATTTTGTCATTAGTCATAAAGACATGTCTTTGCAAGGTTCTGTGAAATTCAGTAAAATTCACAGGGCTGTCTCTCCTTTTGCAAACCATATAGATGACAGAATCATGCAGGTAACAAATACTGCCCTTAGCTCCATTTTCTCTTGTTAATGTTATACAATTTATGACCATACAATAGTTAGGAGAGTTTTGCCTAAACAATTCTTCAGAAAGGGGGACAGCAAATTGAAAACCCCCTTAGATGTCTTTGAGTAACAGAATGAATGATTGAAAAACACTTTTAAAAGTACTTGCTAGGCTCTGCACTTCAGTGAGTGTATTTCTTGTGTTATTTAACAGAAATCAAGAAACTCTACCCTGGGTGTAGGTGACCTATCACGATTCTTGTTTTCCATATCATAACATCACACTCTCACAGATTGCAGAGGGAATTCCAGACTCTTTTGCCATTCCCTGCAAAAAATTCTCCAAAGGAGCCTTGGGCAATTTGGTGAACAATAAAACTGATCAATTTGAAATCTATTAATTATCTTTTAATTCTACAATATCACAGAACTCCTCCATATGAACACTTTGCTATGCAAATTGTCCATTAAAAATGTAAAAATTTTTTTGGTGAGCTACACACTATGCGTTTTCCTTCCTCCTTCCACAGACACTGGATAAAACATTTTCAGACATGACTGTAGCTGCCTTTGGTGGGATTCATTAGTGAAAAATCAGGACTTGTAGGGATAACATAGCCAGGAGAAGGGTCTGGAATACCTGCATCAGTTTATAACTTAAAAATGTTTGCAAAGAACCAACTGAAGCTTGGCTGCCTGCTTTGTTATTGCCATGTTAAATGTGAGTTTAATTTTAGTTATTGACAGTACATCAGATGGCACTTCCCCTTTATGTGGAGCTTTAACAACTTGTTCTGGAAAATGATGCAATTTTCCTGTTGAGGTTTTATTTTTTCTTTCTTTCTTTTTAAAAAATGAGATGCAGTTGTTCTAACAGCCTCTGGCAATTTGGAGAAGAACGTGCAGGTGGAGCTTGCTTCGCACGTGTTCCTGCTGTGTGCAGGGGGTGTTTACTGCTCAGCAGAGCAAATTGCTGAGCGTCCTTCTGGAGGTCTCAAACAGTTTAGCAGAGAAATCAGAAATTATGTTGCAGGGACTGTTGTTTTTCACAAAGTGTGAAGTCAAACAAATAGTTTGTGAAGGGTCACTGCCTGCTGCTCCCACAGAACCTTGCAGGAAAATCCCTTTTGGCATTATTCCTACAGAGGCCTGCATTGTTTCCTACTCAGATCAAGAGGAAGGACTTTTCTAGGTCCTTATTCATTTGCTGATAATCAGTCTCCATAATAGAGGTCTGCACACTTTTCTTGCCTTTCATATCTGATTTGGTTGAACTGTTTACTTTGGAGTATTTTTATCTTCCCATTACTGCTCTGGTTTGGTAGTGTTTTTGTTTTGTTTTGTTCTGTTTTGTTTTTTATTTATTAAGGAATGTCAGTCTCAGAGAGGTTAGAAACAAATAAATTATACTGTACTTCAGAGTCAGAACAGGAGTGATATCTGGTTCTATCATTTTGCTAAGCTTTATATAACAAGAGACACACTATTTGAGGATCATACTGTCTGCAAATATTGAAATATTACGCTTTTATTTTTTTAAACAAGGTACCACCCAAAGTTCTTTTGACTGGACATGGATAAGAGGAGAAAAAAACAATTTTCTCTTTTCTGTCCTTCCATAGAGTTATTTTAACGATTTTCCCAGGAGAGTTGCTTACATCTTTGAATTCCAGTACCCACACCTGAAAATGCAGGTGTTAGCCCAGGAACACACAGCGTGGGACTCCTGCCCTCAGGAGCTGGGGGTGTAAACAGAACATGCTGGCACTTTCTGTGAAATGGTGATTAGGCAGACACAGCAAATGACTTGGCTGAGCCCCGTGCCACTGTCAGTGTAGGAGAGGGATGTTCCACAGCCTCCTCTGCTCCAGCCACTCCGCTGTTAAGGACACCCTGGTCTGCTGCTGTCAGCCAGGCTGTTATTGGAAAGGAAAGGGAACTAGGAAAAAAACAAGAAAACTCGTGTGAGTACAGCTCCAGCATGTGTTTGGAGGATGTTTCAGCCCCAGCCTGAAGAGATTAATCTGTGGGAAGCTCCAAAACCACAGAGAATAAAGGATGATATTGATCCCCAGCCTGGAGCTGTGCAGTGGTGCTGACCTAATCAGTAACTTCAGTGTGTCTGCTGATCCCTGGTGACAGAAGGGCAGATGATCCATGTCATCCCCTGCCATGCATAACTCCAGTAATAACTGCTCTGATAACATCCCTGTGATGCTGCAGGGCTGGCCAGTGAGACTTGGCCTCCTGGAGCTGGGCTGGGGACTGGGTTCTGCAGGATCAGCCCCTCCCTGCCTGCAAGAGCTTGAAAACAACCTGTGAGCAAAGTAAAGATGTCAGAGGAGACATCAGTGGTCTGAAGCTTTACTTTGAGATAAAGTGACTGAATTCTGTTATTGTGATGTGAAAATCCACTGGGAGTGATCAGACACGAGGTCAACTGCTCTAAAGGGTTTGTTCCTGAGTTTAGCCATAGCAGGCATCCTGCTGGAGGCTCCCTCAGGTAGGATGAATGTGACAGAAAAGCTTGGATATTGCTTTAGAGGTGACAAATTTTAAAGGATTTGTTTGATTTATTTCAGAGGTGAGAGGCCTATAGTAAGAACACAAGGTGATAATTAACAGAAGTAAAATAAGGTTAATGTACAGAGGGAAAAAATATTGTGCAGCATGAGGAAGAGAATGATGAAGTTCTGCAGAACCTGATAATTAAACCCTTGTTGGGGGGGTTTAGAAGGCCCCCACATCTTTGTACAGGGGGTACAAGTCCTATAATATTTATTGGAATGCTTCTGAAGTAACATGAGGAAGTGCTATTTTTTTCCCTCCTTAAACAAGAAACAAACTTCTGCCCTGTGGTGCTTCTGCTAGACCTGAGAAAGGTGTCAAAGTGCCAATGACAGAGATTTTATTCTGAATATCCAAGCAGGAGTGTTTATTCTCAGAGACTTTCCAGCCCATTTGGATGAAGAACAATCTCTCCAGATGGCCACACTCATTTGTTCAAGGGCTGGAAAGCAAATTCCTGTTCTTGAATGTTCCAGGCATATTGTAGATGAATTAATGAGATTAAAAGTAATGCCTTGTTCAAGTCCTTAATTTCCCTTAAGGGGCTTCTGAGAACACAGACCAAGGCCTGGCTTTCCAGTTCAGCTCTTCTCTTTGTTGGTGGCTGCCACTGCTGTTACCCTCCCCCTCAAAACAGATGGTGTTGCTTTCCTTCTGCTGAGTCCAATTTGACCATTTTTGTTTATCATACAAACCTCTTGAGGCTTTTATTCAATCTCTAGGGAACTTTGACTGATTCTGCAGTCTTATGCAGTTAATGTATCAAAATTCAGGTTAGGAAATGAACACATTTTGCTGTTTCACTTCATTTACCGTTGAGCTTTAATTTTCCTTTTCCTGTTTTGTTCTGGTTGATACACCTCCCAAACAGGTTCTTCTGCTCCTAAAGCTAATTCAAAATCAGGTTATCTTTCTTTTCCCCTAAAAAGAAATATTGGCATCATCATAAAAGTATGGTGTTTATGTATGAATGCCATATTTATATCAGTTAATATGAAAATATATTGGCTTGCAAAAAATATGTGCTTAACCTTAGGCATATATATTTCTTTTTTTGCTGAGTTTTCCAAGTGGAACATACTAGACTAGCTGCTGGCTCAGTATGAAATATATACATGTGACATTCAACATTAGAGCTGGGTGAAATACCTGTAGTAAAAGGCTCATTCATTGCTCTAGGGAATCAAAGAATCAGAAGGAAATAGAAAGATAGTGAAATCTTTTACAAAAAGAAAGAACAGGTCCATTTTTGTGCGTGTGTATCTGGCTGAGGAATAAATTCAATCTCTGCTAAAATCTAATATCCTTTATTTATAAATTTATGGGACTCCATATGGAAAATAAAAGGCAGTTACAGATCAACAGGGAGGAATTGTGGGCACAAGAATTTAATGAAAAAGAAATCCTTGCAACTTTTCTTTTGTTGCAGTGTTAAATAAACATGAGCAGACCAATTGTCTGAAGGAAGACATCCACTCCTGAAGTATTCTTGGCTAAATGTTGATAATTCCTTTCTAATAATAATCTCAATAAATTTGTATATTACAAAGTTGCCACTATTGCAGAAATTAGGATGAGATCTGGGAATGGAAGTGTTGATATAGAAATATATAGATGGAAAACAGAAGAAGTGCAAGAAGTCTTCTACTTCTGTGCACAAAGGAGGCTGAGAAGGTCCACAGACACTTGCACTTAAATTCATATTTAGAAAAAGCCTTCTGCTTTTTCTTCATGTGCTTGTCTGTCCAACTATAATTATCCATCCTCCTTTTTCTCCAGTTACATGCTGTATAATGTTTAGCAGCTATTCCAAGAAGCAGCTTATTCCTGTGTGACAAGATTTAATTAAACTTCCACTGAAATAATTAGTGAGGGTATCTCAAAAGGCTTTTTAAAATCAATGCAGTACTGAGAACCAAATAGAGTTAACACTGTCATCAAAGATCAAAGTCACCAAAGAACGTGACTGAACATTAAACCCCCAGCAACAGTGTAATGAAGAAGCATACTGAAGCAGTTGTGATTTTCTGCCTCTTGGGTCCTACCTACAAATTGATTTGACATGGAAAATTTCCCTCAGGAAGCTTAAAAATAGTAAATTTCCATTAATTACATAGCAAAGAATGTTCTTTCTATAATTTATAATCCATTAGGAAGTTGGTTTGTTTTTTTTTTTTATTTTTTGTTGCCTCTTAGTCCCTTTATCTGGGTTTTCTTCTTTGCCAATAGAGGTTGCCTGGAGGTTGGTTTGAGTGCTTGTATTTTCTGTTGTAGTAGTTTTCTTGTATAGCCAGAGGCACAGAAAAGGAGCTAAACAGAGTAAAGTGCCCAAAGCATGTGAGTCCTGGGGCACACCAGAAATCCCAGGCTGCAGGCACATTCCTGAGGATCTCAGGAGTCCTTCTTATCCCTTTGTGGGGAGCTATTTGTATGATGAACCAAATCCTCCCTGTGCCTGGGGACTGTGCCAATGCAAATTAAATCAGGGATTGATTGATTTTTGGAGGAGGTAGATGAAGGTGCCTTACTCAGCAGCAGAGGGTGCATTGCAATTTCTGCCCTCGCTCCTGTCCTGTGCTGAGCTGCTCTGGGTGGGTGGCTGGGCACAGGATCTGCAAAGCTGCAGGAGTGAGTGGGGCACAGCTTGCTCTCCCTTTGCCTGGGCAGGAGAGGTTGCTCCAGTGAAGGTAACTCTGCAGAAGGAACTGCTCAAAAACCTTCTCATCTAGCTTGCATTATGGGTAATTGTTTTCCTCAGGCATCGACATTTTATAGCTCCCTCTTTTATTTTTAAGCGCCATAATATGCAGTGAGCTTCTGGATTTCATGGCTGTACAACACCATCTAGGCCATAGACTTGGCAAGATTTTAAACAGGCCTTTTACACATGTGCAAGATTCTTCAGAGCTGCAGCATCAAGTGTGGAAAACATGAATTTGGCAAATGCTGAAGATGCCGTAGCCTCAGGTCACCAGCCAATGGCTCATGAGGGAGCGCTCCCCTGCAGGTGGGGAAGTGTTCCTGGCTGCTCTGCCAGTCCCTGTGAGGCTGCCAGAGGGTCAGGGCAAGGCTGGACCCTGAGCCAGCCTGGCTGCCCTGTGCGAGCATCCTGGTGCTGGGACCTCCTCCTCCTTCCAGGGCTCCTTCAGTTTGTTGTTGTACCAACAACTGGGCCAGCAGCTGAATTCCTGTAATATTTACAACAGAATTCCTCTGATTTACAGTGCCTGATGCTAAGGAGTGCATCCCTCTGTAGAAATGTGATTAAAATATCAAGAGCTCAGAGAGAGAAGGGGTTTAGTGGGTATGTGCTATATGTCACAGGTTTGTCATCTCTTCTGAGCCGTGCTGTGCTTGGGTTGAACTGTGAAAAGCTGAATAAGTTATTCAGAAAGTTATGCTAACTCAGTATGGCACCGAAACACTGAAGATTAATAAATAATTAATAAAAACATTTATTCTGCAGCCATGTGCTTGTATGAGTCACTCAAGCCTTACTGAATATACTGAGCACTCAAATGCAGTCTTCTGTGCTGGCAGGATCAGGATTCCTTCAGTGTTTCTGTTCTGCAGAAAAAGAATTCCTTTAAGGCCTCCTTAAGAATTTCAACTAAATAATTAAAATCAGAACAATAACCTATGTTTTTGATGTGTAGATAGGTATGTAGATATGTGAGTTCCTCTATCTGTGGATAAATAGAATTGAGGTCAATCTGTAAGCAGTAGGAGAAAGCTGGGACTAAGTACAGTGAAATGCAGTCCAAGTAGAACTGGTAGAAAGTTATGCAATCTAATAATGTTTTTCCCCAGTGACTTAGCACCTTCAGAGCAAGCAGAGCAAAATGGCTAAAAGGCTGGGTTTGGGTTTTGGTTTTGAAATGGGCGTGAAACAGCAAAAACTTCAGCCTTAAAGTTGTAGCCACACGTTGCTAATGTGCAGTGTTTAATATTACAGTTCTTTTTCACACCCTGCTAAATGCCTTTGACAAGGACAAACATCTTTTGTGATAAAGGATAGTAAGTGGAAGGCTTGAACCTCCTAAATTATTGTGTATGTCATGATATTCCAGTGATTACACTTAGAGGTGCTCTGTCTCCAACATATGTACAAGGGTACAATCAAAGCCCTGGCTGATGAGATGAGTATTCAGCACAACTCCCATGCAATGTGGGATTGGCAGTGGAAACAAGAATTGCTCTTTTCTTGAAGGTAAAAACCTGATCCTGTTCAAAAGCCTTTCCTGCTGAGGATCCTCATCAACATTCATAAATTTCATTGTATTCAAGCAAGAGAGGCTGTGGTGTGTTCTCTTTGAGAAATGAGATGTACTTTTAAAATAGGCATTTTAAATATACTTCTGAACTAATCCTACTTAATATACTTTATGTCTATGGCACCATAATAAATTATTACTTTAAATATACAGTCAGGTCTTTCAATATTTTTATTTCTGTCCACTTAGAATGATTATTTTATGGTCATCTGAAGTCTCATACTTGGGCAAAAATTAAGCCTAGTGCTTAGCAATTTATTTTTTTCCTAGGTTCTCTGCTGAAATGTTTAGATATAGGGTCTTAAATGGGTCTTCTGACATTAGTAATTAGACAGGATGAGACCACAGGGAAGAGGAGACCTGTATTTACAGAATAATGAAAATGATATCTGCCTCAGTGATGATTGGAAAAGAAGAGGATTTAAAGAAAATTTGTTTTCTCATTTCCTAATTTCTAAAAAATTGTGGGCGAATGTGGCAGTCACCCCATAATCAGACCTGATTGATGTACAGTTAACCACAGTGTTGTTCTCGTTCATTACATATATATAACACAAGCATTTTCCTAAATACCCCTTGGATAATTAAATAAATGTCTTTGCCAAAGCAGGCTTTGAATCATGATAGTGTCCTGCGAAGCTATCACCACTTCCAGCAACCATAATCATCATCTCAGAGAATGGAAACACACTTAATCAGCAAACCATGCTACTCTCTGTGTGCGGGTAAGGGAGGTGGCCTGCAGGCCTTTTGTCAGGCTGGGTGAATAACTGAATGTTTACAATGAACTTGTCCCTTTGCTGCTGAGAGTTGAGGATTGCTCATGGAGCCCAGAAATCCTCAGATTTGTGGCTGGCAACTGAGTGGAGTGCTTAGAGTCAGCCTGGTTTCCCTGGGTGATGCTGCTCAGTAAATGAATATTCTTATTTAAGGGCATTCTTAGGGCAGTTCCAGCTCCATGGGGAGGACTTGAAGTATTGCACCTGTGTTGAATTGTAAGAGAAGCTTGAATTGGGTGAGCCACAGTGCTGGGCTGGAGCACCCAGGACATCCCATTTGCTGCAGCTGGTTGTGTCTGCAAATTTTGGAACCTTTGAACTTAAATCTCTGGATGATTTTCTTTTCTTGTTCTTTATTATTTTTTTTTTTTCTACTTCAAGCTGTTGCTCTCAATACTGATTTTGGTATCTGTCAATTCAATTTCTTTGCTGCAAGTACCCTACATAATAGCTTACAATAGCTAAAATGTAATGATTTGTTACATTTTTATACTGGCAGAAGTTTACCTGTCTGGGACCACAGGTCTGTTTATATTGCTTATTAAATCAGTTTCCTCATGACATAAAGCAAAGAGGCACTCAAAATGCAAGAGCTC
The DNA here is from genome assembly GCA_034509185.1 of Euphonia xanthogaster. Lineage (NCBI taxonomy): Eukaryota > Metazoa > Chordata > Aves > Passeriformes > Fringillidae > Euphonia > Euphonia xanthogaster. The sequence goes on from JAYDZK010000044.1 coordinate 7,792,555, forward strand.
AGTCGCAGTGCTCTGGACAAGAGATAATGGTGCACACCCAGGGGGAGGGAAAGGCCTTCCAGGGAATATTGAGGCAGATCAGGTCACTGCAGCCAGAATCAGCATTCCAGCTTACAGTGCTTCTGACAGGAGCATGCTCAAGATTGTCTCAAATTCACATCTGGTTTGCCAGCTGTTAAGGTGTGGGATGCCTGGAGGCAGAGAGACACAAACCAGAGCAACCTCCAACCACAATACAGCAGGGTTTGGGAATTCTGCATGAAGTGCTCAGGTTGGACATGTCACACAGCATATGTCTAGGCAGTCTGTGGTTGATGAAAGAGCCTGTGCATGTTAGAGATGAGCAAGTTAAGTTTTAAAAAATAGAGATTGAGTTGTGAGCAGACGAAGACAAGACATGATCAGTGTATATCTTCTTTCAAAAAGTTAGCTGTAGGGAAAATATAAATCTTGGTGCATAAGTTTGAGATGACATAAGGCTGTTGTCAGTCACCTGGTGAGGCTGCTCCCAGAACAGCTGCTGCTGAAGAGAGCTCCTTCCCTTTGTGTGCCATCTTTGGTCTCTCCAGCAGCTTTTAGGTCAAGAGAGGAAAACATCCACAGGTGAGGAGTGAGACTTCTCAGTATTTGGTGACCCCCAAAGCAAGCAGCTGTGGGCAAAAGATACATTGCCATGGGTACTATTTAATAAATCAAATGAAACATGGGTATTTTGATTTGTTTAAAGGGCTTTAGAGGAATTCATAATTCTGGAGAGGTCGCTATTACTGAGTTCTTAATCCATTGTTCTTTTTCCTGTTGGAACCAGGAGAAGGAAGTTGATCCTGATGAGTCTGTTTTGTGAGAAGGTTATACTTTGCTACTACCTGGAGACAAGAACAAGGACAAGGGGCATAGGGCATCTAGAGAGAGTTGGTGCCTTAAAAAATCATTGAAAGAGATGAGATACTGGGCTAACTGTGATATAGAAAAGGAAATGCAGGGTGCCTGGGGGACTGGGTGTGATAGATGTGTGTGTTGGCAGTGTCATGTAAAAGTGGGAGAGAATGTGCACTTCCAGATTTGGAGAAGCAGATGGGATAGAAAGTGAGATTGCAATTGTTATCATGTTGTGGGATGTTTAGTGTGTGGTTGAAATTTTCATGAATTAGTCTATCCTTAGCAGTAAACCTTTTATAAACACTTTTCTTGGTGAGCCCCATTTCCAGTATGCAATGGAAGTTACAAAATAAAGCTGAGTGGAAATGCCATGCTGAGCACAGCTAATATTTGCCTGACAGAAGTGATAAACAGCCAGAAAGCTGGGTTTATGCATGAAAATTGTCCTTCTGGCTTTAGTTACTTAAAAAAAAAAAGTGTTTTTCAAAATAGCCTAAGAATTTTCCCAGTACTCTATGGAGTTTATGTTGCAGCCTTGCACTGGAGATCCAATCCCATAGAGCAGAGCATGTTATGTGAAATAATTGGAAAATGGAGCTTTGTGACAGTGTCATTTGAAGCAATCTGGAATTGGCTGGTTGCCTTCTATTTACTTCTAAGTTCTCCAATTGTTTAAATACCACCTTTGTAACAACAGTGCCATTCACTTGACAATTTGTCTTCTTATTCCTGATAATATGCATGTGGGACACAAAAACAGCCATTCTGCTTGTGATCATCAAACTTAGCTGAATTTCAGACAAAGAATTTGGCAGATCTCCAGATAAAATATTACAGAGCAGCTCAGGCAGGCATTAGTGTTCGTTGCTTATACAGTTTGTGCCTTGAAATCTCTATTGCTTCTGACGTGTTCAAAAATAACAAGCTATTGTTCACCTAAAACAAAATTTGAAGTACATCTGAATGGAATTTTGCATTATTTTTGCATGGGGATGTGATTGTGGAACAGAAAAGACTAAATGTTGTAGTTCAGGGGAGTTTTACAGAGCACCCCCTCTCCCTGCAGCCATTTGCAGAGTGCTGGTGTCGCTCGGCTTGGCCAGGGCACAGCCAGGCTTGGGAAGGAAGGATTGGACTGGCACTTCTGTTTTCCTGGGGAGAGCTGTGCCTGCACAGGACCCAGCTGTGTCTTACTGAGGGTAAAACTGTGAGGCTGAGAGATCTTTGCTGTGTTTCCAGAGTGAAAACCTGGCCATTGACTGACTCGATTGAAAAATTCCCACCTCAGTCTCACCCAGGCTGTGGGCAGAGGAGCAAGCTCTGTTCACATAAATCAATTTGTCTAAAGCATGTGGTCCTAGCCAAGCACGCACATGTCTTGTGGATTTAATGGGATGAGTTGTGTATTTAAGTTACTCAGGTGTTGGAGAGGCTGGAAATCTGGTATTTGGAATTTCAGTCTTTTGTTTGTTTTGAGACAGCCTTGCTTTCTCTGTCTTTGAATTGTTACAAATGTAATTCCTGATTTATTATCTCCCTTCCTTGCAGTTAAAGAAATTAAAACTATATTCATTTTGAATAAATGGAATGCAGCAGAACTCTCTGGGTGAAGTTTAGCAAAGCTGTGTTGGGTACAGTAATCCTGACTATGAGCCCAGTGAGTAGCACTGTGGAAATAGTCCTTGAACTTCACTGCTTGTTTTCAAAAAGCTCTAGAATATACTGATTTCTTAGTCACTCTGAATGTAATTAGCTGTAGAAAATAAATGTACCTGATTTCTGATCATAAATTCATACTTAAATTATGGGGTATTTTAAAGCTGCACATTTGAAGGATTAGAGAGTGGAAGAAAGCAGCATTGTTTCTTTATCTTTAAGCCACATGCAAACTGTGGCATCCAAGGACTGTCTTTTTGATAAGCTCAATATGGCTTATCTCCAGTTGAAGTATACATTGTTCTTCCCTTTAAATGTATTCTGGGATTCAGATTACTTTCAGCTGCTCCCTTTCTCCCCTTCTCAGTCTCCAACTTCATTTTGTTTTTAACATGCAGAGAAAATGGTTTGCTTCAAAATATGTATCTTTTCATAACATAAATTCAAGGAGTGGATGGGGAAAGATGTGTATGCTTGGCTGGGCTAATGAGAAAATGACTCAGTCTGTGTGTCTAACATCTCATATCACGTAAAGTGCTTGACAAAGAAAAATGGATTTTGCTTTAAATACTCGGAGCTGCCACAATAATTGATCATATTTTGTAGATTACAATGGGCTTAAAGCAGCAATAAACCACGAGCCTCACTGCCTGCTCTCTCAGAAGTTTATAAATATCAAATGCAGCTCAGTAACAAATCCTTGATTTGCATTTATGTAAAACATATTTTGGTGATATTAAAAACCTTAATTGAAAGAGGAGAGCAGAAATGCAGAGCTATAACCTTATCACCCCTCCCAGGAGGATATTTCCAGGTCACTGGGATACAGTATGAGCAAGTGAGTGCTTCAAATGTTACTCTTGTATTCATTGAAAGTGAGGGGAGAAACTGCTTGGAGCTGTGAAAACACAAAATATTCAGCCTAGCATTTGGCACTTGGGCTAAAATTTCACACCCAGACCTGTAATCTGCAACCAGAGGTTCATTAGAGATCATCACTGCCATTTTTATTGGTATTCCATTTTAATGGAATCACCATGATGAGCAGGTTTCCAATAAAGGCATGTATTTTCATTGTTCATAGTTCTTCTTGTTCCCCCCTTTCATGAGAGGATGTATTAGGTGAATTTATTTTCTCCGCTGTGTGGTCAGATTCTCTGGTCCTTATTCAATCCTTCCATAAATGAAGACATCTTGTCTGCAAATTACTTGTTTTAAATTGGTGAAAGCAAAAATTAATATACTTTAGTGATCTAAATTATCAGTTTTATGTTTCCAGGTTATTCAAATAAGCTCAGATTTTCATGATTATCTTTGAGCATGTGAATGTGACAGGTGAGAGGGATTTACTGCATTCTTTCAAAAGTTAGATGCTATGGATCTCCTTAAGTGTGACTTGCTAAGAACATTCTTCATTGCTGTAGTTTTTGTCCTGTATTGCTTTCTCTATAAGCTAAACTTACTGAAGCCATCTGTGAGTTCTGAACTTAGCAAATTAAGAGCAAAATAGAAAAGAATGGTTGATGAGAGAGCAAATGTTTTGGCATGTACAGAACATGGATTTAGCTAATAACTCCTGTAATGCTGAGGTTTGGATTTGGTGACATTTAAAATAATGATCCAGACATCTCTGAACATTTACATTTTGCCACCTCTGAGGGGGTAAAGGGGATCTGACTTTCTGTAGTGGTATTTTTATGTAAAGCAAAAAAGAGTTGGTAGCATTATGTTGAATTTTTTTTAAAAGGCAGCAAACTTGGTATCAATTTTCAGTGGAGATCCTGCTTCTGATTTCAGTGTTCCACTCTTTACAAGGCTTGCACACTTTTATAGTATCTTCAAAGTGCATTAAAAAATACAGATAACTTTTGGCATGGATAATAATTTTTATGAACTTTTAATTTCCTGTGCAGGAAAGAAGGTGATACAATTATGACTTGAAAATGGGGAGGTCAGGGAAAAACTGGAGGAGAATTTAGGTTGGGTTGGTGGCCTTGGAGTTTGACCCAGAAGAGTATTTTACCAACACTCAGCATCCAGCTCTCCATTTTCACCACCGATGGCTCAAAACCAACACCAGGCTGAGCATGCATAAAGCAGACCCTTTTTGTCTGGTGTCACATTCCCATACTGAGTAGCCCTTTTCCAGACCACCTGTCAGAAAAGCTCATTCCCTTAGAGTCAGTCCCCAGTGCTGGCAGCACATCCCTGATGTGTGGGAGAGGTTTTACAGCGACTTCTCTGAGCTAGAGAGAAGTTTGATAAGAGGATCCCTGCTTACCCCTGAGAGAATTTCTTACCAAGGTCATTGACATAGAAACCAAGAAAGAAAGAAGGATAAATAAGAGAAACCTGCAGTTGTCTATTCCAATCAGCTTTCTTTGTCTCTTCTGACCAGTAAGTGTAAACTTAGGAGTTTTTTAAGAATGTATAAAAAGAATAAAAATGGGGTTTGAAGTGTTCTGAAAATGGAGTGTTGTTTTGTATTGTGACTATCTCAGCTAGGACACTGAGTCCCACAGTCCCTGAACAGCACCACAGAGGTAAATTCAAGACTTGTGTACAAAAAGAGGGAGAAGCTTCTTACAGCAAGGCTCCCATGGGGTATCAAGAGGCTCAGGTAAGACCCAGCAGCAGCTGCACAAAGCTGTCTTACCATGTAAAAATGTCCTTTCAATGGGACTCTCCATAGCAGTGGGTTCTTTGGCCCCTCACTGTCCATGTGGGAAGCCCAGTGACAGCCATGGAAGTTGTCCCCTGGGACAGCAGAGCCACCCGAGGCTGTGTCAGAGTCCTGCACTGGGCAGAGGGGCTGCAGAGCTCTTGGAAGGAAAGTATTGGATACCTGCATTTTTCCTACCTTGAACCTTTCATTGCAGCTGTTTCTTGCCCATCCTACACGCCTCCCTGGCAGCAGTGATCCAGGCAGAGGGCAGGCTGTGCTCCATGCTGTGCCAGAGAGGGGACAAGGGACCTCCTGTGCTGCTTGGATCGGCAAGGGCAGGGCTGCGGCCCCAGCCGCGTGCCTGCCAGTGTGGCCAGGCTATGGGCACTCAGTAGCTTTGTGAATGAAATGTTATTGCACTCCTTGGTGCTGGGAGGCTGGTTTGTATACAGCTGTGTGTCTTTAAATACCATTAACTGAAATTAATTAGGTAGCTGCTCCTTAATTCTTTTGATTGTAATCCCATATCACAAGAGCACCATATTCAATATGGCACAAGCTGCTCACAGGAGAGGCCCAGACCTAAATTAGCATCTAATATAAATTAGCTTTAACCACTTGGAAGTCTGGCTCTTCTAGACTGGGTTAAAGTCATTAGTGGTGAGCTCTGAGAGTACTGTGCTTTGCCTATGCTGCAAACATCTCCATAAAGGTTAAACCTGTGTTTCTTCAGTGCTAATCGTTTGTAACTGAATGCTACAGTCTTGTTGATGTAGTTTGGAAAGGCAGGAGTTCTTGGGGCTCCTGAAAACCAGGATGAGAATTGAAATTTCATCTGTCTGGGGTTCAGGAAGAATGTGTGTTTTCACCAGAGTGAGCCCAGGCCCACTAATGACACCTATTCAATTGCTGTAATTGGTGAAAGGTTAGATTAATAACAAGGTGATAATTTCCATTTAGAAATGGTGGTTCTGCTGCTGAAATATAAGATATATAGGAGAAGTTTTGTTTGGAGAGCATTTTCTCCTTTACTTGTGGTTAAAGTCATGTAGTAGAACAACTTGGACTTTGTGCTCTAATGCTTAGATGCAAATACCAATTTTAGGAGCAAAAGAAATTGTTCAAATTAACCTCACATCTATTTGTGATTATAGCAGACCATCATTAAAAGCTGTGGGGCCAGAGCAAATACATCTTTCATAAATACAAGTATTCCTCTGAGTGGAATAACTGTGCTGAGGCCAAAAGTTCTACCTTTATATGTAGTGATTATTTGTATAGTTATGGCTTTATGCTTCAGCTTGCAAAAATTTACATTGCTTATTACTTATAAAGAACATTGTACTGCTGAAAAAGTTGTTAGTCTGGTGATACTTGGCTCTAAATATGACTTGAAGTAGGGTAGGTTTATAATTTAAATAGCTATTCAGCTGTGAATCCTTGAGATGTCTCAGTGCATGAGCTATTGGCATTTTGCCATTTTTCATCATGATCAATGGGCTGATTTGCAAGGCAAGAATCCTGCATCCCTTCCAGCACATGGCAATGTGTACTGTGCCTTTGGATATGGAAATATGCCTTACAACAGATGGACAAATATTATCACTAGGCAACTGCATGAAGACAAAATAATCCTTCTACAGAATTGCCCATGGAGCTTTATGCAATCAGAGGATGCATTTTGTGTTTGTCTGTGTGCTAGGGAAAAACAATTTTTTTTTTTGGTTTGTTGTCCTGTAACAGTGATGTTTTGGTGGTCTATGCCACTGCTTTGTGGCTGGTGTAAGAAATACCCTAGTGATAACTATGAAAAGGTGATTTTGTTTTTCCCCTTCCTTACCTGAATGTTTTTAGTTGTGCCATATCTTCCCAAACATCTGTTCAGGCAGATGTTCTCATTTCCACAGGTCCTGGTACATTGTCATGCACGAGGGGCTGGCAGGAGGTCAGCAGTTTATAACCAGGGTGTATTGGGTGGTTCTGCTGTGCACATGGAGACTCCTCACCTCATGGCCCTCTTGTGCTCTTGGCCTGTGGCAGTGCTGCCATTTAGCCTGATTCTGGTTGCAGGAGATGCTCTGTTTGCTGCAGGTGAAGTGTTCAGAGAAACAAAAACCAAATGTAGCAACTGGCAGGTGGAAAATTTGGGGTTTTGTCCAGGCTGTTTGGTGCTGTTACGTTTTGCACTGCAGTCACATCAGAGATCCTCCCTCTGAATTCAGGGCTTCCTGTTGCCTGGCATTGTGCAGCCACAGAAAGGTCTGATCACTGCTCTGGTGGCTCTATTGGGTAGATAGATGAGAGACACAAAGGCCTGAAAAAAGGAAAAGAAATGATTTGCATCATACAGGTTAGTAATAACAGCCCAAGAAGAGTGTGATTTAATAAGGTGCCATTGGAAGCTGGACTGTGCCTCCCAGACAGTCCCACAGACCTTTTGTGTCCTTTTCAGAGCCTGGAGCAAGATAAACCTCTGCCAGAGCCTGAGTAGGGTACAGAAATACAGCGTTGCTTAGGAACTGGATTCCTCCTGGTTTCCTTTATTTGTTTTTCCTTGATAGCACAAAAACTGGTGAGTGGCCTTGCAGAGGAGAATGATGTTACCATTATCTCTGAGGTTTCTATTACCATCAGTGCTGCCATAGAAATAAGACTTCTGTGATGTTTATTGTCATCTCTTTTCACAGATATTATCTGGGAATGAGGTATTAAATATTATGACTTAAATTTGAGAACACAGATGGGTAAATAGCACAGAGGAGAGGTCCTTATTAAGGCTGCTTTCAGATGAGGTCCTTAATCCTACATAATCACAGTAAAAGAAGTGTGGTGGTGTTGTGAGCCAGGCCCAAAGAATCAAGATGGGAACAGGCTTCTCTTTTTCAAGACCTCTCAGAAGGAAAAAGGTTGTACTGCCTGTAAATGTTCTGCAATTTGATGTTTAATTCTTCTTTTCTTTTATATAGTCCTGTCTTATCAGATCTTGGCCTCATCCATCCAAGGGCTGAATGCTTGTAAAGAATTTTGATCCTTTATGTCAAACAACTATTTATGCATTTGTTTATTTACTGCTGATTCTTGCAGGTTTTATGATGCTTTAGGTGTGTGCTGAGACAGCCACAAAACTCGCAGAAATTTCAGCATGAATTGTGATTAAGGTTTGAGTGATTTCACTCCTCAAAAATTACTCAGGTGTGGTTTGCAGGCTGATTGTAGCTCTGTCTTTATCCATGAGTTAAATGTTTTTTTGTTGCTCCATTCCCAGCTGCTGTAGAAAACAATTGATTACTACCAGTTTTCTATCACTTGCATTCAAGTGTGGATTTCTTAAGAAGTCCTAATAAATTAGAATTGCTTTTTCTGAACATTTAGAAGTTAATATTACCTCAGGAAAATTTAGAAGTTAATATTACCGTGATCGCTAGACCTTGGAAGTTTTCCATCTATCTTCTTTATCATGCCTGGCTCCTTGCTTGTTGCTGTGGCTCTGCTGTAGTTGTTAATCCCTTGGGAATAGCTGGTAGCTGTTCCCTGAGATCTTTGTTCCTGCATGTTCCGTCATAGCAGCCTCCTCTCCTCTCCAACCCCTTCATGTGCTGCTAATATCTCTATTTCAGTGGGGTCTTAGTGGGCCTTGGGCTCCCTATACTCCCAACTCCAAAATCCTGGAGGTCACCACTGAGTCCCTGGCTTCTCCAAAGGCCCGAGGTGGGACCCTCCCTGGGTTCTTCCATCAGCAGGAAAATGAGCTGGGTGGGGACCCTAAGTCACTTTGGCTTGCACTGCACACATGCTGGTGACACATCCACTCCCTGACTTGGCAAACCATTCCTCAGCCACATCACAGCCACAGCCCATGCTGGTACCATGTCATGTTTCTCAAATATCAAAATTCTCCAAATGTATTGGCTAGGATTGTAAGAAATTGCAGTTCTGCTTTAGAGATGAGTAAGCAGAGGCAGAGGTAAGAGGAAATGTGAACTAAAACCTGATGTTTTTGTTCCAGGTTTGCTGTAACTGCTCTGTTATACAGCCCCTCAGTCTCTAACTCAGGCTTTGCCTTTTGCACCCGTGTAACAGTTGTTACAAAAGCTGCAGAAATACCCTCTCTTTTCTTCTCAATAAGTATTAGGGAGAATATTGATGTATAACATCAGTATTTTGTCTCCTACTATATAAGTTTATAATTAACCTGTTATTGGAGAAGTGTCATATTTCTCATGGCCTCCAGAATGATCAGGCACTGAAAGGATGCAGCTGGGTCACCAAAAAATAAATCAGCCTGTGTTGATGTGATGGTGACATCTTGCATTGACAGAAACTTTGCATCTCCTCTGAACTTAATTCACTCCTCTCTGCCTTTCTGGGCTGTGGGCACTGAGATTATTTGGCAGCTGTTTGCCATAGTAATAAATTTGGAAATAATTCAGTGAGCTCTACTAGGAAGCCAAGGCTTCTGACAATTGCCTGAGGCTTCTGCAATCCTCTGGTGCTACAAATCATCATGACCTTGTGATGCCACCCTGACTGCAGAGTGCCAGAAAGGAGGAGTGCCCGATGGCTGTGGCGTGGGAAGAGACATCAGCCTCTGTCAGTGCCTCCCTCTTTCTGCTGCCACCTAATTGTTTGGGGAATTGGGAGAACCATAAATAAGAGAGATTAAATTCTGCTGCCAAGACAGAAGTTTGGCCTTAAAAAAATCATGAGCTCCAGAACAGTCATGCTTGTGTGCAAGTTGGCTGTGTAACTCTGGGATAGATAATCATAATTTGTAGATAATTTGGAGCTTGTGACTGCTTGTAAATCCTGATTTAAGGTGCTGAAGTTATTCTTTTGGTGTGGCTTTTTTGGGGCTGATGAGTGTTTCTATGACACCTGTTGTAAAATAATGTTTCATAATGAAACATGGAAAGATAGATTCTTTGTTAGATATATAGAAATACTCTTCTCACTTGTTTTTTAAGTTACATTTGAACAGGCATGTTTGCTGACGTATCTGTTCCTGAATCAACTGAGCTCTCAGGGGATAAGTACCTGTTGCAATTATGAGCATTTAAATGTTTTTCTAAGTGTAAAATATTTACATATTCTGAAAGCATGAGCAATTGGTGCTTCCTTGACATGACTTTCCTTGTCTGAAATGTTTCGACTCTGTAGTTTACACATTACCCATTATTGTAGATTTTTTTCCCCCAGTATTTTTGTGCAAATGCTGCAGACTATAAGAAGATTTAAAGCCCAGTAAGTCAGGAGCAGGATCAGTTTCTCTTGATGATAAATGTTTACACTCCAGAGCCAGTGTTCTGCGTGTGCTGTTTGCTCCCACATTTAAGGCTCCTGAGCCGAGACCACCTTGTTGTGTTAGCAAGGATGCCAGCATTGCTGACTCACAGTCTAACTCGTATTAATGAACCTTTCTTCACAACTGAAATTGCAATTTTAATGAGATTTGTGTTTCTTGGGCCTTCAGCACTTTCCACAATCATCTTGAGCCTGAAAAATCTTCAAGAGAATGTTAGTATTAACATTATCAAGTAAAAATATGTTTTGTGGCACTGGGGATGCTGATGGGCAGATGAGTATTCTTCAGTTCATTCTGTGATCTTTTAAAATGTTGATTTGAAAGAGTTATGCCTCTTGCCATGATCACATCTGCCCGTTTGGTGACACGGTTCCATCAGAGGTGGCATTCAGCTGGCCAGGGTACTTGTCAGATTCATCAACTCCCTTGGTGAATCCCTTGCTCTGCCTGGCTCCCCTTTGAGATCACCTGTGCTCAGAACATGGGGGACAGCTTCTGAAAAGAAAAGCTGGGGTGGATGAGCCACTGATCAAACTGAAACACGCTGCTTATTTTTCTGTACAAAGAACATACATGGAGTAAACGGTGAAAAAAGAAAAAAGCATCTCTTAAAAATGAACAAAGGTGGATTTTCAATGGTGTCTTGCAAGAATGTAGATCCTAACCTTTGCATGTTTGTTATTGAATAGGCTGTAAATGAAGCAGTGCTCTCTCTGAAAGCAAATGCGATGCTCTGTGTTGGGGGATACTTTTTTAGATGATGTAATAAGCCTTCAGAGATTTGAGGCTGAGCTATTTTTTAAATTTCAAGTGGAAAACTGAATGCTTGCTACTCTGATTGTATTTCAGGTAAAAGTCCTGTTTTCACCTCCCACTCCTGTTTCCCAGGAGTTTAATTTTTGTTTATTTTTTTGTTAGAAAAATGAAAACCAGTTTTGTTCACTGACATACCTACCCATATCAGGTGCCTGCTTCACCCCATTTTAATCTGAATAGCTTTCTGTTTGATCTCATAAGCCTCTCATTCTACAAGTGTTTGTTTTATTTCATGGCATGACTTCGTTGCACTCACTTGGTTCAGCTGCAGGGAATGCTGAGAATGCTCCTAAGCCATGATGGGATTTGGCCTTTGTTACACATACAGAAATTATTACCTTGTTAGGTGCTAGTCTTAGTAGCCCTTACAGGAAATCCTAGTTCTTCATAGTGATTTTTTTTTCCTGTGAGTTCTTCCTTTTCACCATCATTTTGGCAGAAGCACTGCATGGCTGAGAATGGAAAGCATTCTAAGAAGTCTGAATTATTGGATGAATTACAGTAGAATTAGTTTGGCCTTTTCCTTTGAAGAAACAAAATGCTATTAAATAGAAATTAAATCACTTCCTTGTACCTCAGCAAGTACCTGAGAACACAGGTGCTTGTATCCTTCGGTGGCAAGAGTTGGACAAGCACAGAACCAATTTCCTGTCCATTCTGCATCTCAGCATGTAGCTTTGACAGTGACCACCCAATCTCCAGATTCAGAAATGATTCTCAATGTTACTTATTTAAGGGCAAAATTATGTAGAACTTATCTGGGCTATTTAATAATATGCAATTTGTTTTTTAAGTCTGTAGAATTTTTAGTCATTTTATTTATGCAGATTTTTCACAACAAAGAAAGCATTTCTACTTTCATAGGATGAAGGGTAAAATCTTTGCTGGGTTAACTACATTATTTTTGAGTTGTTCTGGGGAAAAAAGTCATTTATAGTGTGTATTGTTCTTGACTTAGGTGTTTCTTCATTGAAACTCTTCTTGAGATTGGTAGTGATAAAAAGCATCCAGTGCATGATCAGTGACATATGTGAAATAAGTTTGTTTATTTATTAGGTAAAAGTTTTCAAAGCTGTACTGCTAGAAAACTGATATTTTCCTCACTATTTGCATTTATAGAAGCAATAAAGATCCTGAGATGCAGGTTACCTAAAATCCTGTGCACATCAAAGGTATAGAATTGCAAAATTTATACAAAAACTTTATTACTAGAATTTCAGTAAACTTGGTAGAAGGTCCTCGTGCATTGCGTGGCTCAAAATTACACCTGGCCACATATTGGGTTTGTAATATCAAAATTTAGATCAGATTGATCAAAGCCTTTGTTATTTCTTATATAAAGTTGGTTTCAACTGCAGGTTTACAAGAAAACCTTTACTCAAAGCACTTTCAGGCATTGTTAATACATTTTTTACAGCCTTTTGCTATAGCCTCTGTGCTTGGGTGCTTGATTGCTCCTGGAGTGAATATTGACTTTCTGCTGAGACAGACATGGCAAGCTGATGTGTTTTGTTTAATGTTTAAAAACTACTCAGGCAGCCTGAGGTTCACATCCACCTTGGGACAGGAGGGAGAGAACAAAAAAAAGCAAGATGGAAAGAAAAAAATAATCCAGAAAAAAAAGCATTTGTAAAAAGAGTTCTTGTCCAATAAATTCAGATCTGTCTCTGAATAATAGAAAAGCAGATTTCGAAATTGTTCCCTGAACTGAGGTCAAGGAAGAAAATAATGCCATTCATGGTAGAACATGGATCAATAAGAAATCCAAATAGGATGGTGCTTTTTATTGTGGTTATGTTTGACAGCCTGAGTCGATGTGGAGATGCAGACCCTCTTGGTTTAGAAGCCTGACTTTTTCTGTATAAATAAGAGAGATGTGCTTCCCACAGGCCATTCCTGTCAAAGATAAGTGCCTGAAGTTGTGCAGCTTCTCTAAGTTACAATGTTTTGTTTGATTCTCAATCTTAGCATGGCAACACACCCCTGAAAACTTGTGACACTTTACTGTTAGTATCATGTGCCAAAACCGTAATTTTTTCCCAGATGTGTTTTTCTCCCCAGATGTGGTTAGAGCCTTAGCAGCAGAAATGACAGCAGCCAGCACAGTTGTATCCCCCTTGGTCCTGATTTACAAAATCTATCAGTCCCAGTTAACCTGTATCTGTAAGTGCAAGATAAGCCTTGAAATGGGGGAGTCTTCTGGCATACATGAGTTACCCTGTGCACTTGCTAAGACAACTCTTGAGACAGTTTCTTTGAGCTCATCCTGCTCTGGATTCAGCTGTTCCTTGACTTCTTCCCTCTCTTCCACTGAACACTGACCCAGGCTGTCAGTGTGGCCCTTCTACCATGACTCCTTCTCTTCTAAGAGATCCTTCCCTCTCTTCAGCCTTTCCCTCCAGTTCATCTTCCCAGTGTGTTGCTGTGAGACACCTATTTGAAATTCTTCCATGTTCCCACTTCCACACAAGCCCATCCCACCATCAAATGCCTCAAAATATTTCTGCTGGGAAAAAATGTGGGACACTTGGCATTAAACCACTAAGCTTTCATAAAGCTGTGCTGGTTCTTCATGCCTTGATCTGTTTGGTCTTTTTAAATTTTTTTCATATTTTAATTGAAAGTTACTTGGAAGAAAGAAAAGTGTTCATTTTTTAGCTCCATCTTATTTTATAGAATACCTTCCAGACTATGATATCTGCCATGCCTGGAGTTCTCTCACTTGTTAAAAATGAAGAACTTGCAAGTGTTTGAAAGCAAAAAATGTGTAGCTCAGTTTTTATGCCTTCCTCCTCCAACTGGCCCAGCTTTAATTTCAGGTTATTAAAATTCAGTCATAGTAACACTAAATATGGTTAATTCCATAGGAATTTAGATTAAGTGTTTTGAGCCTGCAGACCAAGTTAGATTAAATAATACTGCCATGTGCTAATAAATTTTTGTCTTCCAGGATTCTCACCAAGATATTACATTAGAAAATTGAGGCAGTTGCTAGGGTTTCAAGCATATAAATTTGGAAGTATTTTAACTTTGAAAGATGTCAAAAAATAAGCCTGAAATGATTCTCTGTGTTCTATTCTCATCAAATTAATTCAGTTTGAAAAGCTGCATCTGTAGAGTTTCACTAGCATTATTTCCAAACCCAGTAACCATCCAGCTTTCTGGTTCCTGAGTGATGGAGTTATTGAATTCCTCACTGGATGAGGTTATCTGGAGCCCTGAGGATAAAATTCTGAGAGAGTTTGTTGCTCTGATAGAATTTGTGTGGATTACTTACTATCACAAGACTGTTTCTGTGTTATTTATCTATGTATTTACAACATCTCATATAAATTTACAAATAAGAACAGGATAGGACAGGTCACATATGAGGGGATTTTAGTCACTCTGCTAAAGCTCTGTCTTCCTTCTGTATCATTTTAGCAAATTGGCTAATAAAATGTTATATTAGCTGTTTGGTGTTTCCACAGTCTTCAAGGTGACTGAAACGTGGATACAGTCTGTATTTTGCATAAACTTACCTCTTCTTCATCACCTTACACTGACTCTCCAATGTGTTAATTCCTCTCATTTATGATTTTTGATATAATAGAAACAGCTTACATAGCAGAGAGAGCCTTAATTGCACATTAAACTGCCTTCTTTGCTGAGCTGAGAGAACTCACTACAAGGCAAATTTGAATTAAAGTAGTGCTGGCCATGCTCAGAATTCATTAGCTGTTTAAAAATGTTAGCACTGTTAGCTAAACTGATGTGCTTTGAATGCTGATAAGGCTGGAAGCACAAATGCAGTACATGCAGCATTGCTGGGCTGTAGAAAGTGGCTTAACCTGAACTCTCTTTTAAATATGCCTGATTTCAGTGGATTAATGCCTGTGAAGAGAAATTAAGATTTCCCATCAGTGTAGAAAAACAAAGTGTTCTTTGCTCATGACAGACTGGTTATGCACTGCTCTGCAGCTGCCTCTGGTGTGCCCATAAAACTGACACCAGCCTGCACCCAGTTCCCAGGACTGGGAACTTGCTGGGAGCAATATCCTGCTGCCCCTTAGAAAATCACAGCAGCCTTTTAACACTTTCAAGAGCCAAACTTCTTTACTGCTTTACTACTGGATTACATTATAGAATACTGATGTCCATTTAGAAGCAGTAAAACAGTTTAATAACTCTAAGTTACTTTTTTTTTTCTTATCTAGACAGATGGGCACCATCTACTACCCCATAGCCCCTCCTTATTGATCTCTATTGCACTGCATGAAATAGGCCAAGCTGTCATCTCAGGCACCTGGGCTGGCTGCAGGAAGATGATGAATCAATAGGTTAAATTTAATTGATGTGGTGTATTATTCTGGATGACTAAACTTGGCCATATGCTACAGTGGAACTGTACCTTTTATCTTTGTTTTCCTGGGTCTTAGGCTATAAAACTCTAGGCTACATCCTTTACTCAGGCTTACTGTACATTTCTGATACCATAGTGCTCTAATATCTTGCTGTATGTCACTGTCATCTGGGCTGCAAGACTAATGCAAGAATTCATCTTGGCTGTGTTGCCCATATATCCTTTGCACAAGGCAAAAAATATTTACCAGACTAGAGATAGAAGCAGCAGTGGCTGAGTAATGTGTGTGCAAAATGATCTATGAATGCAGACCTCGATTGACTGGAAATGAAATACTGTGATAAAAATCCCATTTTTGAAATGTGTGGTTGTGTCAAGGAATGCATTGCCTGCTCTAGGTTTTTATAGACGTTGTACAGTTTAAGCATTATTTTTTATATACTAACTGGAACACTGAGAAAGTGGACCACTGGCTTTGGAAAAGCAGTTATTGTAAGACTATTGCCAAATTACCCAGTCCCACTTCAATGAATACACTTTACAGTATTCTGTTTCTTATGCTGTTCTGGATTAGAAAAGCTTTTAAGCAATGGCAGGAAGGTGTCAAGAGATGGCAGATTTGATGAAATGAAAAAAAATTTAAAAAGTAAACCACTTGTGTTACTTCAAGCTCATGATGTTTGTAATAAAAGTTTTGAGACACTTGCTCTTTAAGCTGGCAACAAAACAGCTCATGGTAAAAAAACACTGTTTAGCTCTTAGATGTGCCAGTTGTTATGCTGATGGATGAGTACAGTCTAAGAAGCACCACACCAGACTTACAGACTGATACCCATACCAGCTCCCTTCACTTGGACTAAGAACAGGAAACTCTAAATGTACTTTCTCTAAAAGTAAGCTGAAGCATCCAAAGACCAGAGTATGTACAAACAGAGGCACGCTATCAATTCGACTTTGGTCTGTCATTTGAACAGGTGTGGAGGCACCTAAAAGCAGCAGGAGAGCAGCATGGAAATCAGGAGAAAACACAAGGAAAGAGGCAAAGCTAGGAGCTATGGCCCTTTGGGTGTGTGAAAGTCCCTGTTTTTCCTGGAAGTCAGGTTCTGCTCGATGAAGAGTTACTTGCTGCATGGAGCTGGGAGGATTTGCAGGAATGGCAGTGAGGGGAGCAGGGCCGGAGCTCGGGGCTGCCGGGCTGGGCCGGAGCGCTGTGGTGGGATGAGAGCTCTGTGCGTGTACCGAGATGTCCAGGTTAAAAACTTGGAGGAACGCCTTGGTTCCTAGCATGTTGTGGTAAGTTTTGGAAGGTTTTCAAACTCTGCCTGTGGGATGTTTGAAGGGGTAAAAGCTTTGCTTGCCGTGGGTGGTGTTTGGAGGCCCTTGGCCCCAGAAGGGAGTGGGGGGCCTCTGTGAACCTGTGTGAAAAGGCGGGTGGACCTTACTGCTGGTTTAAAGAACTTCCACCCTTTGGGGTTTTTTAAAATTTCTGCCAGAAGTTTGGTGTTGCTTTAAGTTGGATAAATTATGGAGAAAAGCTTGTATCTATGAAAATACTTCCTCTTCTGAAGTGGCCTGGAGCCCTGCAGACCCAGGCTGCTGTGGTACGGCCTGCCCGGCCTGAGGAGCGCCTGGGAAATGGCAGCTCTTGCTCCCAGGAAAGGGGAGATTCATTGAGAGTGACCTTTCAGCCTTCAGATATTTCATATATGTGCTCTCCTGAGGTGCTGTTATTTAACTACAGCATCAGAATGTGTTCTCCTGCTGGCTTTGTGGCTCTTGCCCATTGGCAGGTCAGAGCAATCAACGCAGCTCCTGCCAGGCCATGGCTTTGGAAAGGTCATGCATGCCCCGGCAAAGCCTGTCCCTTGCATTTTAAGAACAGTAGGAATCAAATCTTATCAGTAACTGTGACCAACAGAGCTACAGGAGATACAGCTCAATATTCTATTACAGATTAGAACTGCTGGGAAAATGTCTGAAGTAAAGCAAGGAAGAAACAAAATAATAAAAAGTCTTTTAGCATCTAGTCTGTCAGTGCAGACTTTCTGGATAATGTGTTGTGGATTTCTGAAGGAAACATACAAGGATTTCACTGAAAAATCACTAAATTATGGGTTTTTTCTGAAGGAAAAAAAAATTCCTTCCCCCCCAAAACAAAACAAAAAAAACCAAATAAACAACAACAAAAACAAACAAAACAACAACAACAACAACAACAACAACAACAACAACAACAACAACAAAACAAACCCCAATCAAACAATCAGACCACAAAAAAGCCCAAGTGAATCTTGCAAAAAATTTATTATTTCTTGGAGAATATTTTTAACGATAGGAAAGAACATATTCTGTATTATGTGTGTTTAAGTACTTAGTGCAAATGGAGAGTTGTGCCAGAGTACAGGAATTGAAATGCAGTGCTGTGACCTGGGATGCTGCATTGCCAGCTCTGCTGGATCTGGGAGTGCTGTGTGGTTGCAGCAGCTGTGAAACCCTTAGGAAGTGATGGCTTTCCTGCAGCAGAGCAGGCTGGCATTCAGAGGGGAGGGAGAGAGAGTAAGAAAGGTAGAGATACACAAGGTGATACTTTGCAATCATGTCTGTGCTATGGCTGGCCAAACCAAAGATTCTGGTAACAATAAGGGCACGAATGTCTTGGGGAAAGGGTTGTGTTGTATGTAAGAGCTCAGAGTTGCAGCTCTTTAAGGTTTAGAGGCAAGATAAAGTGTCAGTGGTAGGAAATGAAAAGTTCTTTAGCAGCCCTGGAACCACACTGAGCAGGACATTTCTGTTCTTTGGGGGATATCCAAGCATCTGCTTTGCATTCAGGGAATGACTTTTCAGTGTAGTAATGGGAGTGGGCACTGCTAAAATTGCTGGGAGTGAGAACAGTACCAGAGATTGGTTTAAATAAAATTCATCAGCCATGGGCATTGTGTAAGCCACAGGTACCTCATGCATCAGGTTGGTGAAAATCTGCAGAAGCAACACAAAGCACATTAGCTAGTTTAGTATCTGTCATAAATAGGTGTGCTCTTAAAAAAGATTATTTTCCCCAGCTGGAAAAGTTACCTGAGAAGATGTAAAGCTGAACTAAATGACTTGTGTGTACATTCTCAGTCTGGAGAGCTGTGGTTGCATGTAAGAGTTTGTCACATATCCAAGGAATAGATAGGTTATTCTGATTGGCTTGGATGGATTTATCTAAGGTACATTATTAATAACAGGACATTTTTCCTGCCTTGAAAATCATGTTCTAAAGCCATTTCCTAATTCTTGAGAAGCTAGTTCATGACTCCTGTTTGAACATCAATGAAGCTAGGTACAAGTATAAGCTGCTTCTGAAACTCGTGCTTAGCACTTGTAAAATCCTGCTAAAATAGATGAGCTGAAGCATCCAGCACTGGAGGAAGGTTTTAAATTCCACTTTCCTATGTTCATTTGTAAAATGAGTATTGGTTTTCATAGAGTACAACGCATATATTCAGCAGTGCTTTGAGGTCCTCTGTCATATGAACAGATATATGTAGAATGAAGAGAGAAAAGGAGGTTCTCCTGCCTGCTTTGGGATTTGACTTTAGTTTTATTTCTCTGTTTATAGGGCCCCAAGGCCAGAGAGTGTGAGATGAGGTTCTGTCACCAAGGTTATGCACATTAAACTTGATGGAAGGCAACAGAAAAGGCTGATAGCAGTGGTGTCTGTTGCCAGCCATAAAGGCCTGCTCAGTGTTCTTGCATTCCATCTCAGTGTCTGTGTTAAAATGCACTTGGTTCCTCACAGGCATTTCTATCTTAATAAAAACGTGCTGCTTTTAAAACTGTAGAAAAATTCAAATGGCAGCTTGGTACTTCTGGTAATAAACTGCTGCTACATTCCTCCCATAAAGCAGCTACAGCAGAATTCTGGAGTGGCCTCAGCCGGGGCCCTGCGCAGCCCTGCCAGGCTGGCTCTCCTCTCCTTGCTGCTGTAGCAGTGCTGAGCCAGAAGCAGGAGCTGTAAACTTTAAAATATGGCTTTTCAGCCAGAAAGCCTTTTCTTGCAGCACTGAAAGCTTTTCCTGCATTTCAAGTGAGTGGGAGATTGTTTCCCCAGTCATAAGTCTGACTCTAAATACTATAACAACCAAAATTAGGCCATACATCATCCTAATAGTAGCTTTCAAAGAATTCTTTACAAGATCACTTCAGACCATACAAAGCAGTAAGGTTTTGGGCCCAGTCACTGAGAATAGCACCATCGTGGATGAAAGGGACTTGTGTGGCAGGAAACAACACTACAAAACTGCAGGAAGAGCATGGATAGGGATGTAGCTGTTGCCTATGTTTGATCTGTTGATTTGTGTGATGGTCCTTGGAATTATGGTACCTTCTCCATGGCATTTATCAGAACTGCATTTGCTGTGCCACTGCTTTTCCTGAAGGAAATTACAGCATTATTGGGGTTGGAAGAGATCTTTCAAGATTGCCAAGTCCATGGAGAGCAAAGTGTGTAAATGTAAGGGGTATAAATGTAAGAGGTGTCTGTGCCCAGCAGCCTTGCTGGTTGCTGTGTGTTTGTTGGGCTCTTATCAGCAAGTCTGGTTGGCCTTGGTGGATTTCAGAACTTGTAAAGTGATGTGAGTGGAGCTCACAGCTCCAAGGGGAAGTAAAAGTTCTTGCCAAAGCAGTGAAGATGTGTAAATATACTTGATAAGGGTTCTCTGGAAATATTTCTTTACATAAATAGTTGGTAGGCAAGTCTGCAGATAGATATGAAGTTAATGCCAAATTTATCATACCAGGAGGCTTTGCTGGGAGTACTAAATATTGATGTTCATTGTTAGCATGTGCATCACATTATGTGCCATTCATCTCAATATAAATACTGAGGCATCTGACAAGGCATTACTCACCATGTATAACCTGTCAGAGCATGTCACTGTAAATCATTCATACTGTTGAAACCTCATTAATTAATGGTTAAGGTAAAAAAAAACCCAAGAGATTTTTATTCCTGCATGAGTAGCAAAGTTATGTTTTATTTTACCAGTCAGTGTGTTTACCTAGTGAATTTCCCTAGTTTTATGTGTTTTTGTCTACATTTAGTCTTATAATATCTTCAAAGGTGGAATTTTTTAGAATTTTGAACAGTTGAAAATAATATATTTGATAAAAATTAATGCAATGTTTGTTCCTAAATCCTCGGGAAAAATCCTGGGGAAAAGTCAATGAAATGCTTATAGATTTTAAGGACTAGTGCAGCCTGGCAAGGAATACCTTTAAATATTTTAGATTATAGTGCCACTTACCCTAGATTAATAACCCTAGTGCAAATAACCCTATATTTTTGGTCCACAGACAAGTTTTCTGTTAAAGAGTAGAACTTTATATTAAATATCTGTGTAATATCTCTTGGGTCCTTTTTATATGCAGGCTCTTTGCTGCTGCCTGGGTGATGGGAGTTTTCTCTCTGGTGAGGCTCATGTACCAGCACAGGAAGGCAGGGGTAGAGCTGCTCTGCTTCAATGACTTGATTTTAGTCATTTGATACAACTGCTCTTCCTTCTCCAGCTTGGTTTTTTGTACACATGAAGCTGAAGTCAATTGGCTATAAAAGGTTATCAAACACTGGCTAATCTATCCAGTAGGTATAATTAGAACTTGGAAGGAATCTTGTAGAAGCGCTAGCAATCCTGGAGAAGATAATTAAAGCTGAAATATGAATATAGTAACATCCCCAGGAGGGGAAAAATCAATCACATTATTGCATTAAAAGAAAGATTTTGAACCTTGGCTCAGATGAGAACCTTTGTGTTCTCAATTGCACAGCCTCCATCTGAATCCTGTTTTTTTAAAGTTAACTAGTAGGAGATTCTCCAAGGTAACAACTAGTGGATGGTGATAATTATTATTTTTTTTTTAAAGAAGGAAAAACTTCTTATTTCCAGTTGAGATGCAGAAGCTGGGAAGCCCAAGTGTCAGCTCCCTTGTGCAGAGGTGCAGCAGGAGTGGATCTACAGCATTGGCAGAGTTCCAGCAGTGTAAATAAGGGCAGAACAAAGTGTTGGTAGGGTAACTCTTCCCTGCAGTACCCGGCTCCTGCTGCACCAGAGGGGCCATGGCCAGGGCCATACCAGTCCCTGGGCAGCCCCACACAGGAGCTGTGCCAGGGACCATGGGGTAGAGAGCCAGGCTGGTCACACAGGCCCAGCCTGATCCCATCCGGGTCTGTCACCTGCACATCCCATTGCCCCTATGGACACCCCTAGAAACAAGCCAAATGTTACTTCCAGATACTCCAGGGAGTCTGAAGCTAATTTTGCTTTGTTTCATTAGCCCAGCTGTAATGTACCACAGCTAATGCAGTCATATCCCAGTTAAGGTACCAAGCAGCTTTGGCTGCTTATCTGCCATGGGAAGAACCACATTCACTTTTGTGATGAAAATTAAATGTGGAAATAATTCCCTTTTCCTTTTTGGAATATTACTGTGCTATTAAATAGGCTTAAGACCATTAAAGAGTAATGATATGAAGTTGCATGCATCATTATTTTAAAGGAGATTGAATGAAAATATACTGTCTATCTGTTCCAGCCCTTGCCTAATCCTCAGTTTAATAGAGATTTGTTAGGGCCATGATGCACAGCCATTTAGTAATGAAGCAGTCTTCAGTTTCTGAAGCAGGAGGTTTAGTACCTACGCTACAAATGAAGTAAGCATAAAAGACATCAAACATCCTGTTTTCTCAGTCTCAGTAACTTTAAAGTTTTTCTATTAATGTAGTCATACCTAGAGAAACGAAATGCAAAATAATAGTAGAATATCAGATTCTTTGCTCTCAGTTACTTAATGTAGCAGCTGGTTACAACTGATTTCTGTAGTTACCTGTACTCATGCATTGCTTTTGGCCCCACTGCCCTGCTTTGAGCAGGCTGGGGCTGGTGCAGCATCTGCTGGCTTCCCTGTTGCACCAGGGGGGAGGTGAAACAAGAAGGCTGAAGATCAGTTTTCAATCCTAAATCCCATGTGGTAACTTGGGGTACTGAATCTGCATCTTCAAAGTGTGTCAGCTGAGCTTGGACTCTTAGCTGTGGTTCTGAAAATTAAGGTTTTATAAATACTTGTCACTGCTGAATAAATGACAAGATTAGAGCATAGGTCATCATCTCCTACTTCTGCTGTACTTGTCTAAGCTTGGAAGTTGTGTGTGTGTTTGTGGGAATCAAATAGCTTCATTATTCCATGAAAGGAAAAAAAATAACCCAAAGATCCTTCAATGCAAGACTCTAATTTTATGTGAAGGAAGCCTGACCTACGCTGTCATTCATCAGTGAATTTAATGTACAAGAGCTTCCTTTTGTCACAGAACAATGAAGCTGGTGAGGCTGGGGGGAATCAGGCCCCTTGGCCCTGCAGATCTGCTGCCTCTCCTCTGCCCTGGCTCCCCAAGCTCATCCTCCCCTGCCAGGCTTTGGGCCAGAGCTCCCACAGATCCTGGGGCACATTGTAGCACACCAGGGGAAAATAGTGAGACACATATCCTCAAAAGTTTGTAATCTTCCTTCTGGTACATCTGCATTGCTTGGCCTGGTTTATATTTTGCTGAATCTCCATGGAGTCTTGGATCAAGCCTTCACTTAGAAAATAGTACAGTTTCCTTAAGGTGGCTGAAAACCTGGTAGACATTCCTTCTCTGCTCCTGTTCTGAAAGAAAATGATGCACATGCACACAAACACTCTCCGAGGGACTGCAGCTCAACTCACTGCTGTGCAAAACCCTTCAGCAATGTGAATATTCTGTGCAAACCCCAGGTCCTGCCCTGTGACTTAGAGAGGGTTGGGAAGATGCATCCATGGCCTGAAGAGGCTGCAGTTCCCCCAGCCAGTGGGTCTGAGGCCTGGAGAGAGCTGGGAGGATTTGGGTTTTTTTAAGACATTGCACTTCCAATTTATTTTGATTTAGAAGTAGAATTGATTATATCAGTAGGAAATCTTCACATCTGAGTTTCCTTCTTTCAAAATAAGGGCTGAAATGGAAAAGGAGATATTGCCAAATAACTGGAGCACATATTCAGAATAAAATATTCATACAAGTAGGAAATGGGGTCTGTGCTTAATAAAATGTGATTGTATGCTGTGATAGCAATTATGTAAGTTCAAATATTGTGCTTTTCTTCAAATCTTGGTTATAAATCCAAAATATATAATTAATGATTCTATAAATAATGCATTTGTAATTTTAAGGTATGAAATAAAATCCCCTTGCTTGTTTTTATAGGCTGGTCCTTTAAGAAAAGTCTTTCTTGGGATTGGGTCTTATCACGAGACACAAAGAAAAGATCAAGAGGCTGAAATCTATGATAAATTGACAGGGAAGTTCCTGCTTGGAGAATTCAATATGTTTGAAGTTTTTACAGATCCCAACTTTCCTTTCACCACAAAGGAAAAGAAGTGATTGCAAGATGAAAGGACCTCGTTGACTGTGCAGACCCATGATGGAATGCAATTTAATCTCTTTCAGTCACCATTTGTGCTCTGAACAGGTTAAAACAGAAACCCATTAATGTTTGATTGCTGCATGAAATAAATTGGTGGGCTCAGACTCACTGGGAGCAGACCAGCTGCCCATTATATGAAAACTACCCTTACAGGTGACTCTAAATTGATACTTTTGTGAGCTGTCTGAGCTCAACAATGAGTCTAAAGCAGATCAGAAGTGAAGGTTGCCTTTATCAAGGGACTGTTTCTGTCTCTGTTATGTTGGTTTCATGGATCTCATTACTCTCCACTGATGTCCTAATTCACCATGACATATCTGGGGCAATGCTATCCTACAAGGTGTGGTGCAAAGTGTAACAGTGGGCACCAGGAGGAATTTCAATGGATGCTCATCCGTAAAATGTACAACTTCAGTGAGTTGTCATTGCTTGAAAAGTCTCATTAATGTTGTTCTTGAAGTAGATTGACAAGTGGTTTGGCTAAAGAAAAGCAGTCAGTTTAAGGCAAAACCAAAATAGTGTCCTCTCTTTTTTCCTTTGCCCTTTGGCCTTCCTCCTTTCCCTTAATGTTTAAATGTTGTTCAACCCCTTTTCCTTTCCAAAGGCTCTGTTGCATTTAGAACAAGTAGCTTGTCCCTTATATTACCAGTTGGCACTAGTAGCAACACCTTCAGCCATGTAAGCCAATTATATTTACTAATCCTTCCAAGCTCTCAAACTTGCAAAAGTCGCCAGATAGCATTTCTGGAAATTCATCATCTCCACTCTTCACATGTTCGTGGCAGTTAACATTATTGCATTCTGTGAAATTAACATTGTCAGGTTTGCTCCTCTACTTACACATTTCTCAATGAATGTTGGGAATTTCTTCCCTATTTTTCAGGATTTCCAGCAGTAATATGTCCCAAAAAGGGACATACAAACCCAGAGTTTATTAGTCTTAGTCTTGCAGATTCCTCTACTGCTTTATATCATTTGTGTTATTGATAAAAATTTTTTCAGTTTTATAGCAGGGTGGTACACCCTCCTATATGCTTTAAAATTAAAGATTTTAATCTGTCTTCCAATACCAAATGGCACTAAAGCATTATGAGGCAGAACTACGAAATGAAAGTGGCCATACCAATTATCAGTAAAAAAATTCTGGTGGAGCACAAAGGGCAGAAGAGGAGGCAGATTTGCAGGTGGCTCTGGCAAAGCTTCTTCCAGCCCTGCTGCGGAGAATCGCCTGTTCTTCCTGGGGGCAGAGGAAAGGTGGGCGCTGCTGGAGCTTGGCTCTCTGGGTGTTTGCTGCTGCAGTGGAGCTGCTCCTGGAGGGAGCTTCTAACAACAAAAAACAGTTCTCCAAGCCTAGAAGCACAAGCAGGGCTTAAGGCACTTTGATAACAAGAACTGATGAGACAAAGTGCAGTATAGGTGCATTTGGGAGTCAACTGCCTAAGAATGCTTCATCTAAAGAGACACAAAGGTGGTGCAGACATGCCCATTCTTTAGAGCAATATCTTGCTTCTAACAGTTCAGTTTGGAATCTTGATCACTAGTAGCTCAGGAAGACGTCTTCAAAGGTGCAAAGAAGAGACCAGTATTCACAGCTGAAGTGCTCTCTAAAAATTTCACTTCTGCTCAACTCATCTCTCAAACTGGATTTCAACAAATGCCTATCTTGAAGGAAAAAAGAAAACAGTCTTCAGCTGAAATTATTTGTGGAAGTGAACACAAGCAAGAATCCAGCTGCTGGGGAAAACAATTTCTTTCTCCTCTCTTACCTAGAAAGACGATTCTTGCTGAGGTGAACAACTACCTAACAGGGGATCTGATCAATAAAGCTTTTGCCTACCACGAAAGTAGAAGACTGAACACAAACTGTTTATTGTGTGATTGTAAAAGGAAATGGGTGTTGAACTTCTCATTAAGAACTGCTTGGAGAACAGAGCCCCATTGTGCTAGGGCACTGTACAAACAAATACTGCAGGAGACAGTGCCTTCTTTGAAAAGTTTATCCTCTCATAGGGAGCCAAGAGGATGGAAATATGCTTTGAGAGGTTAGTCTTCAAAAACCTAACATGCAGGCCATGTAATCAAACACCCACTGGGTTATTCATTGGTTGTTAGTCATTCACAGTTGACTCTCAATGACAAACAAACTTATTTTCATCATATCCCTTCATTTGTATTCATGGATGTTTGGCATCTGTGAAAGGGAGATAAATGTGAAAGCTGCATTGTGCTGCAGCCTTCCTGCTCTCCCGGTGGGATGCAGCAGAGGGATCATGCCTGCCTGCTGGAGCCTGGCAGCGAGGAACCTCCCAGTCCCACGGCCAGGGAGCCTCCTTGGCAGCACAGCCTGCCCCTCTCTGCATTCAGATTGTCACCAGGGCGCCAATTACTCCTAAGATACAGGAGAGAAGTTAATTTTTCAGTTCAAGCCTGAAACTTTTTGCTGTGTTATGATAATGTGATGACAGTAGGTAGAAGCCCAGTTTTTCTTTCTGTAGAAATCAAATAGAAAGAAAATGTCGGTAGTGTGGAGGTCTTCAGTATCATTTTTGTGATCCTTACCTGAGGTCATGAACGGCACAGATGTAAAATGAGCGTAAAAATAAAGTAGAAAATAGAAAAATATCTGCAGCATAGATGGAGAGGATAGAGGAAGGCAAAGAAGTGGGTAAAAAAGAATAAGCATTACTATCCAGAAAAAGCTTTGTTTTTGAGGCAGGACATTGGGCTATGGATGACTTGACCTTAGCTGTTGCCTCTGTTAAAAGAAAATGAAATGCAATAATATTTGGTCATGAATTATGCTAATGTCTACATTTACTCCTGCTAAAAATAAGAAATTGCTATAGCTGAGAATTCAAGTCTGTAATGGTGTTTTCCAAGGAGGGCAGATTACAGATGGAGAGTAAAACATGTTTTGATGTTTCCAGCTGTTCATATTGCATCACAGAATTTGGAACAAAATTTGGCAGCCCAGGAACCCAGGAATTGGTTTCTTCTCTTAAGGAAGTACAAGTCATTCAAGACATGTCTTTAGAGCAAAAGTACATCCAGAATTGCATCTTTATTTGGGATCTTTACATTTCTTTTTAGTCTCATATTTCCATCAGACTTCTCCCTGAAGTCAGTGGAAATGGTGACTGCACCCAGCCTTTGGGATGGGACTCAAAGGAGTCCTCATATTTTTACCTGTCAGAAATCCATGGCATAACTTTGCATTTAGATTGAGAGCTTTTTTTCAGAATTTCTTTGGAGGACTGAAATTTCTGAGAGACAAATGGACTTGAAGGAACATGAGAGCAGAAGAGCAAGCAGTTTGTAAAGTGGTGCTTTAGTGCCTTATGTTGCATATTTTTATGAAATTATATAAAGTATTGTGATCTTCATCCAGCCTTGAGTTCTTGAGCATGCCAACAGATGAGACAATATTGTGTTAATGTTGGAAGTGGAGTGATTGTCAGTGATGAAGTGGATTTCCCTAGACTTTGTACCAGAAGGGTTTGGCTAAATACAGTTCTAGGGACAGGCTTTTTGTTACTTTTGGATGTAAAGAAGAAAGAGTTAAGGTACAAGAAAAGTCTTAGCTGAAGAATGTGTGTATTTACATCTTAATTTTTATATAAAGTGCTGAGGTTAAGTTATAAAGGTTTAATGCTCCAAAACTCTTGTATAAGCTTTGTTAATTTAAAGGAAGTCTGTTCCCCAAAGCAATACTTGATGCAGGTAAATGCTTCTATGTGCTTCCATGAGAGTGGTCCAGAGAATCCCTGCCTCTCTGCTGCCACTGTTCCAATGACCTTGAGTTCCTACTCAGTGTGTTCTGGCTTCTCAGTGTGGGGCAGGTGAAGGGTGAGCCGTGTCTGAGGGCAGGGAAATCCTGCCGGGTGGGATGTGGCCCTCCACTTCTCCTCACCAGTTCTGTGTATGGCTCCTTTCTTTTCACATCTAATTGACACATGGTCGCTCCAGTGACCTTCCAGCACACTTAAGATTTGTGAATTGTCAGAGTTAATGAATTCTCACAAAACCTGATGCCTCCACTTGGGAACAAACATTCCTGTCTGCCTTCATGCTGCTGGACAGAGGCAAAAGCTTTGCAAATGATGTGGGGAGAAAGGGAACTGCTTGAGCCCTGGTAACACCTGCTGTATCCCACCTTTCTGGCTCTGCTGAGTGGTTTCACAGTCAGACTAAGTTATTCTCCTGACAGAGTTATTTATACACTCTGTGACTCAGCTGTCTTCTGAGGGATGGCAGCTTGCCTGCCTGAGAAACAAACTTTGTCCTGCCACTTGTGTTGTTTTTTCTTTAAAATGTTCGTTTCATGATGTTAGATCAGTGATAGAAGTGCTATAAGCACCAAAAGAGTGATGGAAAAAAAAAAAAGGAAATTGTTTTATGTTAATCATAAACTGAAAACATGGTCAAAAGTGATTTGCTGTTTGTGTTTTCCTTTCTTGTGTTAACAACAAAAGACCTTCTGCTGCAGGAGGATTCAAAAATAGGGAGTCAATGTTTCCTCTTGAGCCTGAACCTCATTTTATATTTGCAGAGTTTCTGTCTAGGTACAGTAAATTCAGTGGATGCTGTAAAATAGTTCCTAATTTATAATAACAATGAAAAATCAGGATCAGTTCTTCCTTTGTTGCCATGCATTATGAAATTATTTTCTTTTGTGTGAGACACAGGTAGAGCTTCATGAGATGTTCCTGGGATTTTTGCATGGGCTGATTGCTTGAGTGGGCAAAATTTAATCTGTGGAGAATATTCCCATTGTTTTTGGGAGAACTCAGTTTGTAAGTGTTTGTATTACACGACTTCACCCTGGGTTTTGTGATGTCATTTTGCTATGTGTTTTCATTCATTTGTATGCAGTAAGTGCAGTAAGATTGTTCTTGTATTTTGGTTTTTGGTTGTTTTGGGTTTTTTTTGACGGTGTGGAGGAGGGACAGTATTTTTCCCTATATCCTGTGGTCTTTTTCTATTCTGTATCAGTAATTGTTTTGTATTTCCTTGGGCAATGAGCCATTCCACTGGTGGGAGATAATGTTTTTTTCTTTGCAGTGAATTATGTGTATGAAAAGGCAGAGTATGTGTATTGGGTTTTAACCTTCATTGCTGTTGGTTGTCACCTTTTTCAATCTTTTCACACTGTCTTTTTTAACCTAGTTTCTAGTGATTTTGTGGTATTGCCTTTGTTTTTGCTGCCAGATAATGGAAGCTTAGCTGTGTCAGATGTTTCCATGCCCGTTCCTTTAATCCAAATAAATTCATCTTCATGAATTCAAAATCATCTTTATTCATATTGTCCTTGTTGTTAATTTAAAACAGAAATCACTTACCAGTGTAGCAGTGCATTTAAATAAGAATTCAGAATACATAAAGCCTGATTGTTTCGTTGTTATAATGTCCTCATATAGCAATGTCTGGAGCCTCTTGGCTATAATACCTGTTACTGCGAGGGAAAATTGTAGTAGGTGCAGAGGATGCTCACCTTTGGCTGCAGCTAAACTTGCCAGTCCATTTGATCTTCAGCTCAACTTTTTTTTTTAAGTAGATCCTTTGGTGAGAAGGAGCTAATTGCTGAGCAAGGGTGCTCTTTTAGTTTGCTTCAAGTTTCTGCCTAGCACAGGATTGTTGCAGGTTCTTTGTGCTGTCTGGATTCAAATAATCTCCCATGTAATGAAAGTAGAATGTACAGGAGAGGAAGTCCTGTGCAGAGGGGGATGGGTGCTGATCACCCATGTGTGAGTGATGACCTCGTGTCCTAGAGGGGGACTCTTAACCTTTATTTTACCTTAGATCTGGGTAAATAGTGCTGCTTGTAATCAGGTTTCCTCTACTGCACAGGAAATGCTGAGAAACATGTTTCTGTCTTTTCTGGATTTGGTGTACTGTTTGTGACTCATGTCCTTGAGAAGGACATTTACTTCTCATGGTGACAGTGTAGGTGGCTGTGGGTGGCTTCAAACAATACCTAAAGCCATGAAGATCAGAAGGGGGGGGCTAGATTTGGGCTAGGTTTGAGTGGAAAAGACAGGCTAATTCTAATATTTCACAGGTGGAAAGGCACAAAATATTTGACAAGCTGAAAGCTCAATGTGGTTTCAGTTACACAGACACTAATGTCAAATAAGCAATTATACAGAAGTCAATTTTCTCCTGAAAATTTGTAACACAGTAGAACATTATGCATAATTGTGTTACATATCGTTTTAAGGATGAAACTCATATTCCAGGCTCCATTAGCTTTCAGAGTCTTTGAAATATATCTGTTGAACACATCCTAAAAAGTTAGAGACAAGATTATCATTGATTTTTATTTACAGCAAGAGATTTAGTGGAGAATTGATGCTGCAGCTTCAGTTCTATTTCTTTAAATACCTATTGTCTTGAATTTTGATATCTCTATCCTCAAGATCTTTGCTTTCCACCAGTGATGATTCTGGATATAGTTTGCCTCAGTTAACAGTGACTCAGCCATTGCTACTCCTGGGTCCCAGCTCTGCCCTGTTGCCAGAAGTTACAGCCTGCGCAGCAGAGATGCTGGAGACAAATCTCTGGTTCTGTCTTGCCCCTACAATTCACAGTCTGACATTTTAATGTGAATGACAATTTAAATATCCTAGGCCATGAACTGCAGTGACTGAGGAAAGGGCCCATGGGACAGTGATCTGAATGTGAGGGAAACTTAAAATCAGTTTAGTCACCTGGAATCCCATTAGCCTTTTTCTCCAGGCAACTTTGGACCAAACACTGAGCTTGTTCTGTCCTTATCTGCACTAAATGTCCACTGTTTGTACACACATAATGATTATTATCTAGAGTTAGAAAGTTGCCTTGGAGATGTGTCTGTCTCAGAGGTGTTGTGAAAAAGATGACCCTTGGAAAAGACTCTAAAGATCAGCTGATCATCTGATATCACATTACAGATAAGATTATTATTCTTCTGTATCATGAAAAGCTGCTCATGTGTGTGGTCTCAACTGTCTTAGGCCTCCAGTTGGAAAGTTTCTTGTACTGTTTGGAGATGGGGGTGGTGGCTCCGTTTCTCAGTGTGCATTGTCCTTAATATAGTGGTATTTCTATTAGACATGTAAATTCTAAACTATGAAGAGTCTTATTTCTAGGTAGTGTTAAATGCAGATAGTGCTGCTCTGAATCAATAGGATTAATCAATTCTTTCTGTCTGTTACGTTCTCTAATTTCTGTTCTTCTGAATTGTTTTGTTTTGCTTACACACTGTGCCAATTTAGGTTTGTGGTTCTGGGTTAGAAATGGGGCTCCCTCTGTTCCCATCAGCTATTCAGCTTTTGAAAACCAAAAGCCTTTGATATTGCTCTCTTTTTAAGTCTATTTCTTAATAAGAATAATACAATATAAATTGCTGGCAAAAATAACCTTCTGAAATGTGGTTCAGAAGCAGAAATTCAGTTCTGAATGTCAAAGTACTGATAGGAGCATCAGTAGATTCAGAGTAGAAAAATTACTAATCCTATCTCAATGCAGAATTATGGTTTAATGAGAGACATTCCACAAATGTTGGATAATACAAAAGAAATTTTTATAACAGAAATAGAAGACTAGTATTGCTGCTTAGCTTAATAGAGGTATATACCTGCTTTTCAAACAAAGTCATGACCAACCTATGGAAGCTGCACTACAGCTAGAATAATACAAGACAAATTGCCTGATCCTCGTGGATTGATGTATTTAGTGCTCTGAAGATTTGCCCTACATCCATTATGGTCCAGCATGGCAGGTGATAATGGGAGAGACATGGTAACAAAATGTTTTCTAGTGCTTTATGATATTCAGAATTTCTGTATTGTTGTAATACTGATTTTGTTGATACATGCTGTGAGTACTGACCTGATATTTTTCTTTCTCTGTCTCAATCACACTGTAAATTGAGGAAGCACAGTAATTTTCAGGAATGGATATGATTCAATAGCAGCAAAAGCATGTTCTCCATTTGCTCTGTGATGAAAAGCTATAGAAGAATCCCTCTGTAACAGGCTACTGACCCTTATAAAATGCTTTACTACAAGTATACTCATTATCAGCCACTGTCAAAGAAACAAATTCTTTCTTTCCTCTTGAGGTGAAGTGCTCTGAATGACAAGCACAAGAGAAATAATACAGTAATTTGCTGATTTAAGGTGTGGGAAGTTGATTCACAGTTTACAGAAACAGCAGTGATTGTCAGTCTACCAATAAAGAATTTTTTTACTTCAGATAAAGGGATGCTTTTGATATATTTTGCACTAGACTTTATTAAATAGAGTTACAAAAATGAATACCTAATTTGTGTTGTTGAAAGTCTGGTGTTTGCATATACACTTGTAATATTTGAAATGTCTCTTTATTCTACAGACAAATTTACAGATCCTGCTGGCCCACTGTCCTGTGATGGTAACAATGCTGACAATATGACACCAAGCTACCAATGCTTCCCCTTGACTTGCATTGCCTTCTGCAAAAGTATTACGTGTATTCTGCACAGGCCCCATTGACTCATACAATTCATCTCTTTTGACTCCTTTATTAGTATTTTTGCCCTTTCTGAACAACCCTATTAACAGCATTTGGAATTCTCCTGGAAGCTCATTCTCAAAGTCTAGTTCTTGTAGGGGTTGTGTTTGTAGGGCTACCCTGGGACTGGGTGATCTTGGGTTGCATCCTTCAGCCTCCCGTTCTGCACAGGGTACACAATAATGAGAGAATAATGTATCTGGAGGGAAAGGGAGACTGAGAAGAAAACACTATTCTTTCCTGTGTGGCAACTCTCTGACTTAGAGAGCTGCTGGGCTCACAGGAAGATGTAAGGAGTGCTTGGTTTCTGCAGTCACAAAGCACAGCTTTGGAAATGTCAGGCACTCGCTCCTGGCTCCTGCTGAGCACCAACCACAGCAGCCAGGCAGCCCTTGGAATTTGCTTCCCTTTGAGTCCCCAGCTGAAGCAGACACTGTGAGCATCCCTCCCAGGCACAGCACTGAATGCACACAAATGCAGGTGTGTGTTTCTTGAAGAGGTGAAGACTTGATAGAAAACGTTTGCTCTGTTTCAGTTACTGCAGAGGTAGCAGTTCACTCGCATCCTAAAACTGCCCTTAAGGTAAGGTATAAGTCAATGTTATTTCAGGCAGAATAAAAGGCAGAGTGTGTTAACAGAATAACAATGATAGAAGCACTGAAAGGCTGCCTTATGGCCTGAGATGACTTTGTTGCAGCAAGGCAGGACCAGCATTTGATCAAACCATTAACTTCTTGTTTTCAGAGGTGCTCTCTGTG
Source organism: Euphonia xanthogaster (assembly GCA_034509185.1). Classification (NCBI taxonomy): domain Eukaryota; kingdom Metazoa; phylum Chordata; class Aves; order Passeriformes; family Fringillidae; genus Euphonia; species Euphonia xanthogaster. The sequence goes on from JAYDZK010000044.1 coordinate 7,825,982, forward strand.
CCCATGTGCTCTTGTGTGGGTACCCCACCCCACCTGCCCAGTCCCACAGCTGGTGGCCACACTGGCCAGTTGAGCTGTGCAGGTCCTGTGTCCCCAACAGCAGCTGCCAGGCCCTTGCAGTGGCACTCAGAGTGCCTGAATGTCCACAGGGGCTCTGCTGTGGGATGGCCTGGCTGCAGACCAGCTCTGTTACCACAACCTGGAAGAGAGTTAAATACACACCTTAGTGGATGGTAACGAGGTAAAACACTGAAAGATTCTCAAACTTGTCCTAAATTGTATCTCAAACTTCTGCCTCCTGAATTTTACATTCAAGAACTGTAAAGTAATAATAGAAAGAGAAATTTCAGTATGGATAGCTCTGCTAATTGAGCTAATAACACCTTCCAGGGAAAGTGACAGATAAAAAGCACAACATGATTGAATATCTGCTGGCTCCCAGAACAAAATTCAAAGAGCAGGTTTTTTTCTGGGAAGTATATTAATTTCTTTCTTGTGTTTTCCCATTCTTAGTTCTGTACCTAAAATAGTAATGCCAGGAGATGTAGGAAAAATGAGATTGTGATAGGAATCCTGAACTGCTTTTTAGATAAGTACTAATAAGTAATCAGGTTTCAAGCAGATTAGTCAGTAGTTTCAAACATTTTCAACATGAAATGTGTGTGTGTTTGTGTGTCCCTAAAAGTTTGCTGGTCACAGGAAGGAGGATCTTGACAGTTTTTCAGATAAATAGAGAAAGTAAAAACATAAATCCTGTGAACCAGAAGTGGTTTAGCCATTGGAGCTATCACAAACTGCCTTGATGGTGATGGGTTGGGACTGCCCCAGGGCAGGAGTGGGAATGGAGCTGCAGGAAGGGTTAGCAAACTCCCCAGCAGGTGCCTGTTGGCATTTCCCTGTGAAGCAGAGTCCTGATTGTTCCCCTGATGGGACACCTTACCTGATGATCTGCATGCACAGAGCTGCCTCTGAGCTGTCTCTCTGCCTGCATGCCATTATTCCAGGTTAATTACTGCTCTTTACTAAATGCTCAGTGTACTGACCTAGTGCTGACATTACAGGAAAAGCAAGGGGCTGGTGGGTTTCTTACCATGTGTTGGTCCTTTACAACATGAGAGGAGGAACCTTTTTCCTCTCTTTTGAATTTTCCAAGGACAAGAATTTGTGATGTCAGGATTGCTTTGTGGATCTCTGAGGTCTGGCAAGAGAGACCTCCTGGGAGGGAGGGAGGGATGGATGGATGGATGGATGGATGGATGGATGGATGGATGGATGGATGGATGGATGGATGGAT
>JAYDZK010000044.1:7831561-7866463 GCA_034509185.1 Euphonia xanthogaster
AAAACAAAACCCAAAAAAGGTTGAAAAAGTTGTCCTAACTTCTTGGGTGGGACGTGATATTCTCACCTCCTGAGCTGCTATCACACTGAGGGTTTGTGTTAGGAGGGGGAGTCTCTGCCAGTGGCAGACAGCACAGCATGTCTCTTCTCTCCATCCATGGGTGCATTGCATTGACAGTAAAACTTTTTGTGACAGATTTTGAATAGTCTGGAAATGTCAATGGCAGAGCTGGATTGAGAATTCAAGAGACCACTTACAAAGGATCACTGGAAAGGAGTGTCTCCATTTTCCTCTGTGAGGCTTTGTGGCACTTGCAGCCTCTCATTTTCTGTTAGTGACACGTTCTGCAGAGTGAAGCAAAGCTCTCTTGTACTTAATTCAGAGTAGCATCACTGATGCCTTGTAAATCTGGTAAGAATTGAGTACAGAAGCACAGAGTCCCAAGCATGATAATTCCATAGATTTCTTTTTTATATTGAAAACTTTGTAGTATCAGATGTTACATTTGGATAACAGAATCCTATCACAACATATTTTAATATCGTGTAAGTAAAACCACATAATAATTGATTTCTTTTTGAATGCAGAAGACTTTTGTTAAATCTTAATCTTTTCCTAGTCCTACTTTGGGCAGTATTTAGTCCCATGGGAGCTTCATTACAAACCTCTGAGCATTTACAGTCTCAGAGTGGTGGCAGCAGTGCCCAGGAAGGATGGCTGGAGCAGGGGGACAGCAGAGGAAATCTGTGCCACCAGGCAGCAGGGGTGGGCACTGGCACCAGCTGGTGCCTGATCTGCAGCCATCAGTGGGCCAGGAGACAGAACTGGGATGGAGCTCATTGCTTTGTGCAGTTTTCTTCACAAGCAAGGACTCTGCATGGCTTTTAGGATGATATTAATTGGTTTGTACTGAACATACAAATTAGTTCTTAAACAACATTATGATGGTGACTTACCTCATCAAAGCATGTTAAAAAGACACTAATGTGCTGAGTGGTTTGAATAATTTTACCCTTGTTTATTTTTGCTGTACTTAGTAATATCAAGGAAACAAATTGATAGAAAGACATTGGTATTTTCTCTCTAAGTGGAAAGTGGATGATTAATTGTTGGTGGGTGACTTTTTTAGCATGAACTCTCACTTTGTACATGTATGCATTTGGGGAAGCAAACAAATTGATTAGTTAAAATGTTATGTGCAAATGTGTCTGAAAGGATTTTGGTGCTTGAGACAACTCAGTAAAAATTTCCATGTTGGCAAATAGACTGCTACACTGGCTGTTCAGTGGATGGTCTTGATAATGCCCTTCTTATGTTCTAATCCTTTCATGTTCCTCAAATGTAACACTTTCTAGTGAAAAATTATATAAAATAGAAATATTTTATATTAAAACCATAAAAATATATTTTTAAAAATTTAGTGATTAGCTTGAACATCAAATGTGAAGTCATATCATCTCCAAAAGGCACCAAGAAACTTCTCAGGGTATAAAAAAGCCCCGAGAGTCCAGTGCCACAAGTCCATACCTAATGTTATGTGCTGAAACTCTGTCTGTGTGGTGTCAGCACAACCAGAGGAGCCAGGCAGCCCTGATTTGCTTTCTACTCTCACTTTGTTGAGTTGGAGGTTTTTATTATGCATTTAATGACAGCTGTGCTCTGGTGGCCTTGATTGCTGAAATTGATGTTTATTTACAGTGCCACTATTAGCCCCAAGTACATGTTGTTATTGTGTTGTTTTTAACATCCTGAAGTTGTACAGCTGAAGGTTTCCATTTGCTATGCACACTTGGGTGCACAGTATGCAGCACAGGATAGGATAATGAAACTCCATCTTCCTGGTTTTATTGGCCTAATCATCTGTATCTCTTTATTAGTTTATTAAAACATTCCTTCCCTCCCAGCCTATCAAAATGATACTGCCTACTGCACAGACTTACCTTTACTTTAGTGTCAGTGAGTATGAGGTGTTTTGGGTTTTTTTGATGAAATCTTTGTATTTTTGGAACTTCATTTTCCTTATCAAGCTCCATCATTTATGACTCACTAACTCCTGATGACAGTGTGTTGAAGTGCATCCTTTCCCATTACATGGTACCTACATGGTTAACCAAAACTCAGACCTGAATCAGATTTTATCTTCTTTGCTGTAGCTCTAAACTTCAATCCTTACCCAGAGAGTGCTTTTAATTTCCACTTAGAGCATCTTAGATCCTCTCCTACTGTCTGCTACATCCTTGATCCCTTGCATTGATATAACCATGGAGCAGGGATTGGCATCAAAGAAAGAAAACAGTTTCATGGGCTCCTACATTGAAAGACAGTTTAAATACAGATCAGATTAAAGTTTCTTTCCCCAAAATGTGTTAGCCCAGGGTAGGAAGGTTCAGAGACCCCCCAGCAGCCAGTACCTGCTCTCTCTATAGAGGAAACATCACCTTTTTGCAGTTATGTGTTTGCAAGAGGCACTAACATGACATTATTCTACTCTTACTTGAAATCCTGAAGTGTTGTGTTAGAGAGATACTGCTGTTGTGTTAGAAATGTATCCAGTAATGACAGCTTGATCTTTTTACAGGCATCTGTGAATAGGTGTCATATTTGTGGTTTCATTATTTTCTTATTTCTTCCATTACTGCTCTGTTGTTTTCTCCAAACAGTTTCAGGGGCTTCGGAGTTGTGTTTTGAGAAAAAGACTGCACTGTGGGTTTTGCAGTGCTGAGCTGGTCCTTTTCTGGAGTCACCTATCAGTGTCACAGGAGTGCATTTCTTGGTGCCTCAGGTCCTGGCTCGCTCCTAAAAGGAGCTTCTGAAGTGCACACATTGCCAGGAGAGTTTTCACATGTACCCTTGCACACACACACAGAGTTTGGGAATAGATTCCCAAGTGGTTGCATCAAGATCTTTTTAAGTACTCAGCTATGAGTATGCTTTGCATAATAATTATATATAGATGTAATTTCTGAAGTCTTGAGAATATGAATGTCTCAATAGATGATTCAGTTAATTCATGGTACATGCAATAATAGTCCCTGCTGTGTTGCACATCCACCTCCCTGCAAAATGGATTTTTATATTTAACAAAAAGGTACATATTTATGCACAACTCCATTTGTGCTTGTGGAGTAAAACTAGGAGAAACACTTAAAGGGGACAAGTTAATATCTTATTCATAGTTACAGTGAGCAGCAGGGGAAAAGTCAATACCAGCGTTGGTATTGTCCAATGTGACAAATGATATTGTGAGCACATGCAACACACTTGCTGTAAAATGACTTTTTGAAGTAGGTGATAAAAAAAGAATCTGTTCACACAATTCAATATTTGTACAGAGGCTCTTTATTTCTTTTTTGAAGGCAAAACTTCACTTTCACTGAATTGTTTCTGCTGGTGTTTGTGAGGCTGTCAGGACCAAAGCAATCCCTAGACAAAAAAAGATTGTCTGGCCCAGAAACTTGATCCCTTAATCCATCTTAAACTGAACTTTCCCTTTTCTTTCCATTGTCTTTATCAATCTCTCTCTCAGCAGCACTGTGTAAGGTGTTGGGAAGCACTGCTAGACCAAGACATGGCTCTGAAATGTGCCCTTTGAGTAGCAGAAGAGATTTTGTGCTTCTGGAGAACAACTGGAGAGAAACAGAGCCTGAGGCATCCCTGCTCCTTGAGGGGAGATTTTGCAGACCTGTGGCCTGTGAAGGGTTTTATTTATCTTCCTAGTTAGTATTTAAAATATCCCTTACAAGCAATGCATTTAATAACATAGGATTCACTGGAAAATCTGGTTTATTATAATTTTATAGTATGTTTCTGTTTTCAAACATAAATTCCAAGAAGTTATATTTTGAGATTGTTTTAAATTCTAAAAATATGAGATTCTACTCCATAAATGCTTTAAAATACTGAAGACTTTAACCTATGAACTTGCAAAACTCTTTTGCAAGGCATTTCAGTATCATCTGAGTGGAAAGAGGGAAGGACACCTGGGTGATTGTAAAGGTGTGTGTTATACACAGCTGCCTGGGGTAACTGCAGCTCCACTGACCATAGTGATGGTGTTTTATAAATCCCTTTTATAATGTCCCAGTGTTCCTGGAAGTTTTGTGTCTCATTGTGCTAACTACAGTGAAATACTTCTCGCAAAGCCCTTTATGAATTTCATTACTAACAGTATATGGGGGGGGGAAAGTCATTAAAATATTCCCAAAATATAAGAAGTGTCACCTATGTGTGCTGTGTTTTTCCCAACTTAGCCTCTTATGTAAAAGAGTGGCAAAATGTCACCTGGAAGTAAATCTCTGTGCTCAGGCCTGTCACACAAGCAGAGATATGTCAAGCATGAACAGTTGCTTCAAGCACTGTTTTCATTGGGACTCTTGAAACTTTCCTCTAAACCTTGGAGTGACCCATCCACAGTGTCTCTGTCCAAATCCAAACTGGCTGACAGGCCAGGGAGCCCAAATCTTCTGATCAGTACTGAATTAAATCTCTTCTAGATAAAAAACCTGATACTGTTTATTTGCATTAGTCATTAGCATTTGTTAAACAGAACTGTGAAGAGGCATCAGAAGACACAGGATCAGTTTCTGTCCTCTGTGGAAAAGATGAGTCTATAATAACCCCATCCCAGGATTTGATTTTTTTCCTTCAAGCAGAAGAAATCATCTCAGAAGGGAAACTGCTTGAAAATTCACAACAGCCAAAGTTCAAAGAGGTAAAGGCAAGTTTGTTGCAGGACAGATTTTTTCCTTTTCTTTGGAAAACACAGAACTCATTTGCTTGGTCATACTGTACCAGAGCTGTGCACAGAGGCAATTGGATATTTGCTTGGCTGCTTTTCTTGTGTTTCCAGTGGAAACACAAATGAAAACTATAACTCATTAATCTTCAGTTTAGTTTTGCTAAGTGTTGAGCAGCATTTAAAAACAATTACTTTGCTTCAAGCAGAAGTCATTAGAGGAGAGGGATTTAGCAGCTGCTTCAGCTCAGGATTTGTACAAGAGCAGGTTTATTTCCTGGTTATATGGTAGGAGTTACAAAACAGGTAAAATGATTTACTTAGGTCTTCTGTTTAAAGCTCAGCTCCAGCGTGGCTGCTCAAAACAAGCACAGTGTTCTGGGGATAAGCAGCCCCTCTTGGTTGCTAGGAGATGCTTGAATCCCAGAAGTGCCAGTGTGCTGCTTGCACCCAAACACTTTAATGCTTCCTCCATTTCTGGAATGCTCCAATGTGCAGCAGAGACAGTGAAATCTTACTAGAGCAAGAGAGAGAGAAGTGATGTCACTGAAATTGCCAGGGTTTTTAAAGAATGAGCAAAGTAATTGCCTCTTCCAGCATTTAAAAATGTGTTTTATTTAAAGTTATCAAGTGAGGTACTGCATTTATTCCATGTTGAGCTTCCAGAAACTTTCTCCCCTTTGAGACATTGATTTGGTCTCCAGTATGAAGAGTTCTTACCAACCATTACAGCAAGGTGCTGCTCAGTGGGACTGTGCTGCTGTGGGACCCGGCAGCTCCTGAGCAGGCAGGCTCACGACCTCCCCCTGCACATCACAGGCTTCCTACAAGATAAAATGCACCTTATGGTGTTCATGGTTTTGGCCAGTGGCTCAGAAGAGTCTAAGGTCTTGATGTGCCCAACAGCTCACCAGTCTGGGGCCTCAGCTGCCTCCATCCACCCTCAGTGCTCACAAGAAAGATGTAAAGCCAAATAAAGATATGTAATAAATAGGACCTGGCTAATTTATTCACTCAATAAAACATCAATAGCCTAAAGTTAACTGAGCAACAACAGGCTCACACTAAAATGCTAAATTAATACCTCCCTGCTGCACAGAACCCATTGCTCCAGTGCATTTTGCAGAAGTTGAAAATGTGACATTAAGTGTAGACATGTTTTAAAGATTATTTGAAAGGGCACTCCTTGTGAGTAATTCAGTTTTCCGTTATTTTTAGCATTATATTTAGAATATTTTAAAACAAATTGTATTGGCAACTCCTGAAGAAAATTGCCTAGCCACAGCTATCTATAAAGATGTTAAAACCCAAGAGTTTTGATTCCTTTTTTCACCAGCTAACCAACAGTTGGAAATTTTTTGCCATCTGGTATTTATTACCTCCTTCTCTCTGCTGTGTTGTTCCTAGCTTTTTCAGCCCTAACTCACAGCAGCTCTGTGGCAGTGCTGCAGTTTGTCTTGCTCCAGCACCTACAGGTCTGGAATGTCCTCGTGCTCCCCATCCCCTGGCATGGGATGGAGAGCAAGCACAGGGCAGGGCACCTCCCAACAAACCCCACCAGCTTCCAGAGCCCCCTGGCCCATCACAGGGGGCTCCCAGAGCTCCCTGGCCCAGCACAGAGAGTTTTGGGCATGAAGAGGGTACAGGATTCAATTTACATTCTGATAGTAGGACTTGGACTTAAGTTTAAATGATTTGCATCTAGACTGTGGAATAGTGCAGCACTCTGCAGACAGCCCTGTGGGGTCACAGAGCAGCTGGGGGCTGGTTGTGACCTCCTTGCACACCTTGAAGGAAGAGTTACTCCCTTCTCTATGTGACAATGCCTGTTTGCCAGTCAGGCTCTTGGCAGCTTGTCCTTTATCTCTGTGGTATGGCTAGACCCCCTTATCAGCAATGCTCATCACCCTGGAGTGGCTTTCTGGGGGCAAAATTAACTGCTACAAATCCCAGAATGCCTATTAAAGGGGCAGGCAATGTTGTCTGCACCTCTTGATGGCCTGAAAAATAAGGGAATATAAAATAGTAGCTAAAAATAGGAAGGGTTAGAAATGCTATAACCAGGGGTAAAGTGAATTTTGAAATGTGAATTTTCAACAGGCAATAAAAGAGATGGGGATGACACCCCCATACCTGAGCCTGCAGTAATTCTGAGCTAGCCATGATTCCTGTCTTGTGCCTGCAGATCTCAGCTGTGTGGCCTTTGCAAGCTGATAAATGGCTCTTTGTAGCCTTGTACTATTTTTATTGCTTGCAGCATTTGTTTTAGCCACACCAGGGAAGCATCCCTCTAAAAGTAAAATGCTGACACGTGTGAAGGAAACCCACAATCCATAACATCATTTAGAAGAAAGAGATTTTTATGTTGTTTTCCAGCTTCCATCTCTGCAATGCATTTCAGTGATGGATGATGTTGTGAAGGATCCTGCCCAGTTCCTGATGCTCTGCAATCCACGCAGGGTGCAGCTGGAGTGGGATTGCATTCACCTGCAGTCTCAGAGTGGCTCTCCTGGGCTGCTTCTTCCCAGCACTGCTGTTCAATCCTGATTCCTGTCTGCATGAGGGCAGAGGCAGGGAAAGAAGAAAAACTGATGTCTTCCTCTGTGTGGTGGATCCTCTTACAGGATATGGGTGTTGAACACACTCCTATAGTGTGAACCTGGGATTTCAATTTAATAATTCTTGTTGAGACTATTTCTCTAAGCTTTGTGTAAATTGCTAATGTCATTTTACTTTTAAATTATAAATGTTTCTACAATATGCCAGGTAATTTAATACTCCCTAGAAATTAAGCCATTAATCCAATCTCCATCAGAAATGTTTATGCTTCTTCCTATAATATTGCATGAGAAAGGCTCTCCTAATAGCCAACAAAATACTACAATGTCCTTTTTCAAATCTCTCCTTGACTTTTGCCCCTAGTGCACTGCCAATAAAATATTCAGCAACAGCTTGGCAGCTACTCTTCTCTAACCACTGCTTATTGCATTAGTCACAATTATCTCTCTTTATATCCTCCTGCTGTTATTCCAACTCTTGTGGCCTTTTCTAGTTGTGCAAATATGCATGCTCTTGAATTCATGAATAGGATGAATAATCACTTTGGAGTCTTTGGAACAACCTCCCTCCTTCAAGATAAGGATGTGAACAAATGTTCAATCACAGCTTTAAATTGTAAAGTCCTTGGAGCAGGAATTGGTTTCTGGTAGGTCTGTATAATGCATTTTGTACTAGAGGACCATAACTGGGCTTCTGTCCTACTGTGAATAAAATGCAAAGGTTTAGAGCTTTAAAGTTCTTTATAATATAGCCCAGTAAATATGAAGGTGGTACTTTTGAAACCAGTAATTAATCACAGCAAAATAATTGCCAGCTAAGGTGAAATGGTAACCTCTGAAGAAGTAATCAGGAATTAAAGCCAGCTAGGGTGGTGGTGTTCAGTAAAAATTACAAAGTGATCCCTCTGCACTTGGAGAGACAAATCCCATTCCTGGAGAGGAGCCAGGGCTCTGGAGAAGAACCAGCAGCCTGGTTCCTTCTTGCTTGCAGGGCAGGATTCCCCACCAGTGACGTCCTCACCTGCAGGGTCTCTGAGATCTCTTGTCAAGTCAGGCTCACTAAGCTGGGTGTCCCTGCCAGAGGGGCCAATGCCAGCTCCTTTTCCAGCCTACTGGAGGCATGCTGGCATGGGAGAAGGGATGCTGCTGCTGCACACCCCCCACTAAGAGGATGTGTTCTCTGCATTCTTAGCTTTCCCCGTCTTTCATGGGTGGTTTTCCCACTTCATCTTCCCTGCAGGCTGAGCACTGGTGCTGGCCCCTGCCTGCACACAGCTCTGGCAATGTCCTGCTGGGGTGTGTAAGTGAATTCTTCACAGGAACTGCCTATATGGATTGCCTTGGGAGATGAGCAGGGACAGGTGACAGACTCACAGGCACACTCACTCATTTGGTCCTGATGTATGATTTTGCTCACTGCAGTTGCATTTGTGCAAGGAGCAATGCCAATGCCACGTCCTTGGTGTCTGTGGGCCCCCCAGATCAGTGACTGGCTGTCAGGTTATAAGGACAGTGCTTCTCTATGAAAGCCTGATATTGCCAAATCTTTCTGGGGTTAAATTTAAGCTCACACAGCCAGTGGAAGACTCCCATTGATTTTAGTGGACTTTGGATTCTTAGCTATATAGTTACAAGGCAGTAAGTGCCTGGAAAGACAGGCTTTAAAATACCAAGGTATTGGAAATATTGAGCTGCAAATGGAAGATGTGTCTTCAGATGAACTGCTGAGCAGGGGGAAGTACTGACCACAGTAGTGGGAATGAACACATTGCCTCACACCAGATGTGTTTGAATCAGCCCTCGTGACATTTTGGTGAGCAATTAAATGCCCTCACATTAGTGGATATCTGGACACTTTCTTCCCAATGATGATTTACTGCATGAAAAAAATGAGGTGTAGGAAAGTTTTGGATTGCAGCCCACAGGGTGGAAGTGAATGATCACAGTACTTGAGCCATCCTTCACTGTGCTGTCATCATCTATTGGAAAGTTGGAAGTTGTAAGCAGCAGCTGTCCAGGGAGACAAATCAGTTGAAAAAAATTATGTCTTACAGCTTTCCAGATAGTGACCCTGGGAAGATAATCAATTATAAAATCAATGTAATACATGGGACTTGGGATCTCATTCTGAGCATGCTGGGCTTTGAAAGATTCTGGCTGTGTTGGAAATGTGAATGCTGCAGGAGTCATCCTCCTGTCTTTATAAAAGATGATTTTATAAGCTGAAACAATCCTAATTCACATATGCCAGCACGTTGTCTCCTCTGAGCACACTGGCTGCAGGTTTTCAGTGTTCCCCTTGTACACTTCTTTCAACATGTTGTGAAATATGTGCAGATATTGTGATACTGCATCAGATGGAACAGGTTCAGAGACTGGACACAGGATCCCGGAGTGTTTAATGCAGAAATCTTGATTGCAGTAAAGTCAAGGCAAAACCCCCATTGACTTTGGAGTGGCTATGTGTGCTACCTTCTCTTTTGGAGTTAGCTTTTTTTCCCCCTACCTGGACTTTTAAATATGCTACTTGGTTATTAAAAAAGTCTTTCTTACCCTTTAAATTGTGTCAGCACAATGGCTTCTTCCCAGATGAGCCTATTAAGTATTTCCTGATTAGAGTGTTATACCTGCTCTAGGGGAGAAAAAGAAAGAAATTGAGTGGCCCATAGCTAAAAGCAAAGCTGGGAAGTGAACTGGGACACTGAGTGCTGACCATGGGGCTGCCCTTCCCGAGTTGCTGTTTTGTTTGTCTTTCTGTGCTTTTTTATTTTCAGAAATACCAGACAGAGGCAGGATTATAAATGCAATTAAAAGTCCTTAGGATTTGTCTCCCTGTCTTGAGCACTTTTCTAAAAGCAAGGTCTCTACAAGAAAGTAGCTAATGGAAATTTGATGTCTGTTGTCAAGTATCTGCCTAAAAACACTTTAATGTTTACTGTTCGGGAATACAATGTAACAGCTCTACAAAAATCAATATTCTTAAATATTCCATTTGAGAACCCCCAAACAGAATATCTAATATCTATCAGGTTGCTCTGATTTTTTCCTATTGAGATCATAAATGGCATAAAAAGATGCCATTGATAGAATGCAAATAAATTCTGTTTCTGGGAAGATGATTTACAGATTCATATCAAAAGAATTGTGCATGACATCTGTTGAATTTTGCTGCCCATTTTCCCCAAATACACAGAGCAGCTAGAGATTGCTTTTTATTAGGGATAGCTTTTGGCCCTGGACAGCTCAGCAAAATAGTAAGATTTGTAATTTAGCTATTAGTACGTTATTAATTAAATATTATAGCTGGAAGCAGGAAAGACTAAATGTGAAGTACAATATGCAATAAGTAAAATGAGTTGTGACGCTCCTGCAGCTCTGTGCGAGTTCAGTTCAGATGCTGGCTGGATCTGCACCTCAGTCAGTGTGTGCTGTGGAGGGGAGGGCTGTGTGTGCTCCCTGCTTCCAGCAGGGTTGGAATATTGTTAACATTCATGTCACACTCCCCTTCTGTACCACAGGGATAAATCCTTTCCATTGGTGTTGGCATTTTGCTCATCAAAGCCACAGATCCAGGACTATGATCTTTTTCTGCAGATATGGGGGAGTTTCTTCAGCGTGAGTCTTCTGCTAGAAGCTCTGCAATAGTCACTTCTGGGGAGTGCAGGGGTGTGGGAGATTCCTGATGTTCCCAGCTGAAATGGAGTGTTTGCACCCAGGGGAGCAGTTACACCCACTGCTCCTGCCCTGTGTCTCCAGAGCTGCTCCTGCCTCCAGCAGGAGGAGAGAAGAGAGGATGAGGAGGGCTGCAAACCCACAGAGGCTCAGCAGGTCTGGCTGGAGGCAATCCTTCTCCTGGGTGCTGCATCTGTTATTTAGGGCAGGGACCTGAGCCTGGCTTGTGGTGGAAGCTCAGTGCAGGACAGCAGATAAATGGGCTGGGATGAATGCATAAATGGGAGTGAGTTTTCTGGTGTTCTTCATTCACACAAACCAGCTCTGTGTAAACTAGGGAGCATGAATTTGTTGAACTTTATAGCTTTTTTGCCTGTTTATTTGTTTATAAATCTTGATTTCTATCACAGACAGGGAGCACTTCACCAGCCATTCGAAGCCAATATATGGGCCCACTGTGAATGCTGTGACTTGCTCAATGCTTTAAAGACATGCTGAGCTTTGTAAAGAAAACATTAATAAAAAAGAGCTTATAAGAGGCATAAAGTTCAAACATACTGTGCTTTCTTGTTTATAACAAGGTTTGTGTTCTTTTTTTGTTGACATGCATTTTATTAAAACTTCCATAATTTTATTCTCTCTGTTCAATTACATGTTACTTAATCTCAAGCACCATTATAACCCATCTCCAAGAGATGATGTATTATGAAAACTCTTCCTAGTTGGTGTGAGGTGTTTGGAAGCTGGTGATGGCTGTAGCATTGCAGCTTTTCTAGGACATGCTACCAGAGCAAGGCTGATGGAGCTGTGTGATCATCAATGCATATCTGACTAATTTAGGGCAGTGTGAAACCCTCATGTTCCATGCAAATTTCATGCCAGGGTGCTGTTTGCTCCAGACGGTAGGAGACAGACTCTGCTCTTGCTCTTTAGCAGTTTCCAGAAATTTAAGATGAATTTCATATAACTTGAGATCCATATGTTCATCATATCATGATCAATGATAAATAGTTTTGAGTCATGACTGGTATTTTGAACGTATGACATTCTTCAATGCATTATTTTGGATGCTCTTACTCCAGGCACATGGAGCAGTTTTGATTCAAGGTGAACTACATCTGTCACCAAAATTAGGTGGTTATTGCTAGAGGAAGAAATTCCTTCTCCTTCCCCTAGAAGTCAGCAGTGTATGCCAGCATGTGTTTTTACAATATTGGACTTATAAGAACAGTTTCTCACTTTTACTTATTTGAGAATTGAATTAGTTTTTGCTGCTGCTTCACTGACTTCACAGAACATTTCCCCACAATCATTTAACATGCTATTAAATTCTAGAGTATGTTGTCAGTTCGTCTGATAATTTGATTTTGAATGATGTTTGTGTCATTACTAAGTATTTTAGTCAGCAACAACAATGTTGGTAATATGTAGTGATGCTCTTAACAATGAGCTGGAAAAGAGATGCAGAAGCCCTGGTGTAAAGGTGGCCGTGAACAGAATGGATGACTCCTGAAGCCATTATCTTCCAACAGCTCCTGAGGTTCAATTCATTTAAACTTGCTGCTTTTGCATTTTCATCAGCTTCTTCAGTTTCTTCTATTTAGTCAAAACTGTGCAAAATTGGATTTCATAAAGTATTTTTAAACAGTTTGGAGCTACAAGCTTCATGCCTACAAGACATGAAGCACTCTGAGGATTGTACTTCTCTCTAAATATTTTTATGTTGCATGTTGTTATTCAGGGCCTATCAAAGCCAGAGGACACCTAACAGATTATTAACTGTGGCCAGCTATTTTTTCTCCCATTCTGGGCTTTGTTGCACAGTGCAGCTCATTCCATCAGAAATGAATCCTATTGAAGCTGTGCCAGTTGGAAAGTACCAAACATGAGAAATATTTGGTGTGATCAAGTACCACATTTGGCAGAGCAATTACCTTGACTTAAGCAATTGATCATGTAGAAGATTTGTACAAAAGCAAAGAAAAAGGAAAAGCCTGGTTGCTCAACAATGCAGATTTATCTCGCTGCCCATAAAAGTTCATGTTAAGGCAAAATGTGTTTATGTCTGGGGCCCTATGTTGCCAATCTGTCAACAGCAGAAGTGGTTTATGGGGTGTCCATCCCAATCCAAGGGCTTCCTGGTGGCCTCCTCTTCACCCTTCCCACCAGAGAGTGGTGATCTCTGTGCACATCTGTGTGGTTGTGCTTTAACACAAAGCTGTGATGGGATCTGATTGAATACAAAAATACCCAGTACCAACAACTGGGAGCCAATGAGGCCTAAATTTACCTTTTCAGGTTCTGGAAGTGCCCAGACCCTGATGTGGCTGCCCATAAAAGCTGGCACAAGCTGATACACAATTGCTGACCAGTCCCAGAGTGGGACCTGCAGTCCCACTCTTTGTCTACCTGCAGTCAGCAGACAGAAAATGCACGAGCTTTTCTGATTAGTGCCTCTTGCTCTGCTGACTTTGCCCTTTATGCCCTGAGGAAGCTGCAGGTCCCTGTTGGCTAGGGCTGCATGGGCTGTCTGAAGCTTTCTGGGTGCTGTGGCAATCCAGCTTCCTCTGATTCCATTCCATGGGATAACTCAGAGCAGCCAGGGGCTAAAGGCAAGCAGGGCTGGGGCCATCACAGTGAGGTGTCACTGCACTGGGGTGACAGGGGACAGGGACAAGGTGACCTGGCCACTCTGGGCTGCTGGTGAGGACACAGCAAGGGCTCTCCAGTGCTGGAGCCTGGCTGAGGTCACCTGGACATGCTCACCTGGACATGCTTTGCCCCAGCTCGAGGGATGGGGACGTGGAGTAGCTGCCACCTTTTCCACCATTTGGTCCTCAGGCCCTGAATCACCCCTGGCACTCTTCATTAATGGAGACTGTATCACTTTGCTTTGCTTTCTCCTGGGGTTTTGGGGTTGGTTTGATTGTTTTTCTGGGGATGGGAGAAGTGATATGCTGCGATTAGTAGAAAAGCTCTTAATTTGCTGCTTATTGGGTTTTGTGTGTTTTTGGTTTCTCCCTAAAAGTCTTGTCCTAGAGAATTCTCCTGTGGCTTGTGAATGCTTTACTTTGTGAACATTTAATCCAGCGTGGGCTCCAGCAGTAATTAGTAACATGGATATTTATGGAGACATTCTAACCTGCTTTGTTCATGAATATTTCACCATAGTGGAAATTTCACACCCAATAAATCACTAATGAAAATGTCATTTCCCAGCTGCATTTACCTGATGTGCTGTTAATCTTGCTGTACCCATTGGAGGCAGAATTACTGTCAGATTTGCAACACAAAGAGGAATTGATTTTTAATTAGTGACCCCAATAGTGTAGGTTAAAAATTATTTTTTAAATGGTGATTTAATGGCCCTTTTCATATGATGGCATCAGCTTCATTGCCTGTACTGATGTTTTCTAGGCTGCCATTCAAGCAGATACTTTGAAGGACAGCAAAACAACTGTTGGGATTGAAGGGATCAAGGAGAGCAGTGGTGTGGGGAAGGTGGCTCTGAAAGCAAGAAGTGTCAGAGAAACCCCATGAAAGGGTAAGTAAGTACCCTCTGTACTGACAAATCTCACAAGCCAAAAGTGTCAGTCTACTTGCATTTGGTCTCTTCCTAATGTGGTCCTGAACTGGGCCATTCAACTCTAGGATGACATTTCATGAAGGAAATTATTACAAGATAGATTATTGTGTTTGGAAAGATCATATATTATTTTGCCTGATTGATGAGTTTTTTCCATTTTCCTTAAGTAATTTATACCATGGCCAGCATTCCTGTGGACAGACATCTCTAATTTAAGGGAAAGCAGAATGGCACAGCACAAAAAGAGCATGGCTTCCCTGAGACTGTCACTGCAGGTTAATTTACTAAATGAAGAACATTAATGAAATATTAGAATAGGATGATCACTGTTAAAAATGACCAGGAAAAAGGGTATGAATCATGCCATAGGAGGGAGCTATAGCATTCTCCTTTCTTGAAAGTCAGGCTCTCTAGCTGCATTTTATTATCCTGCATATTGCTGACTGCAGATGCTCACAATCAAAAAAAAAAGTTATTATGCAGTGGTCAGTGCCAGTGAAGCTGTCAGCTCATTATATTCAAAGTCTGGATTTGCAGAAATCAAGCCCAGCTTCTGAGCTCGTAGGTGTGAGTGCCCCTGTACAGACAGGTGTTCCTCTGTGTAGCTGTTGCAGGAACACCTCTGCAGAGAGGCTGTGACTGGGGAACACCACCAGCACCACCTCAGGATTCTCACCTGGACTCTGGATGCTGCATGAGCAAGGCTTGACTGCATCTGTGTTGATGAAACTCTTGATAAGGCCATATGTTTCTCATGTGTCTACTGCTATGACTTTTCCTTCAGGAAGGATAACCCAGGCTGTCTGTGGGCTTAATTTTGAAGTCTCTTTGTCTTGATTGTTGAACACACAAGCTGAGCAAATACCCAGTATGTCTGATGTAAGCTCTTTTTTTATAACTGTTGCTAAAATATGAATTTAAAAGCTTGAACTACTCAGAGTCCACCAAAACCAAACCCAGTTTTTCTATTCACATTGCTAGGTTTTGGAGCAAAGCTTAATTCCTGAATTTAGAGCACTCCTTGTCTTCCATGACTAACAACTGCATCATGTTGGAAACCATGGAGCTGTGACATGACTAAACACTCCTGCCCCAGACTGCAAGCTCTTTTCTATTTTATAGAGGCTCATAACTGTGGTGTTATTCACTGCCTTGAGATGACCCCTCTCTGAGGTGCTTTGTCTGCATCAGCTCTCCAAAAGCAACTCTCTCTCACAGAAGCTGTCCTTGCCTTCAGCAGAAACACAGGGCGCTCCGAGAAGAGAAGGCAAATGTCTCTGTGAGAAACAGATTAACCATAAGAGTCACTATTGATTCCTTGAACTGGGTGTGGGGTGGGGGTGTGTGTAAGCTCTCTCAGAGGGAAAGGACCAAGTAAGAAAAGCAGCCTGCTCTGTACATCAAATCACACCACAGGGACTTGTAGGGTAACATAAAAATGATACAGTGCCTCTTTGAGGGCTGGTTCATTTGTCTTCTGTCTTAATGTGCATTTGCACTGTGTTTTGGTGTTTGCAAAAGCAGTGTTGATTTGGGACTATGTGCCTTCCAGTCTCTATGCTCCCAGGCTGGTGGGACAAAGTCCCCAGTTCCTTCCGGCTTTCCACAGCTTCGAAGGACAGCCCTGCTGTGCCTCTTTTAGGCCACTTTTTTTTAACTGGAGTTAACTATTCTGTGTTGGTGCAGTTTGCCAGCAGATTTGTTCCCCCTGTGCTGATGAGAGAGCTCCGAGCAGCCTGTCCTGAGCTCAGCTGAGCCAACCCTGCAGGGCAAGTGGAGTTTGCAGGAATGGATCTCCAAGCTCATATTGTCAAACACTTTGACAAAATGGCAGATGAAATTCATTGTTGATAAATGTGCAGTGATGCACATGGGAGGAAAAACACACTTGGTGATGGTCTCTAAACTAGCTATTAACCCCAAGATCTCTTTCCTGGATGGTTTTGTAGGACTATCCATTATATTGTCAATTCAACAGCAAAGCAAAACTAAACAAATGAAAACCCCAGCTAGAATGGGAGTAATTACTAGGAAAAGACTGGAGAATAAAACAGAAAGCATTGCTGTGCATCTGTATAGATCTGTTGTGTACACACATTTTAAACACCTTATCCAGTTTTGATATCCTACAGACCTCCCCCTCCCATTCAAAAATCCTATTTCAAAAAGGGATGACACAGCTGGGAGCAAGCCACCTTCAGGTAAGATGGTCTCATGTAAGATCAACTAAAAGGAGGTGCTTCTCCACAGAGCTGTTCTGAGCTGTGAAACTGTGCCATTTATTGTGGTGGAGATGGAAGGAGGAGGTAGGTGAATTCTCAGAGCAGCGAGGGTCATTCATGGAGAGGTTTGTGTATGGTACCTCTGGCTCTGCAGGGATCTGAGCTGCTGGTCAGTCACGAGGCACAGCAGGGAGCTCTCACTCCCTGGAGGTGATAGATATGTCAGGCACTCTGCCCTTGGCACCTGGGCACAGGAACCTGGACCTTTGA
Source organism: Euphonia xanthogaster (assembly GCA_034509185.1). NCBI lineage: Eukaryota > Metazoa > Chordata > Aves > Passeriformes > Fringillidae > Euphonia > Euphonia xanthogaster. Next base: position 7,848,605 of record JAYDZK010000044.1, read on the forward strand.
AGGATCCCATACAACCTGTCTTTTGTCTCTGTCAAGCCAGAATCCTTGCAAGACTCTTGAGCATTGTGGACACAGATTATCAGCAGGAATTCCTAGAAAGAAGCCTTAGTAATGTCATTCAGCCAGATTTAAGGAGACTCCATAGCCAGACGTGTGTCAGATACCCACAGAGCTCAATACAAAAGCTTGTTCTCCAAATATGACTGCTTTTTAAAAGTTATGAACACAGGGGACTTGGAGCTTAGTGTAATTTGAAGTTTCAGGAAGATATGAGTGGTTCTGAGACAAATATTTGAGGAGACTGTTCCTTTGGAAGCAAGCTGGCTTGCTGCTTCACCTTTCCATGCTGTGAGCTCTCAGCAGTTACTGGTGGAGCATCAATTTTTCACTAGCAAATGTAGTGTCTTATCTTTCATTAATAAATTTTCTCAGGAGAAGAGGTGATGGTATTTAACTGTCAGGACAAACAAGGAAAGCCTTGTGGAAGCTGAAGGTTCTGCATGTTCACCACAAAGACACTGCAAGGGCAATGGAGCACTCAGATCCCTGTAGAGGCGCAGTCAAATTCAAAAGATCTTTTCCTGAAGGCCTGAACCTTTTCAGAGAACAAAACTAAAGCAACAACCAGAGCACTCTGCTTGTGAGGGTTCCTCTGGGATACCCAGCTGTCCTTGCTTTGCACTGAAATTTCCAGAAGGAAACAAAACAAACACATCACCTAGTTTGAACTGAAATTGTTGCATCTAATCTTCAAATTTTCTACTCTAAAGCTACAGAAAAGAGCTTTTATGAACCTGAAAACTTCTTTCCTCCAAGTTCTACTCACTTCATAGCTGAGTCTGAGTAGCCTGTAGGACGAGATGAGAACTTCCCCTGGCCTGATGGTGATGCTGTCTCCCTGTTACTGTATCTTTCTCCACACCTCATTTTAGACAGATCTCTGAAAGTTCAATGGAACACTCAGTCTCAGCCAGTACTGAGAGAAAAGAAAGCAAAAAGTTCAGAAAAACAATCTGAGATTTAAAACTGGGGTCTCCATATTTTGGTGTCTCTTGGGACTCGTTCAGGATTATGCTGTGCCACTTAAACAGTTAATTCCCAGTTCTTATGATTTTTTGGCCTCGTGTGTCACATGGGTGAATACAGCCTTTCATATCAAATGTAGTTAATGCAATTCCTAAATACCCTCAGTGTGTAAAAGAAAAATGTATATTCCTGATAAAGTCATGAAAACCTAACAAATAGTGAAAAATTATGAGAGGTTCTAAGAGGGAAAGAGCTGAGTATGTAGGGACTTTTTTACTATAAAAGAATGTCACCTTAGCTCATACAGGCTTCTTATTTTTGCAGTTTAGTATTTAATGAAAGGTGGAGGGGAACCCCCCCACACATAATGCTTTAGGGAGTTTTTGATAATCTGTGATTGATCCAGACATAGATGGCATATTCCAAAAGCACTGTGTGTATCTCAAGCCAAGATTTTATTCTCATCACGGGATTAGACCAAAAAAAAAAGGAATTAATGTTGAAATTTATACTTCAGAATCTGCATAGTTCATTAAAATGAATCAAAGGAAGAAGAGCCAAGGGAGCCACAGGAGCCACCAAGGGCTGCTCTGTCAGGTTGCTGCTGCAGCACTCACTTGGCTTTGTGCAGTGAAAAGACCTCCAGAGTTGGAAACTCTGAGTGATAATGGATCTGGGCCACAATTTCTCTTCCTATGCTCTTTTCTGATTTATTGATGGCTTTGAGGAGGTGACATAAGCTGAATCCTGAAGCATCAGGCTTTTTCACTTGTTTTCTTCTTGGGCAGGAAAGTGGAAGGGAGAGCAGAGGGAAGGCAAGCAGGATACAACTTCTCCCTTCCCACTGACCAGGGAGCTCACTGTGGGACTGAAGGTCAGATAAATCCTTTAAGAGATTGAATGCAAGGCAGGCAGGTGGTTTTGCTTAACTGATTTATAGATGTCTAAGCAAGATTCTCATACAGCTCAATCTCTCTGCATGCTGTGATACCCCTCTGCCTTCTGAGCATCAGCAGTTGTGCTTTGGCTGAACCCATGTGTGAAGCAAAAAACCACAGCTGACTTTGTGCTGGAGAGGCCAGGAGCAGTTCCACAATCTGCCAGGGGGTTGCAAGGTCTGAGGGCAGCAGTGAGCTCTGCAGAAGCACCTGTGGACAAATGGGTATTTTATTATACAGGTAACAAAGCTGTCCCTGGCATGTACAAAGGGATGGGCACAATTTGAAATTTATCCTTTCTAGGCTGCTGTGTCCTAGCAGTACATAGCCAGAAGGTGAATTTTTGTTCTGCTTGGTCTGGTTTAAAGCAGTCTCCAGCAGTCAGAATTTGGAGTTGGTCCCTGGCCCACACAATGGCTCCAGGAGGCATCAGAGCAATGAAACCCCTGAACTCTGCTGTGCCTTTTGCTGCACTTTATCACTGACTGGCTCTTCTGCCACTCCCAGGCAGAGGTGGCACCACCTCTGTCCTTCTGCAGGCAAACAGGAAGGGTCTGTGCTGGATTTTGTAATGCAGGAGTGGAGATAACCACATCAGCTTTGCTGAGATAAGGCAGACAAACTGCCCTGAAAAAATCTGGTTTGTTGTGAATCTCTTCCTAATAGCTCTCTTTGGCATTATTTTTAGTACAATTTATTGTGGTTACCCATCAGACAATGGAATGATGGCTTGCTATAGCCAAAACATGTATTAGAAAAAAAAATTATCTAAATAAGTCAGATGTAGTCCTAAAAGAGAAAGCATTCATTGCTAAAAAATGTACTTCACCAATGCATAATTCAGGAAAAGTCATCTGTGCACATGTCCTTCCCCTACTTAGACTGAAATTAAGACTTCCACATATGTCTCCTGGGGCCAGCCAGCCCTGTCCATGCTCAGCCTGGCTGTCTCAGAGCAGCACCACTGGTTGTCCCCAGTGCCACCACTGTGCTTTATTTCTTGCTGCCATCTGGGAGCACTGTGTGAATACACTGCTGGGAATGGTTCAGTTGGCTCAGGTTTTCCAAGCTGTGTGGGGTGTTTAAAACAGGAGTAGAGAATAGAAAGGGGGAAGGATTGAAAACTGATTTAAAGCATTTGAGTTGTAATTATAACTCATCTTCACTGCTTGGCTGCTTCACTCTTTCATTGTCTCAGGACTCCACGGCTACATTGCTGAAGGGTCTGTAGCTGTGTGGTTTTATGGCTCTTTGAAGATGTAATTCAGACTGATTTGTAAATATCCTCACCCTATCTGTATCTTCTAGCTTCTGAGTGGGATTTCTCTGATGATTGTACCTTTTCCCCATTTTTTTGTGCATTCTCTGTTTGCTTATGATATGTTTTTTTTTTTGGAGAGATTGTTCATCTGGACTTAGAGCTCTCCATTTTTTCTCTCCATGACTTTGACAAAAGCTCTTGGGAAATTCACCACCCTGAATTCAAGAATTTCCAGGCTGTCAGGTACCTATGGACCCTGAACACATTGGTCCAGGTAGTTTCTAGGTTCTTTAATATAGCAAAGTTTGTCCTTCAGGTTTGGTTTTGATTATCTTTCCATTTAATTTAAACAGAATCACCTTCTTCCTACTCAATATCAATTTATTGTTCAAAGTCACACCTGTCATGCCCTCATCACTTACAAGACCAAGTCTAGAATAGCAAAGCAGTTGTTGGTTCAGTGTCTTAGCATCTTGGACTTCATTCCTCTCAGATTAATAAAGAAATCCCACTCTTCTCAGGGGGAAAAAGAAGAAAATAGAGGGCCAGATTTACAAAGTGGTGGCAAGTTTATCAGGGAGCCTGGAGCTGAGAAAAGATAATTTAACTCTGATGCAACTAATGCCAAGGAATTAAATGAAGTGGTACATGGCTGGGAATAGTTGCACTGTAGTTATGAAACCTGAGGAAGAATGTTTAAGAAAAGACTGGATGTGGCACTCAGTGCTGTGGCACTCAGTGCTGTGGCCTAGTTGATAAGGTGGCGTTAGGTCATAGGTTGGATCCAATGATCTCAAAGGTCTTTTCTAACCTGGTTAATTTCGTGATTCTGTGAAAACCAACTTAGATCTGGCAGTGGAAATCATTGGCACAGCTGACTCTGCCAAGAAAAAGTGGAATCAGTGACTAAGGCAGGAGCTGCTGAGCTGTGGAGCTGGTTTGTGCCCCAGTGTCAGCTGCAGGGGCCGTGCCACTGCTGGCCAAGGGCAAACCCTGCTGCTCAGGAGGGCTCAGCATCAGGCTGCAGTGATCATTCATCACAGACACTGCTCTAGTTAACAATATTAATAATTGCATTAACAATGCTACTAACTGCTTGTATCACAGTAGGATTCAGAGATCATTTTTCTGGATGAAATGTATGTTGGTGAGGAGGGGCTTGGCTGAGGCTGTGGGTGCTGTGCTGGTAGCAGCAGCTCCACTTCCAGGTGCCTGCCCACATGTGAGAGCAGCTTCCCACCATGGCTGGCAGGGGCTTCTTGGATTCTTTGTGGCAGAGACATTTTTTGAGTAGATGGCAGTTGCTGTATCATCTTCATTATACCTTCCCAATAACTGGAAGATAAAACATATTCCCTCTCAGTGCATTTCTTTCCTAAAAAAACCTACTTGAAATCTGGAACTCCTGAAAAATGTGAATCATTCACTTCTTACATCCAGCAATTCTCTCAAACAGTGAATTTTAAATAAATTGAAAAGAAGATCTTCCTGGATTGGGTCAGGTTTTATCTGAAGGCACAGGTCTGAGCTCACAGGTGGATCTCTCTGGATCCCCAGGGGAACCTGGCAGGGGTGGTGTGGCCCCCAGAGCTGCACACGCTGTGGTGAGTGAATACTTTGGCCTCTGACCCTTTATCAGATTTATCTGGAGTTGAACTCATTGCTTACACTGAGCTCAGTGACCCAGCACAGGCCAGCTGCTAGTGACCCATCAGCTGTTGGCAGTCAGCCATCAGCACTGGCAATCAGCCTTGGCTGCCTCAGTAGCCACAGCCTGAACAGCCACACCTGCTCAGAGCAGTGTCCTAAGGCTGTCCAGTGTTCTCCACTGCTACTCCAGTCTCACTCTCTGCTTTTTGCACTGCTGCTCACGTGGTATTTACCCCCTACTTCCACACAGGTGATTCACTGTGCTGCCTCTTGGTTTCTAAGTGCTTACATTGCCCAGAGCAGCTGTGGCTGCTCCCTCCCTGGAAGTGTCCAAGGCCACGTTGGACAGGGCTTGGAGTAGCTTGGTCTAGTGGAAGGTGGCCATGGCAGGGGGTGGAACAAGATGGGCTTTCAGGTCCCTTCCAACCCAAACCATTCTATGAATCCATGATTTTCTACCCTCCTATCCAAATTTTTGCCTGCCTGGAAGCTAAACTTCTGTTATCTCAGCTGGTGCCCCCTTCTACACCCAGTCCCACCTTGGCTCCACACCACATCCTTCACCCCTGCCCACAGGATGACTGCTGCAGCATTTGGTCACTTTTTATGGAGGAAGGTGTTATCTTAAGCGTGATCTGGTTTGCTCAGGCATTGACCAATTTTATTCTATGCTTTTCCCCAAGTCTGACATATGGAATTCTGCAGAAGTTTTCCTGTGGGCTAACCATTTGATCCCTGCCTAGAACAGAGTGGAGAAACTGGCTGCAGTCATTCTTCTCCCTTGATCTTGGTAATCTCAGCTGAGGTTAATTTGTCAGCAATACAAGCAGGGGAAATGCAGTGTGCCTGATCTGCATGAATGGAGCAGGAGAAAATGCCTTGTGATTTAAATTAATATTGATCCCACTAATAGGAATCAGAGGACCAAAATAAATTACATAAATGGAATAATCAAGACGAAAAATTTCCAAAGAGTAACCTTGTGTTAATGGAGCTGATTTTTCTGATGTCAGGTAAAGACAGAGAAGGATAACACACCATTTGTTTGGAAAGATAGTGGGCACTCTCCCACTCTGACTGCCCAGGACTGCTGAGATAGGAAATTATTTCTGAGAACCCAAGATAGACTTGAAAAAAACCCAATTTTTTTTTGTTTTGCCTGACTCTGTGAAAACACCCAAAAGCCTGAGGCTGCCACCATGTTTTCTGTGTCTGATTGATAGCCCTATTTCCCTTTTTTGGGGGAGTGTACCATCTGGCAGGTGTAAGTAACCTTTGCTGGCAGGAGCTCAGGTGCTGCTGCAGGCAGTGCCTGGGAGCTCTGTGCTCCTGCAGAGGGGCAGAGCAGCAGTGCAGGTGTCAGGAAACAAGTAGGGATGAACAGGAGCTGGGGCCAAGGGAACCAGTTCAAAGCTTCTTGGCATCAGACAGGCAGGGTAGGTAACATTTTAAATGCTGCTACTCCTGTACTCCCACATCAGCCCTTGCTGCTTGTGGCATTGCTAAACAGATGTTGCTTAACCTGTAACTCCAGCTGTGAGCACTGAGTTTCAATCCACAGGGGAGGAAGGAAGGGGATGATTGTGGGAGCACACTCTGGACACCCTGGCCTGGTACAGGCTTCTCACAAGGACTTCATGGACATGTTTTGTTCTGCAGGGGGCACAGAGCAGCAGTGTCTCTCGTGGGATTTGTGCAGGACGGTTTGTAAGCATCTTTGCCCTCTGTGGGCAGCCTCCTACAGAAACAGGGCACGGTCACTGCTCCTTGTGGGCAGGGCACAGGAGACACCTGCTTGGGTCTCTGTTGCCATGTGCTGTCTGCTTTGGGAGAAGTAGTTCAGGACACTTCTCCTGCTGAGGAATTGACATGCAGAGTGGGACTCAGGCAAAGCTTGTCAGATCTGGGAAAAGTCTTGGTAGAAGCCCTCAGTCTCACCCATGCTCACCCCTGAGTTCTAACACAGCCAGGCACCAGAAGCACTTGGCATATTTTATCTCAGGGTGTTCAAAACAGCAGTGGTGCCTAATGGGGTGCTTATTTCAAACTGCTCAAAACCTGGTTAGAGATGTTCTGTCCCTGCTCCAGCTCAGCAGATCCAGAATTTGTTTCCACTCCTTACATAGCTCTGTCAGCTGGAGTTCAGATGTTCATTTGAGGGCATTCAGTGACACACGCATCTCGTGTATATCACTGGGGTTTCCCCAAGAGCAAATTGGGAATATGGCATCTCCCCTCCACCAGTTTGATCTGTGCCCTTCCTTACTGAAGTGTTCTATCAGCTTCTCCCACTGCTTTCACCCCTGACAGCAATCGTGGTGAAAAACTTTCAGAAACAGACTGTGGTAAGAAAAAGATTTTAAACAAAGTTTGACATTCACTTAAGTTCCTTCTGGAGACTTCGAAACAGCTCAGGGAGTTTGGATGTGTCATTTTCATGCTTTCTAGTTCTGTGCAATTTTTATTATGTAGACTTTATTTAAATGTCTCAGACTGCATCAAACATTGCTATTACTGGATGTGGAACTGTGCTGGATTGTTGTGTCAAATGTATTACACACTGCTTCTTGTTTTTGAAATTTACCATTTTTTCATTACTTTTCTTGACATTATAACTTTATTCATTCAAACTTGTTTTACATTAGTACTTTCTTGCATATTTAATACATTTCAGTTCAATCTCTGCAGCAGTTACCAAAGTTTTTAGACAAAGCCTTCAAAAATATAGTTAGTATAAGTCATAATTAAAAAGTTTTAAGGAGATTATTCCAGCTATTTTCCCGTGGTGATGATTTCCCTGTGTTTGGTAGAGAGCTTGTGTGCTGTGCTGCTCTAGGATGCTGCACACACAAATTCAAGGGACATAAAAGAAAGACTGAGACAGTGAATCTATAAAACAATATGGCTTCATAATAGCTGAAAAGCTGCATTATCCCAAATACTCAGAAAATAATCTTTCCTATCCATTAACTGTATTGCTACTGGAAGAACATTTGCTACCAAAAAGAAATAAAAACAGTCTAAGATCTCAATATGGATATCTTAGAAATATTAGCTGGATGTCAGGGAGTGAAAAGCAGAGTGTGCACATATGAGCAGAGGATTTTTGCTGAATTGGAGATTAGGCTTCTCTTAATTCTGTCCCATTATTATGCATTCAGCACGTGCCTGCCTTGTGTTTACAGGAGCACATCAGGGAATGCTGCACAGGGATGCTGATCAGTACCCTGAGCAGCACCTTCTTCCTGGTTCGTGTCACTCATTATGTGAGCTGCTCAGGGGAGAATTTCGTGCCTGAATTTTGAGCTGTAGCAAAGATGAGGTGCCTGTGGTCTGAGGCATCATTTTCCAGCTATCTGGGTTTTCTTAACTGAGTGTGGGACTGGCCTAAGCCTCCTTTAGGACTCCCAGTGTTGGTTAAAGGAAACTTGGCCCACACTCCCTTCCTTGTAATTGTATGTTTGCTGACCTCTGTGTGTTTCCTGGGATGCTGGGATGGCAGGACCAAAGCAGCAAAGTCAGCACAAAGCCATGGGAAATTGTGCAAAAAGCAAATGTGGACATAGGAGCAGGGGAAGGAGATGTGAAGGAGACCAGGATGCTGTGCTGAGGATGAGGGAATGCAGGGGTGGAGCAGCTGGGAGAAGCTGGAGGGTGGCACTGTTGGGAAGCAGTGACAACATCTGGTAAGGGTCTAAAGACTTTGCAGAGGTACAGACAGGCCTGAGGGCTATTGAAGGGGATGGAGAAAGTATAAAGGGCAAGAAGAAATAAGTCCTATGAAAATCTTTATAGAAATATTTGAATCTCTTATATAGGAATCTCTGTGAAAGTCTGTAGTAGCTATAATGATAATATAGTCGTCCTGGGGCCAATAATAATGTTTTATGGAAAAATAAGCTCACACTGATTTAATTTCTTCTTCATGCTTCTCAAGGGCAAGTATTTGGTAAATTTTCTGAACAGGTTTTAGAGGTGGACTGCAATTTCTCAATTGTTTGTATTAAAGCTATTGCTAAAATTCAGAATCAATTAGTGAGAATGGTGTTAGCTCACTGAACTTTGGAAAAGCAAAAAGAGAGCACAGATAGAAACCTGCCTTGCTGTCCTTTTCACCAAGTTTGTGTGTTTTACATTGCGAAGCTGAAAGGCCAAAGCAGCACTGGGGAAATACACTGGTGAAGGAGAAAGTAATTCTTCCCTCCTTAATTAAAGATAATTAACAATTTAAACTCACAGTTGATTGTTAGAGAACCAAAGCCAGACTCATGAACTTTCCAAATGTACTGAAGTTCCCTGAAGTCTGCATCAGGGAGCTGGCAATGGCTTTGTGTGCAATTGCTTAGCTGGATTATTTGGTCTATTTTTCTTTCCTCTTTCCTGTCCGACTCTGGCAAATAACCTCCAGCAGAAGGACCTATATTTGCTTTTTTCTGAGCACGGTCCTATGGCTCAGCAGCAATTTCAGTGCCCCAGGCAGCACATGCAGTGTGTGCTGGGACTGAGGTGGCCCTGAGCAGTGTCAGGGTGACCCTCCAGAGGTCTGTCCCTGGACAGAGACCCCCTCCCATGACTGTAGTGAGAGAGTCCTGGCTGCAGTTTCTCCCTGCCTCCCACAGCAGGGGTGGAAAGCTTTTGCAGCCCTTACCCTGCTGCCAGCCAGGCTGTTGCACAGCTCTGTGGCTCAGCTACTCACAAGGAGAGCAGCACCAGGCTCCCATCAGTGACTGTCATCAGACTGATGGCAACAGGGAAAACCCCCCATGGTCTTGTGAGCCCCAGGGCTGTGTTAGGGGATACCTGAGACATTTGAGGTATTTCTGATGGGGCTGTAAAAACGATTGGAAAATGCCCCAGACCCAAGGGACTCTCTTGTTCTGAGCCATTCTTTAGTTCATATGAGGTCTCCTTAAAAGAAAAAAAAAATCTTTTATCAAGCTCCCTGTCATGCAGTGGAGCTGGATTCAGCAGGTTCAGATTTATTGACTTGCATTCACTGTGCCAGCTTTTGCTGGAGAACAAAGTTGTGTGGTTTTAAATAAAGTTCTAATGTAAATGTAGTTTAGAAGACTTTAAATAAACAATGAATATCTTCTGTTTCATCCATGCATATAAATTTGCATTAATCTGCAGCTAACAAATGCTACTTTTTGCCTTAAATATCGAGTTTGATGAAAACAGTATTTTGTGCCAAGCTGGTTATAATGATCGTGTAATTGAGGAAATATATGAGACATTAAAGCTCTGTGACATCTTCTTCCCATGCTAAAGACTGTAAGAGGTATTGATGGGACCAATAAATCCTTTCCCATAGGGAAGAGTGTAGAAAAACCAGGAAGCAGTACAAAATACAGCCCACCTGCTACTTTTATGGCCCTATCTGAATGCTGTAATCATTTTAAAGAGGTGTTGATTAGTACCAGCAACAGGAGTTGAATTGGCAGCATCAGTAGCATCAATTTCAACAGCAGCACTGGAGGTCCTTTAGTTCCCATTTTGTGGCTTGGATGCAAACGATTCATCCAGTCAGCAGGTGCTGTTCAATCCATACTAAATATATGGAGCTAACAGATGAAGGAATGCAGAATTTGCACTTAGAGAAATAATTGAATGCCTCAAATGTCACTGAACTTCATTTATTTGAAAACATATTTTACAGTGCAGACAGAGTGTAGGCAGAAAAGATACAGGCCCAGATCCTCAGGAGACTAAACATGGCCAAGCCAGTTTATCCTAATTGGGAGTCTGGCATGGAGATGGTTCTTTCCCTTTTATCATGAGTTTCTATAGTCTCCACATCTGAACCTCTTCCTGCTAGAACCCACTCAAGCAGCAGAGATTGGCTCCAGCCAGATCATCAGGATTCATCTGGCTGAGCCTGAAGGAGGAGAGGCAAACCATTGCAACTTGGAGAATTGGAAACGCCTTTCCAGAGCTGCATAAATGCTCTCCATGAACCTGGAAACCAGCATGATGACGTGGTGTCATAGCAAGAAGCATCAATGATTATGTTTTGCAAGCAGTTCTTGTCTTTCCATTCAAATCTTGTTGTTGGGGTTTATGTGTTTCGATTTCTTCCTGCCTGTGGTGTCTGAGGCACACCATCAGAATGGGAGTTGGAAGTCCACAAGCAGCAGACAGTGGAGTGTTGTTTATCCAAGGTTCCATACAGACTCAGGCCATTGCTGTTTCACTTTCCTGCTGGCAGATGTTCTGCATTGAGACTCCCTGTTTCCAGCATTTTGACATTCAGACTCCCTATCAAAGTTTTGTAAAGTGTCAGTTCTGTCATGTATCAAAAGTAAACTGAGGCCATCAGGGGCCATCTCTGGGCAGTGAGTGTGGAATTCAGAGGGTTTGGCAGGATTTGCAGCAACCCTCACCTGGGATAGGCTGGGCTAAGCCAGTCCCATTTTCACCTCAGCAGGTGAAACGAGAGCTGCTGGTCTGCCAGTGTGCACAGGGTCCCAGCACAGTGAAATCCACTTAACCACAGAGTGTAAAACATATATTTTTCTCCTCAAAGCCCTTTGACGCTCCAGCAGTGTTATACCATAAATACAACTTTTGCTGTACCTATTAGCCTGGCACTTCCTTTTTGCACTCTTTTCCATGGAACCAGTTTCTACAGAATTTGATGACAAATTGGACTTAGATCAGCAAAGCCTTGAGCCAGCTGGCCATTGATCTTGTGGCAGAATATATTGCTCTGTTATTCCTGGTGGTTCAGTTCCTATCACCATTTCTTTGTTTCATTTCCTTATTAATAAAAGAAGGGTGGCAAATATCTACTGTGCTCATTATCTTTTCTACACCCCATTTTTTTCTCATAATTTCCTAATATTTTAATTTATTTCTTTCTTATTTTTGTACATTTTCCTTTAAGGCATTGTAACTAATGGACTCTACTAATTTCCTTTGAGACAACATTCTTAATTGCTGTAATTCTCTCTTATTTCTTTTAGGCATCCCTGCTGGCATTGATTCATTTCAATTTGCATTCCCAAATGCTCTAACTATAAATACCCAGTACATGTAGGAGCTGGTCTCTTGTCCTCTGAATGTTATACATTTTTTTGTTTTGTTTTTGTTTTTTTTTCTTTTCTTTTTTTTTGGTAGCAAAACTAAATGGTGTCTTAAGGTGTAGCCTTATTTTAAAAGCTGGGATCTGTGTGCCTTGATCATGGCTGCGCTTTGGGTTGGTGGCAAAGTGCCAGGGTGATGTGTTCCACTGTGCAGACCTACCATTTTGGAATTATTTTGAGAATTACAACCTTTAAGGCGTTTTTAATACCAAATTGTCCAAACAGATGAGTTTTCCAGGGATAGAAGTAACAAGTTATGAATAGGACTTGCAAATCTAGAAAAAAAAAACCAAACGTGTGCTGGTGACACAGGATTTCTTTATATAGAAGAAGTGTGAATGAGATCACCTGAAGCTGAAGGTCTGCAGCCTGCTGAAGGCAGCAGGAACCACAGAACCAGGTCGTTATACAGAAACATTTTACCTCTGCACTCACCCCAGTGCCAGAGATGATCCTGCCCTAGGGCAAGGCTCTCCTGCCACTGCCCCCACCTCATGTTGTCTTTGAACTAAACAGCTTTGAGTAGATATTTTGCCACTTTGAACTCATTTCTTGCAGGCCACCAGAAAAGGCACAAGGGAAAGAGATTTTAGTCTAAGCTATAAATAAAAAGGAGAAAAGCAAAGCAGCTCTCTGTCCTGTTCCCAAGCTCTGCCTCACTTGGACCTCCGGGTTTCTCATTTGACTTTTCACTCTGTTATAGTTACTTCTTGCAGGCACAGAACTTCAAAATGAGATGAAAATTCCTTGGTTACACTTTAGAATGAGTGTGTCAAGATTGCTGCAAATGCAGTAAAAATATCCTCTACAGAGGAGTCCTATTTATAGATCAAAGAAATGCAACAAATATTCCACTATTTTGTTAGTATCCCTACAAATGCATTCCCATGGAAGGTAACATGAAATGTGGCTCTGCAATCAGCAGTTGAAGCAGTTGCAATTTCTGTATTGATGACAGAGAGTTGCAATGGGCAAAGATTGCTGGATTGCAGGACAATGGGAAACGAATTGCCTTCTCACCCATTAAGATGATCCATCAATGAATTATGACAAGAATTAAAAGCCCAACAGACTAAAATAATATTTATACTGGTGATTTAAACTGCTTTTATAGATTACTTCTGTTTAAATCTTTGTCCACTGCACATCATTTACAAACAGGTGCTGGGCAGCACACAGAACAGGCAGGAGGCAGAAAGGAGAGAGATCCTCCACTGAAAGGGTGGCCAGGCAATGGAATGGGCTGCCTGGGGAGGCAATGGGGTCACAATCCCTGGAAGTGCTCAAAGAATGGCTCCATGTGGCATTCAGTGCTACTGTTTGGTTGATGTGGTGGTGTTTTATCAAAGGCTGGACTCAAGGATCTTGGAGGTCTTTCCAACCTCAGTGGTTCTATGGCTCTATAATTTGTGCTAATGTGCAGTTCCAGGGTGACCATTGGCAAGTACTTGTTGCACCTTTTACTTTTTTCACCTGTGTTTATTTAGAATTCTTTACTTGTTTTTCAGTACCCTAATGTCTTTTTATTTAATTGAAAGTATTTGTGAACTATCATCCTGTTCAGCGGAGAATCCCATTCTCCCCTGCCTCATTGATTATTGTTGTAAATTTTCCATTCACTGACAAAAATGAGTTCTGCTTTTCTTGTTCTTTATGAAGTATAAAGGGGTTTCATTGCAATGTCTTTAATGCCAATTAGAATGAAATGCAACATTGCCTGGCAGGAAAGCTCGCCTGCCAGGCAGCCTTGGAGTCCAGATAAGGCTGTAATGTGCTCTGAGAACAGGTTGTGCTGCTTTTACACCTTCTGTTGTCATCTTTCCTCTTAACTGATGTGCTTTCACACTGCCCTGGGTGCCTGGTGCAGGGCACCTTTCCAAAGCAGGCTGGCCCTGTGCAGAATTTTGTGCCTCCAGGTCACTTACCTTCAAGTCAGTATTAGCACCAAGCTGGACACGCTGTGATGTACTGAGAGTGGACCAGGCTTTCTCTGCAGATTTGTTTTTGTTTTAAGTAATAATAAATTGGCTCATTCTCTTTGTGTCTGGGTTTAAAACAGAGATAGATGACTTCAAATGAGAGACTTAAAATTCAAGATGTGTTGGGAGCTTGAACAAGCTGGGCTGGGTTCCAGGACGCTTCTCGAAGAGACAAAGACAGGAGGGGAGACAGCAGAAGTGGTGAGAGCAGACAAGAAAAAGTGAAGTGGTGGCTGGCAAGGAGCAGGGAGGGAGTGATTCCCCCCATGCTGAATGGGAAGTGATGTGAAGGAGGTGCTGCTGGGCCTGTGCTCTGTATAGAGCCAACTTTTGCTTTAAATTGGTTTTAAGTTAATCAAACTAGGAGGAAAATGCTTTAAAAACATTGTCCCTTTTCCCTTTCACTCCTTCCTCCTACAACTGATGCTGCTTCTGTCTTTGCCGTTTTCTAATTTTTCTCGTTTGTACTGGCTCTGTGCAAAATGAAGGAAAATGCTCCTTTTTCCTTGATTCCCTCTCCTCCCAAGCAATCCTCTCTAGAACAAAAATCTGAAAATAGCTGTACATCCCTGGGAGTGTGCAAGGCCAGGTTGGATGGGGCTCTGAGCAACCTGGTCTTGTGAAAGGAGTCCCTGCCCAAGGCAGGGGGGTTGGAACAAGATGATCTTTAAGGTCCCTTCCAACCCATTCTGTGATTCTGTGACATGGGAAATGCTGCTTCCCTCAGGACAAATCAAATATCAGGGAGGATATTGGTGGCCTGTGGGAGAGTGGCTGCAGCCTGGAGGGGTCACAGCCAGGATGAGGAGCAGGCTGAAAAAGTCTCTCTTTTTCCAATTACCTCTTGGTAAAAAGTGTAGATTCTTTTATTTTTTCCCTTTATTCTTTTTTTATTCCTTCTTTTGTAATTAGGTGGTATTCATTGATATTTTCTTATGAAGAAAATGATGAATAGGTCTTCAGTTAACACTATTTTGCTTGCAAATGAACTTAAAATAAGTCCATTTAATAAATGATAACAAATGTAATAGAGCTGAAGGGAGGGCCAAGTAATTTATTGATTTTTTTCCCCAAATTAATACATAAAATAAATTTGAGCAATATAATTTTCAGCTGGCTTCATAAAAATAAATAAGCATATTTTACAAAGCACTATTAAAGCAGGAAGAGATGTAAACAAGACAACATTGTGCTCTGACTGGGATTTCATTTTTGCAAAAGAAAGGTGTACTTTGTCAAGGAAAATTAATACTTAATGGTCTCCTCCTCTGAAATGTCAAAGGAGATATGAAAGATTTTCTGTTATTATGCAGGATTTTCATCAAGGAAAGCATATGCAAAAGGTATCCAACGTGCTGCAGAATTGCTCCTCCAGCAGTTTTTCTTGTCTATAAATTCCCAGAATTAATTGTACTCTGCTGAGCTCCTCATACAATGTTAATGCAAACACGTGTGACTCAGTTTGTCCCCTGCACTCTGGCCTTGTGAGTTCACCTGCTGGGTTTGGATGTCCTGTGGAACAGACCAGAAGCCAGTCTGAGCCAGAGGTGGAGGGTAAAGTCTTGGTTAAATTCTTGTCCTAAAGGAGCACAAAGAATTAAGCTAAATTTTGGCAACTGCATCCTGGGCTGCTTCTCTGGCAAGAGCAATCCAACTCTTCTTCCCTCCCTGAATTCAGCATCTGCCTCATAAATTCTCCTTCCTGGGAGTGCCTGACATAGGAGCACATTTATTTAAGGTCAGAGCTAGTTTTTTGATAGCTTCCATAATGGTGACTGCCATTCTTAAGAATATATACTGTAAGAAATATAAATAGACTGGCCTTTGCTGCCTGCTGCTGTTTGTCAAAGTTCTCAGCTGTAAAAAATAAATATGATCATGCTCCTGGACTGTGCTGACTGGAGCTGTGGACTGAGCAGAGAGTGGCAAATGGGTCTGCTCTGCCAGGGGCTACTGAAGCCATTTGTTTGGGAAGAGAGCTCTTGTAACTTGAGTCTCAGCAAGCACTGGCTTTCCTAAGAGCAGGAAATCTGTTTTGAAATCACATAATAGCTTGCACCAAAGTAACACCATGGAGCTTTACTGTACTCTAGAAACCTCCTCCTCCCCCAGCTCTGCTTCTGCCTGGGCATTCTCTTCACATTCAGATGCACAAGTGGGAGAAGTTAAGTAGGGCTTTCTAGATTACACTTCACCAAGTGAAAATGAAAGCCAGAACCAGTAACTTCAGCAGGTTTTGAGAGCAGCTGAAGAGTCTAAGAGAGTGATGTAATGTGCAAAACACAGTAGAAGTTCACCATGGAAAAAAACAGTCTGAAGTGCTGGCAAGGAGATCTCTCTGTTCTTATGCTAAAGCACCATAGAGATCCACAGAGGTGTTTGTGTGACTGACAAAATCCAGCTGTGTGTGGGGATATTCCTTCTTTGGCCTTTGTGAGCAGCAGCAAAGATGATGGCTGAGGCTTGCTCGGGTTCCCTGGAGTGCAGAGGGTACTTCACTGGCACAGTAGATCTCTCCGGATGCACTTCTTCAGCACTTGGTTTTTTGTCCTTTGTGCCCAAGCTCTACTCCTGGAATAACACCAGGATTATAGTAAAGGATGCTGATGCTATGGAATAAGTGTTTTCACGTGCTGTGCAAAGTTACTTCTCTTTAGAAAATTTAGTTGTGCTGGCACAGCAAAGCTCTGGATACCTCTGCACATCCCTCTTGTCCCAGTCAAGCGTAAAGGACAAACTCTGAGATGTGCTGCTGATGCTTACAGGCTGATAAAAATGCCTAAGTGACTCATGGACTCTTGATTCAGTTGTTCAAAGAAAATTGTTACAGTAAAGGTTGAGATGTACAGATAGTTCAGTCATGTCTTAAATGCAGATGCAGCACCATAGTTAGATGCACCCTGTGGCATTTAAGATTTATCCATGATATGCAGAGCGGCTCAGTAACACATCCCCAACCCTTGTTCTCCTAAAGAGAACAGTGTAGATAAGTTTGTGGAAATATTTTTGGGGAAAGAAGCAAAAAAATTGCACATCTGGTCCACAATTCAAAGTGAACTCAAACTAAAACATCTGGGGCATTTTGGAATTTTTATTTACCTTCTGTAAAAATGTAAATTCATCCCTACACTCTTGATTTTCAGGTTTGAAGCTATCTTACATGTAGCTCTTGACAGAAATCTACTCAACCTACAGTCTGGATCACTTTGGTCTTCTCACATTCCTTCATCCTTACTTTGTGACTCCGTGCTCAGATCTGTCAAAGCCCCTGTGACTTGGCCACTGATTCCACATGTAGGTTTTTGTCAAAGTTTCTAGAGCAGCTGCCATGCAGAGAGCTCAGCTGTGCAACTCACAGCGGCTGAAAGGTGAACTTGGAAAAACACAAATGTAAGGAACAATTCACATCTTTCTGCTGGTTGCATTTTATGGTGTACACTTCATATTCAACTTCTTAGTATAGAAGATCGTATGAGGACAAAATTGTGGGATTTTTCTATCACAGCTCTTTAATGTATCACCACCCTTATTTTCTTCAAGGCTTTTGACTGCAACTTAACATAAATATTAAATGGGTTACACTGATAGTATTCCCGTGCCTCCGCTTAGAGATATTTCACCATCCTAGCCTTCACTTGTGACTTTTCCCAGCTGGGCACAGGGTTTGGCTGGGCAGAGAGTGCTGAGTGATGCTGCAGGCAAACTCCTCAGCTCTGCTCCCACAGCCGAGGGTGGCTTCAACACTGGTTCTTGCCCCAGAAATACACTACAGCTTGTCAGTGTCCTAACAACACCTGTGGGTGTACCAGTTGTGGGTTTCTCTGGGTCTGGATTGAAGGCAGTTCATGTTCAGACTCAGGTGTTTATTATTTCTTATCAGTGAAACAGTCTCACTACTGTGAGTTCGGCAGCTTTTCTTT
>JAYDZK010000044.1:7866978-7950738 GCA_034509185.1 Euphonia xanthogaster
TTAAATTTTCTATTTTTAAATTTTCTATTTTTAAATTTTCTATTAGGCATGTGAAAAAGCAAATTAACAGTGTTCTTGCAAACCTCAGAGATGTAACACCAGTATTAGTATTCTCCAGCTCAGGAGAAGCTTCCTTTGGTTTTCATTTTTTCTTTCAGCAGTAGGCTTGCATTAAGTTCGTGATGCCTTTGGAAGTGCGTGCTTAGTTTTGTCAGTTTCTGTATTTTTGTTTAAATCCTCGAGAGAGAAAGCAAAAACTTGGGGCTCAGAGGTGACTTACCCTTGTAAATTGCAGTGGGTGGGTTTGGTCTGAAAAGGC
The DNA here is from genome assembly GCA_034509185.1 of Euphonia xanthogaster. Classification (NCBI taxonomy): domain Eukaryota; kingdom Metazoa; phylum Chordata; class Aves; order Passeriformes; family Fringillidae; genus Euphonia; species Euphonia xanthogaster. The sequence goes on from JAYDZK010000044.1 coordinate 7,867,298, forward strand.
TGCAAAGAGCTGAGCTCCCAGCACACGAGTACTCCATCGCTAACGTTTGGGACAACTTGTAGTACGTACCCATCCACTGAGTGCAGATCCTGATCTGCTTTCTAGATGTGAAAACTAAAATTCTAGTTTACTGAATTCAGTTTTTGTTTCTACACATAATCTTGGTATTTGCTGTGTTCATAAATGTAGCTATTTAAGCTCCACTATTTTTCCTCTGTCACCTTGCCCTCTGCCTCTTTTCCTGTCCATCAAGTCTTTGATGCTTTCTTTCATTTCTCAGTCTTCTCCAGCTTTTCCTTCCTGATCTCTCCACTGTGGGTTACCAAGGTTGGCAGACGCTGTTACCTGGGCAGGCAGGGGGCCGGGAGAGGGCAGGCTGCACCTGGAGCTTCAGCCCTGCTTCCCAGCTCCCCAGACTTTCTAGGAAATTATCCTCTTCTGCGGGCTCGGGGCTATCTTGGAACATGTACTCTAAGCAGTTGTCCTACAAATGTCCTGGCACAGTGTCCAGTTTGCCCTGGATGTGCTGGAACGGGTGCTGAGTTCAGGTCGAGAGCTCATTGTTTCCGTGCTGGCCACACGCAGGCACTGAACATGAGTGTTTTGATGCTGGCAGTTATGAATCATGCCTTTTGCATACAGTTTTGATCAAAGACCTAAAGATGGAGCACTGGGGTTCTGAATAGAAAGCATGTTTTAAAACACATGCTGAGTGCACCTATTTTCCCCTCGTTATCTAAATGACTGGTATGGATCACACTGGGCTGTGCCACAATGTCTGACTTTGATATTAAAAAAATAAAGGGCAACAATGCTCAAAGCAAGTGGCAGGGTACTTAACAACACTTTGTCTAGGGGTGATTTGGCAAGGCTTCCTCAAGATGACTTTATGGTGCTTGTGGTTTTGCTTAGCCTGCACACTGGGAAGGGGCTGCCATCCCTAAAGATACTTTGTCAGAATACAAAACCTCACACTTAAGTATCCATCTATTGACTGCAGTGTGTGCTTGGTGGAAAAGTGACAGGGAAATTGTCTTTGTGCAGCCTTCTGCCTTAAACTTGGCCCCTGTGTTAAACTGGTAGGTAAAGTTACTGGTCTTGCCTGTGTTACCAGTCTTGATTTCTGACTCAGGTCACGGGGAACATCTCTGAGAAATGGAATTGGGTTTCATCTATGCAAAGGAAGATTTTTTTCCTGTTGTGTTGTTTGCACATTAGAATGCAATTCATGTAATATCCAAGCAAAGTTAGTATCCTTCTCAATCCAAGTTTCCCATAGTTTGTGTATGTCAGATTGTTTTGCAACAGTTGGAGAAGCTGACTGGTGTGAATACAGTGGTTCCATTATATCCACATGTCTTGGGTTAAGCACATCTCAGGGGCCCTCCAAGGATTTTTCAAAGAATTCTTAGTCTTGCATTTTAACCAAAAATAGCATTAATTTCAACATGTCTTTGGTCTGTGAGTGGAATAGTGAGTTTTAATGCATTTTGAGGAGTATATTTTTGAAAGGCTGATAAATGTTCATCTGTAATGTAGTACTTGATCATGGTTTCTGTACTTTTTTCACTTGCCCTGTTAACTACGCTTATCTGAGCCTTTATACTAAATAATTATGCAAACCAGATTTTAGATACTTGGCAGAAGACAGTGCTTTTCAAACCTATGTTTGAAAGTTGCCGTATGAGGCTACAGTGCTTTTATTTATCTTGTTTTTAATTTGTCTCAGTCCTGTTTAAAAGACTGAAATGGGGGTCCCTACTTTACTTTACTGAGTTAGACATAAGAAATGTGAGGATTTGGTAATTTGTGTCTGCGGGAAAAGAAACACAATCCTTTAAACCAGGTGTTGAAAATATATTTAGATTTTTATTAAGTGCTGTCAGATATGTGCAATAAGCACTATCATTGGTAGATAAAATCACATTGTACCGTAGTAAAAGGTTTGCCACTGTACCTGCATGTAATTGAATGGGAATTGCCAACTTGGCAGGAAGAAACAATTTTGAATTGAGCAATTTTGCAACTGAAAACTCTTACTGTGCTAGATCCCCTGACCAGCTACACCTGGAGCTTTCATTAGTCATAAGCAGTTTCCTGCAGTTGTTCCATATTTAATTAAACCAGCTTATAGCTACTTCTTTAGAAGTATCAGGTGTATTGCTTGCACTGATTTCAGTGTGTACTTGCAACCCTTCTGGCAGCTGCACTCCTTGCACAAGCTTTATTCATGAGGCACAACTCAAGTGTCAGAAGCACAGAAGAATTAAGCTCCCTTCTGAGAATGGGTTGATTTTTATGGAAGGGTCTTTATCTTTGAAAAGTGTGCAACAGCTTTTTGTGAAAATACTGTAAGCGTGCTGCTCACTGGTGGGTTTCCTTAGTGCAGCCTGCTAGTGATGGTGGAAGGGGCTTGTGGATGGTGTGTGTTGGGAGCCCAAAGGCAGGAAGATGGGATGCAAATCTGTGCTTTGGGGCTGCTGAGGATGAGAGGGATGTGAGAGCAGAGCATCTGCTGCTGTGGTGTTACACTGGCAGGCTGTTGTGCATCACGGGGATGTGCTTGTGCTGCCCAGCTGTGGCCCCTGCCTTGGACCTGGGTGTTGAAGGCACTGTCTGTGGGTACGTGCTGCTCCTTTGTGCCTCCTGCTAGCCTTGGCTTTTCACTGCTGCCTGTTTTACCATAAAGCAGAAATGCCAGGGCACTGTTACTGTCAGTTCAGTGAAATACAGCTCTTGCCTGCTGGTGTGGGATCAAAGCATTTCTTCAGTCTGAAATTTTGTGTGTTCTTTTAAAGAAATGGTATGTTTCTTTCAGCATGAAGCTGTCAAAGGAACCAAACATATCGATAGCTCAAAATGTTGAGAGCTGTAGAATGAAAAGAAAGTGTGTTTGGGGTCAGTGAGCAGTTTTAATTCCAAGAAAAAGTTAAGCCAGGGAGGACAGTCCTGAGGATCACCAGTGTTTCTCCTTAATTTCATATCTGTAGTGGGAAATGTGGTATTTCTTCTTCTCCTGGCAGTGTGGAGAGTGAGGCTGGGTCCTGCATGGGTTGATCAGCTGAATGTGCTCAAGCCTGGTTTTTCTTGCTTTTTCCTTCCTTGTCACCTCCTGGTGATTCATGCTGAGCCCCACCAGGTTAAAGGTGCAAGAAGTAATTGCAATGTGTGCCTAAACTCTGTAATCCCTCTTGGCTACTGAAGCTAGGAAAGGCATCCAGGAGCTGCTGTGCTCCATGCTAAGGGTTATAAAAACTGGGATCAGTTGTTGTAACTAGAAGCAAAGCAGCAGCAGCTCTAATGCTGGAAAACACCATGGGCATCGTAGAGGAAAGAAAACCCAGGAGGAGTTTACTTCCACTTTCTCCACTTCACTTTCTCTAAGGTTCATCCATCAGTTATTTCCCCCAGCCTTTTCCAAATGCTTCCCCAAAGTAAGACCAGTGCAGAATTTACCTTGTGCATCATATAAAAGCTTGAGATTCTTTCAGGTTTGGAAATGAGAGTTTTCTTTTGAAGTGTATTTGCCCCTGGAATGTTTAGATTGTGCAGGTGGATTCCCAGCACTGTTTTGCCAGAAACAAACACACAGCCTGGACCTACCCTGTGCTGAGCATCTGTGTGGGAGGTACAGGACAAGTGAGTTTCTGGATGGAGCGCAGCTTTCAGTGCAGCACCAGTGGTAAAGCTCAGCTTTGCACAGGTGTGGCAGCAGGTGTGCCTTGATGGAGGGAGCCTCTGCCATGGGTGAGGAACTGGGCTACTGCTGGAAGAGTCACTGTAGTCCCTGGCAGTTCACTCTACAGAGCTGCACTTAAGTGTCAAATAAGCTGTTAAGCTCCATAAAACAAATGAGTTTTCAAGAAAAAAGGAACTATCCTGTGAGGGGATAGAATGTAAGAAAATGAAGATAGTGCAGAAGGTAATCTGGTCCCTGAGGAGTTGCAGCTGAACTAGCTACCAGAGATTAGGAACAGGCCTGTCCTTAATAGGCCACAGCTGTGTCTAATAAGGATGAGTGCTATAAAAGAGTGGGTCAGCTGGGTGGGGAGAGAGCTGGGGTTTGTTGGCTGTGCTGTGGAGAAGAAGGAGCCAGTGCTGCGAGGAGCTGCCCATGAGAAATCACCAAGAAGGTATGGGAGCTTTGCAATAAGATGACAACGCTACCCCACCCCTGGTTTATCCTTTTTGTTTTAATCAGTAAATATATAGGTTCCATATATGTAGACACAATCAAATGGTACCAATTTGAATACATTCCACACTAAGTATCTTGTTGATGTAGACCTGTGGCCTCAGTAATTTAATCCGAACACAGGAAATGAAGGTTTTCAGAAAAATTTCCAGACCTGAGAAGTGCTAGGAAATTTAATGTGAGCTAGTCATTTGTGTGTTACACTTAGTCCAGAATGAATCAGTCTCTGGAAACTGAGTCTCACTTTAGTACCCTGGACTCAGTGAAACTGCTGAGTTAAGGTATCCTGCGCTGTGAATAAAATTAATAGCATCAAGCTATTATGTGACCAAAAATGATATATTTCTTAGAGAATGGGTCCAAAGTACTGACTTGACTGTTAAATACAGTTTTACTTATTATCAGGAGCTTAATCTTGCTGTAATATGGCTCTAATAACAATTGAGAGGGAGAATGGAGACAACTCATCATATAGTAATGGCAAAGGAGGGAGACAATTCATCTGCAGCTGGACGGTGAATAATCATTTTTACCAAGTCTTAGCACTTAACAAGGCACACATTAATAAAACAAACAAATCTTTGCAGCAAGAGAAGTAATGTATGCATCATTTAAGGGGAGTATTAGAGCCAGATTAGACTGTTGGTCTCCTGCAGCTGTTACCTTGTTAAGCATCTTCTCTGCAGGAATGTGTTATATGAGATCGATCAGAAGCCTTTTCCAGGCCACTGGTGTATCTTTTGTTGTGTTGTTTTTTTATTCCTTAATGTGTGGTGGGATTTTGCAGATGTTCTCTTTGAAATAGAAGCATTTTAATTTTTTAGCCAGAGAAGACCAGCTGTTGTACAGGGGAGGTACAAATCCCATTTACTTTCTGTCAGCTACTGCAAAATGGGTACATTTTGGTGTAAAAGGCCCTCATTACCTGCCACATGTTTTGGCTCTATTCAGAAACATTTTTCAAAATATTTCTTCCTTTCAGCATTGGAAGTCTGTGCTCTGTGCTATGGCATCTTATTAGTGCTTGCTGAAGGGCCAGGAGTACAATGGAAGCATGAAGTGATCTTAATTTGTAGCAATAGTCAAATTGCATAACCTCAAGGATTAATTTTAATCAAATACTTCCTGATTTTTCTTTACAGTGTTAAAATTAGATCTGGCACTTCACTGAAGCTTTTGCAGTGACTCTTTAATTGGAATACAATGTCCTGTATTTTTTTCTTTTGGCTTAGGCTGATGGGATGTCTGATTCGGGCAGAGGCAGGAGCATCCCTGTGTGGATACTCAGAGGGCACGTGGGTTCTGGTGTGTATGATTGGAGTGTGAGGACTAGCAGTTCCAAGTGTTTGAGTCTGATTTTTAGACTTGGAACCTCAGTCCTTAATTTTTTTTTAAGTAATGGTAGGCTTGATGCTGTTCACAGAGCACATGTTGAATGGGAGACAGCTCTGTGGGACAAGGGGGAGTTGAAGTCTTGGTTGCTTACTCTCATCAGTAACCTCTTGCCATCTTTAGCAAAGTGTTTAGGGCCACATAGCTGAGGTGACAGGTGGTTTTGGGCTTTTCAGTTATTGGTACTCCAGACTAGTCCTCTTTGGTCTGATAATTGTGGTTTTTATCTCTTTCCACCAGAGGAGCCAAGCCCTGGCAGGTCACAACTTTATTCTTCCCTTTCACCCTTGGTGCTGCTGATTAGGGCTGTTTGCTTTTGTGGGTGTTTGGGTATTTCCCTTTTAAGCTTGGGTTGAATCTCACAGACATGTGGGGTCTGAGGCCCTCTCATGAGCAGAGTTGAGTGTCTCCAGAAGGCAATCCAGCTCATTTGAGCTGTGCATCTGTGCAGAAGCCTGCTCCTCTGTGCCAGCAAGGCAGGGCCCATGGCAGTGATGCTCAGGTACCTGCCATGCTTGTAGGAGTCCATTTCTCCAGATGCCAGGTCTAGTGTTTGTCTTCCCCAGTCTGCAAAGTGTGCTTGATTGCTTAATTCATGTCCCATCTTGCATGGAAGCAGTGTGGGTTTGAAGTGATCTGTTCTTGTGAAGCAGTTGAGATCTTCAGCAAGCACCAGGAGCTTGTCAGCTGCCATGCATTGGTGTGACTCCATTAAAGTCAGTACAGACCAGCTGGGGATTCTGGACCCACAAATGTAATTTTTGTTATAATGAGAGCATCAAACAAGTAATCATTATTTTTACTCTCTCTTTTCATTTCAAAATGAGAAAATTATTTCCTCTTGGATCAGTGAAAGTAATTTACGTTATGCACAATAATGGTCTACATGAGAATATAATTATTATTCATTTATATGGCACCATCTGGGCACTAGAAGCTTCACAGACACATGTGAGGAAAGGTCCCTGTCTTGGAGAGTTTACAGGCTGAATAGCAAGTTAGAGCTGCTAGCAGTTAACCAGAGTCACAAATGGAACTTTGCACTATGACCATCAGGAACCTGTTCAGCACAGGACTTCCACAAACCCTGCTTCAGTGATTCCTACTCAGAATTTCTCTGATTGGCACTATACAGCCTAGGGGTGGGATAAGTTCAAGGATTGATTAGCATGGATGGATCAAGAAAGAGCACAGCAAGAGGCTCGTATTATAAATTGGCTGCCCAGCTAGTTTTGGGCAAGCAAAGGATATTTCCAGGCTTCACTTGGAAGCACAAAATGGTTTTCATGCCTTGTGGACCTTTGCTTCCTATGGAGTAATTCCCAAACTTTACCACAAATACAGGACTGAGTGCTTTACTGAGTGTGAGTATGCTCTAGAAGCGGAGAGATCAGGCTTTTATAACTGTGTGGATATAAAAATTGAACAACATGTAGCATTACCTAAACATATATGCAGTGTAACCTTGCTGAGTACTGAAAGGGTCAGCACAGGACACTGAAATCATATGACTTCTTATTTTTAGAGATGATTAGAGAATTCCTCCAAGGGACAAACTATTTATAACATGTCTATAATTTGCTGCCTTTTTTTTTTTTATGGTGAAATTAAACCAATAAATGAATACCAGTTAATTAAAAAAGTTAGGTAAAAAAGATTTCACACTAGTGTGTGGTTGACTCTGAGGTCAGATCGTGAATGCTTCCCACATATATTTTGTTTTCAAGCTACGGTTCTCTTGCTATTCTATTATTAGAGAGTAAGTGGGATGCTTATTTAAAACAATTCTACAAAGCTGAATGACACTGCAGACTTCAGTTTAACTTGGATTTGGTTGAATGAGTCATGGACACTCATTTCTGCTTCATGCTGCAGCCTTTGCTTGCCCTTCAGATGTACTTTTTGGTTCAGTTATGTTGGTGAAATCTGAGCATTTTTCTTTTAGCTGATGCTATTCGCTGACTTTTTGTGGTGGTCAGTTTTGGATTTCATGCTGTCTGAATTTCTGAGGCACGTCTCATTTTGTTCTTAAAACTCAACCTGTTTCTAGTTATCTTTGTTCTTTAAAATTGCATTCTTTCTGCTTCAGGAGCAGTTCAGTTGAAGTGTCTTCTTTCAAAGAAAAAGTGTGTGAGGTTGTGACTGTATTGACTAAAGTGAAGCAAGCTCCCTGAAACTACCTCCAGCCTGTTCACCCTTGCTTGGGAGAGGCACAAGAAACCTGAAAAATGACATTTCCAGAGGCATTTTTTGGTTCTGTAGAACTGCACCACTGCATGTCACAGAGGCAAGTAGAGTCCTACATGTTCTACCTGTGGACTCAGTGACACCCACAAGGAGAAGTCCCACAATTGCCATTAGTTGTCATTAGTTATTTAAGTTACTGATTGTCATTAGTTATTTAAGGAACTTTTTTCTCTGTGTACCTGGAGCTCTAACTAAATAAATGGCCGTCTGCTAATTATGAAAATGTAAACTGGAGTTCTCCGTGGAAATGGAGTGTTACCAGAGATCTGGTTTGGAGTCATCTTGAACAGGCATGTAAATAAAAAATTATCTATTATCAAGCTAATCCTGCCTTGTAGGAAAGAATAATCTTAAGAAAACTAGCAACTTGTCTGCAGAGATCCACATTTGGCTAGCTGGGGATACATCTTGGCACCTAACTATATTGACTTAGATGTTTACAGGCTTGCTTATGCTCTTAAAACTTGCAGTGGGTGCCTGACAGCTGTTTAAATATGTAAATAAGAATTCAGGTGGCTACCTTATGGCATCTAAGTTCAGCAACTTGGCCCACAGTGGGTAAAAGCAAGGAAACAAGCAGAAGAGGAGTGAATGTAGTAAACAAAGCTGTTAGTGTGTATGCACTACAAGAATAATAATACTTTGCACAGCTACTGTGCCTCAAACTGCTTACGTTTTGGCATTCACTGGAATTGAGTTTAGTCACTCAGTGGCAGAAATAGAAACTTGGAGGTGCTGCCTGCTAGCAGAGTACATGGAGCAGTACCTCAGCAATGAGCTGCCTTTTTGGCAGTCTTACAACAAAAGACGTGAAAGTCTTCAGTGCAATATTTTGATAAGTCATTGATTCTTATTAAAATAATAATTATGACAATAATTATAGCTGTAGCTGGCTCTGACTGAGCTGCTGAGTAGAGGACAGGGGGAGGAGGGTTATGAGATTCTTGTGAAGCCATCTGAGTGCTGCTCCTCAGCTCTGTGCACACAAATGAGGATGTTTGTGTCTGTATTTTTGCATGTGCCAGTACATGGCAGTGCCTGGATGCCGGGTGGGTCCCCCAGGAGAGAGCTGGAGATTCCCAAGCAGTCTGTCCTGCAGGCAGCTCATCCCCCCTGTGTTCATGTTCCTAATAACAGAGATATGGTCAAGCAGGTGACAGTGTTGTACAGCAGTACAGTGATAAAATGGTGCAGTAAGCTCCTGGCCATCTGGCTTTCTGTAGTTAGCTCTGTGATGCTTGCTGTGTCTCACCTTCGCAGCATCAGGTGAACACATCATCCCACCCCCAAAGCCTGGGTCAGGCCTCAGTGACACTGAAACCAAAGGAAAGTTGGGTAGGTTTTGCAGGTGGCACTGTAGCTGGGATGATACTGCCCTGAGCCCTCCTAATCTAATTCAGTATTAAACATTTACACTGCCCAGGCTGCCACCACATGACCTCCTGTGCTAAGTGACTGCAAGTGATTAATGACTATTTATTAGGAGAAGATGGTCTCAAACCTGCTCACTTCACAGACAGTGTAAACAGAGATTTCTGCTCCTAACCCTCAACCCCCAGTTTAGAAATATGGTGTTTTTTTCTCTTTGCTTTCTTTTGAAGTTGATGTTTTACATCCCTGGATGTCTAAGGAAAGCGGACTGCAGTGGCCTTTTCCTGTCCCTGTGTGAAGCTGCAGTGTGTATCTAGAGTGTGAGTTTAGGGGTGCTTGCTCCCCTTGGTTAGGGCTTCAGTGAAATGTGACATGAAGTGGGCAGGAGCACAAGCTTGTACTGCAGGACAAGCTCCTCTATGGGGAAGAACAAAAAGTTAGGTCAGCTGCAAGGCTCCATGGGACCTCTGAGAGCACAGCTAGTTTAAAAGTTGGATAAATATACATGCATTTATTGTGCTTTCAGGGGACAGGAATTTTCCGGAAGGGAATCTCATAACAAGTAGCCATTTTAAAAGGTAGCTGATGCAGAGAAAGAACCAGGTTAATTTGGAATTTTGGGTAGGTTTGTGTAGCCTGGGACTCTTAATTCAACAGGTGCTGTGGGATCCATGGGTTCAAGCATGTATTTCACACAGCAAAATTTGACCTAAAGGTATTTTATGTGAAAGTTGTTATAGGCTTTGTTTGCCATTAAACAACCAAATATATTAAGTTAAAAGATTTTAGACGAATTTGATGCAGTTATTCAAAGTGGTTTGGGGTTTGTCCATTTTAGCACCATCATGAGGCTGAACAATGATCTCCCAGAATGTTATCAATAGCTTGTTCTGTAGTTTAAGTTCTTCAGGGGATTTTCACTTTCTAGTTGCACTGATGTAATTCTCACATCGAGGACCTATGAATGAATAACTGGAAGGGGGGAAAAAGGGTCTTGCAGGCCAAATGGTTCATCAAAATCTCAATTTTTGGACAATGTGGACAGCTCAGCCCCTCCTGGAGCATTTTGTTGCTTTTGAAGTGTCAGTGTAGCTTTGCAGAGCATATTCAGCAGTCATGCACTGTGCTCCAGACACTCCCTGTTTGTGGAGTGGTGTCACCTGGAAGGGGTAAGTGAAAGGAAGCCCTTGAATTTCATATTCTCCTGGATTCAGCCTCAGGGGTGTGTTTCCAGTTTAGTTGCCAGAACTAGCCCAGCTTTGCTCTAAATTCTGCCCCCTAAGCTTCAAGCCTTTGGTAGGCAGTGAACGAGGTGCTGTGTGTTTTGTTTGCTTGTAGGTGTTTGTGTATTATTCTTAGTTTTAACACAGCCTGGTGTACTCACTTCCCCCTTGTCCTTGAACAATTCCCTCCTGTTCTGGGGCTGTTGTCAGTGCTTGCAGAGGCTGCTCCAGGCTCCAGCTGGGAGTCACTGGGAGTTATGGCAGTGACTTCAGTAGCTCAGCTGGGACTGTGCTGGTAGGAAGTGGATTAAGGTAACTGGTGAGGAAACTGCTTCAGGTCTCTCTCTTCTGCACTTGGTAAATAGTAACTCCATTATGAAATACTATTTCACTGTTGAATAAATTGGTGTGGGTTTTTTTTTTTCCCCCTTGCTTGCTGTCATTGGTAAATTGCTGTCTTCCTAACTTGTGTTGTCCAGTTTGAAATACTGTTTCCTGTTGGCTTAAAATAAACCCTTCTGCAGCGTTTTCCTGTTTTATGTTGCCTACAGAGAGCAAAATGTATCCTTAAAGGTTGAAATCTGTTGCTAGGGTTAGGATGGTAGTTTTGTAGCAACACAGAGATACCACAGGTGTTACAATCATCTCTTTAGTAGAGGGTTGGTGGTTTGGCGGTTTCTGTGTTTCTCCCCTTCCTGTTTACTAGAGTAAAATGTGTTCAGGACTCAGTTTTGCAGCTCTCATGCAAACAGAGGCATGCATGCATACCTGTATTCCATAGTGGTCAAATATTTGTGGTCAAATATAAGCAAGAGTTGCTCAGGCTGGAATTTTCCAGACTGAATGTTGCTGAGAAAGATTTTGCTTTGCAGCATGCAGTTTAAACAAGTCTAGGATGTGACAAGTCATTTCATCAAGTTCATGCTCTTTTAGTAGCAGATTCTTTTAGAAAATCTTCACGTTTAGGGTTGGTTCCACCTTTGATCATTGTCCTGTGTAAGAATGATGTGTGAGAGGTTTTTGTACAGGACTGATTTTGAGACACCTTTGTCAGCTAAATTCCACCTTTTTCAGTGTTCTCAGCTGTTTGCTATAGGATGAAGATGAAGATGTGTAAGAGCTCAAGTAAAACAGCACACTGAGAATAACCTGTGGTTCTTCAGAGCCACAGTGTCTTCATTAGGACATGGAGTGCAGATGTGGATATAAAATCAGTCAAGAATAGTCTTGTGAATATGATTGTGTTAGGGTGGGTTTTTTATACAGCCTTTGTATTTTCATTGAAATTGTTAAAGTGGAAAGGGTCTTCAAATAAAGATTGTTCTGTTGTCCTAAAGTGTTCCAGGATACTAGGAAAAAAACCCAGAAAATATTTTATAGTAATACATCTTTAAGTTGGTTTTATAAATATTGGTTCTGTAAAACTGATATATAATGCTCTTTTCTGTTCTGTGTTCTGAATGGAATTACCTGTGATAGGAGAGATTGGTGGTGCTGGGCAGTTACAGCTTGAGTTCCTGCATATTTCTCTTGGCAGTGGCGGAATTATTTAACAATCACTCTCCATTTCTAGTGCTTTTATGAGTGCAAAAACTTAAAATTCAGGATTTTTCTTTTTTTAAGGGCTCTTCATATTCTGCTGGCTTTGTTTGGTCTCAGTGAAAGTAGTGGAAAGTTAATAATTTAATCCCATGCGGAATTACTAAGGATGCTCATGCAGGAAGACTGCACTGGGCTTTGCATTATGGAAATATTATGTTGGTGGCAGGTGTGTTGAATCCATCTCTGTTGTGTTATGCTTTAGCTCTGGTTCACTCACTCAGCTTTTTAGAGGTCATGTGCTCCAGTGTGTGAGTGGTGGACTTCCTTGGGCCAGATTTGAAGGGAATGGGTGGGGTTTCTGAATGGGTTTAAAATGCCTGCTTTGTATTCAAGTGGATTACCTGTGTTAGAATTTAATTTAAATTTATTGATCCCCACCTAAGGAGATAAACAAATTACCCATAAGTGATGATCAGCCCAGGCATCTGCCAGCGTGAGATGAAACTGCAAACATTTATGTTGAAGTTTATGCAAACATTAATGTTGTTGTCTTGTATTCAGCTCAGCTTGTTCAGTGTGTCAGTTCCAATGGCTGGTTTATGGTGTTTTTAACAGGTGGGCTCAGTGATCTTACTGTCATTTCCAACCTAAATGATGCCATGATTGTATGAACTGAACTTTGATGAAAAGTAAAACAAAGCCTCAGGGTCTAGAAGAAAGGTGCTCTGTCTGTGTGGCAGCAAGTGGATGTGGATTCACCTCCCAGCTTTACAAGTGCGGCTTGTGTGGCCTCTCCTGGAGGAGGAAAACACAGGCTGGCTGTGTCTGCTTCCCAGTCTAACAGAAGCACTGAGTCACTGGACAGGGTTTGTGTGTGCCACTGCCTGGCAGGCAGCAGACACATGCACTGAAGCTGCTCTGAGGAGTGATGTTTGCCACACATGCGTGTCTGTCTGTTGTTTGGGGTTGTTTTAGTGACAGGGTGACTATCCTGGACAGAGCAGTCACCCAAAGGAGCTGGAAGGTTTAAAGGGCATTCCTGGCTTGGTAAGTGACTCACTGAGGAATGCAGAAGAGAAGGTGCATTTGAGAAAAGCATGAGATGGTTTTTTTCCACAATATCTGTTGGGGATTGCTGTGACTGAGGAGATGGCATAAATGTACTTTGCTGTGACAGATTCTTATTCCAATACCAGTGCAAAAAGTGACTGTTGCCTCCAGCTTCTGAGTGTAAGTCATGTGCCTGGCATCACCAACAGGATTCCCAGAAGTAGGTGAGCCCTTTTCTCAGTTTCAGTTTCAGAGTCTTGAATTTGTTTGAGCCAAACCTGAACCTGTCAGTTCGAAAGCAGTTGCCAGCCCTCGAGGTGCCCAGGTGGGTTGTGCAGGCACCTTTCCTGCCCCAGGAGAAGAGAGACCCTTCTACTTCAGCTGTCTGATAGGCCCTGATTTTGGGTGGGATGGGTGGCCCAGGTCTGGAAAGCGATGGTTAGATTCTGTTGCCAGTGCTGCAGGCTGGGGTTGTGCCTGGCTCACTTTGCAGCAGCTGGTTCTGTTTTGGAGCAGTTGGTGGAGGGAGCTCATTTTATCTTCTCCCTGCTACATCAGTAATCGGGATCATTTTTCTGTGAGCTGCACACATCTGTGGCCCCAAACCTGTCTCAGCCTGGAGGAAGTCAGTGAAAGGTAATGTTTCCCACAGCTCAGTGCTCACTTGCCAGTAGCAGCTTATGCTCCTTCAATTCTATGCATTTTATTTTTCAGGATTTAGCACAGTTATTTATGAAGTCATTTGGTTTGCATGTATCAGCATAAATAAGAGTATCTTCTGAACATACCTAGTTGCAAGCCTAATATTTCTTTTAAGATTACCAATCTCCTTAAGTGTGTGTGAAAGGGGGAAAAAACCAGCAAACCCCCAAACCTTTGGCCTTCCAGCTGCTGACTTTGAGCATAAGTCCTTGAGCATAAGTCAAGCATAAAGCTTGAGAAGAAGCTTTTCTATTATCCCTTATGCTCCAAAGCTTGCTGAATAAACAAAATGAACACAGATGTTTCCTTGCTGGTGATACAGTTCATGCAGAAGGCACTACTCAAGGCATTGCTCAGCTGCAACTTCTGTGTGCAGAAATCTGTGGACCAAACAATTCAGTCCTACCCAAGGAAGCTTCCTGTGGAGTTGAGCAGGCTTGCTGAGTAATACCTTTTGTGCTAACAATTTATTAACCACCTAATGAATTACCCAGGTGTGTTTAAATAAGCCAAAAGCTCATTTCTTGCCACATGGAAGTGCTGTGAGGATGCTGCCATGTGCTGAGGTCAGGTCCCATCCTTGGAGGAATGACCATGTGAACAGACATTTGCCTGCCATCCTGGGGGGCAGTTGTGTTGCTCATGGTTGAGCAAAACTAGAATCAAAATCAGTACTGTGCAGAAATCCTTCACAGCTGTTTTAATTCTGGGTAAACTCAGATTATGCTGGTTTTAACAATTTTGTAAGTAACTTTCTACACATGATGAAAAAGGAATAACTGTGAGTTGGTTGCAGGCTGTATGTTGTGACAAAGCAACTCTTTGCTATTCCTCTGGTCAAGTTCCCTCCCTGCATTTTTAGGTTTTTTGCAATAATTTTCCTTGTTTAGACAAATTTTTGTGAGAGTAAGATCTTTAGGCTTATAGAGCAGAGTTTGACAATGTAGTTGTGAAGAAGAAGCAGCCAGAAACAATGTCCAGATCTTCAGTGGAGCTGTGCCACAGCAGTGGATGTGCCCTGGGAGCAGAGGGTGCCTGCAGGATGCCCTGGTCTTAGACAGCTCTCACAGTTTGCCTACAGACAAGGTCAGGGTTTGTAGAGGAGAGCAGGAGTGTGTTAAGGCTTTAGGGCAAGCTTGAGGAATCTCACCACTTAGGCTCTGTCTGTTGCTGCAGGACCTGCTGTTGTGTTAAAAAAATAAAAAATAAACACTGGGCATATGTTTGAGAGGACTTGTGTTTTAATAATTATTTCAGACTATGCATTTCATGGATTTTTAGTGGTATCAGTTGCTGCTGGAAGGTAACTTTAGTCACTTAGCTCGTGAGAAGTTCAAAGCAACTTGTGTAGGATTAAATTAATTTAGAGCAGCTGGTTTCTGTTACTATGCTACTGACTCCTGACTTGCTGGTTGCTGTGCTTATCCTCAGATCCCTGTTTGTTGAAAGCTGCCTGGTTCATTCCCCCACCAGGCTGAGCTGCAGGTGCTGTTAGCCCAGGCAGTGGCCCATGGGAGCTCAGCTGCTCTTGTGTCCCTGCCCTGTGGCACAGCCCCTGCCCAGGGCTGATTGCAGGAGGCTGCACCTTCAGCCAGCCCCAGCCCACACCACGTGGCTGATTCACCTGCAGGACAGCTCTGGGACAGAGATGAGCTCTGTTTGGATTCTTCCCTTAGCATGCCATGGAAATTTGCTTTCATGTCCACATATGTGCTCCTCTTTGCTCACACCTTTCTTCTTTCTAAAGATCAGATTTTCCTGTTAGCCATTTCATTTTTATTCTCACTGATGTGTATGTCTACTTCTGTTCTTCCATCCCTTTTCTGAACAAAGATAATTTATTATTTCTGAGCATTTGAGTAGCAGTTTTGTCACCTTTTTGCTGAGATAGACCAACTTTGATCAATAGCAAAAGAAAGTGGTTGTAGAAATTCACATTGTGCACTTGCATACTCTGTAGAGTGTCTTTGTAGCTGGTGCTTAGCATAATGCCTCTGGAAATGTATTTCTGACATGCAGCTTTTATTTGTGCAGCAAGGGACCCTGACAAATGTTTCATGTTTGATATGAACTCACAGTCCTTTCAGATATTGAATAATATGAACATCTTCTCCAAGAGCACTGCAGTTTGTGCCCTACAATGATGGCATAATATGGTGTGGTGTAATGGGAAGGTTGCAAACAGTGTTTGAAATACTATAAACTGTATCAACAGTAAAAGCAGTCAAATATGGAAGGAATTTCTTAGGAAACCTGTGAATTTTCTAATGTTGAAGTCTCTTAAATGAAGAATAGAATCTCTAGGGGAGCTGGAAGTTAGTGCAGGTGTCCCAGGGTAATGTCCTGGCCTTAGTAGGACATGTCTGTGTTTGGTGTATTGGAATACCAAAGAGCAGACAGGTAGTGGAGCTCATGCTGAAGGTGAAGTACTGTTCTTGATAGATTTGTGTGTGATTTATCCACATCACTGTGCTGGAGCTTTACATGGTGCTAAGTGTTTCTGTTAGCTGGGCTCAAGGACACTGTGCTTGATATTTCTAGTTTCTATCTTTTCAAGATCTCTTATGAATTAAAATAAAATGGCAATGTCCATTATCCTTTAATATGTAGCATTGAATATGTAGTGAATTCTCAACTCCTCTGAAGTTGGTGGAAAAATTCCCAATCACAGAATCACAGAATTAACTAAGTTGGAAAAGACCTTTGAGATCATCAAATCCAACCTATTACTTTGAAGGAGTTAAGATTTACCTTAAGGCTTGTTGTCCTTTGAGTTATTAAGTCCTGGCAGAGCTGCAAGACCTGAAATATTCAGTAGTGATTGGTAGTGACTGACTGCAGTCCAAGTCACCTGGAGCTTTTCACCAAGTTGACATTTTGTTCTCTAAGCTCAGGCTGATGTTTCCTTTAACATTTCTTACTCGTAATCAAGTTCAGCTTTGGTTCACATCACCAAAGAGGCAAAGCAAGCTCTGCCCTCAGCTGAGGCAGTGCAGTGTGCTGTGACATTTATACTGTGGCACGTGCAACAGTGTCCCGAGCTGATGTTTAGGCTTCATTTGCCCATGCAAAGCATTTGTGGGTTTTTCTCCCTGCTTATGAAACACACTTGTCTCAAACGTGGTATAAATAAATGCACTTAGAATAAATGCTCCCCTTTGTCCCATTTGTTGACAAATCAGCCACCCTTACTTAAATATGTATATGTACACACATGCATATCTGTACATGGATATGTTTATCTGCATATATATGCATATCTCTGTGGTGGAGGAGATTTCTTGCCATGTGAAGCTGGAGATCAGGGGGTGAATGCTCTCCCTGAAAGGCAGTAGGGTGTTGGCCCATCCCAGCTACTGCAACAAAAGATTGCTGTAGGGCTTTGCTGCTGCATGAAGCTGCTTTAGATTCCCAGTGAGCATTGTTTTGTTGCTTAGAGGGAGACAAGGATCTGTGGAGAGTGAATCTTGAGGAAAGAGAACTTCAACAAATAAGATGAAATTTGTATTCATACACAGCTCAGGTGTTTGGAGATGTCGGCTGTGCACAGAGTTGTGCTGCTGTGACAAACCAGCTTTTTATTCTTACCAAAATTGTTGCTATTAGTCTCTTGCAGCACATCCAAAAGCTCTTGTCACATTTGATTTCAGATTAAAGCTGTGTAAATCCTTCAGGTTTTTTTTAAGGAATTTTATATTTTTCTGCTCTGTTAGTTGGCAAGTTGTATCTGCCTGCTACTGTTGTTTTTGTTTTTGTTTTCTTTTCCTTCGTGAAACTTTTCTCTTTGGTATTTATAACAAAAACCGCTAACTAAGTTTTGTTTCATGTTTACTCCATAACAAAATAACTGGCACAATTTTTTCTTTTATAGCTGGAAGAGAAAGCACAATAAAGATTTGGAAAGGAAAGTAGTCTGTCTTGATCTAAAACAAATGTTGATATTCAGGTGACCTTTCTAACAGCATAAAGGTGTGATATCTTGCATTTATTTGCAGTCTCCTTGGTTATAGAGGTTGTAGTGGGATCCTGCCCATCTTTTGCCAATTTCTGTGTATTTCCCCCCAGTGTTTATATTTGTATCATCAGGAGTTTGGAGCATAAACAGTTCAGTTTCTGCAAAGGAAAATGAGCTCTCGCTGGTCTGCTGAAGTTATCAGCAAAATAGATGATAAAGAGGTGAGGAATGATGAGTCTGCAGAGTAGTAATGAGCAATTCCATTCCAGAGCTGTTGATAGGATACTGCTAGAGAAAGTTGTGAGAAAGTGATGAGCAGCATCCTGCCATGATTGGGCATTGCCTGAAAGATTAGAAATAAATATTCAAAATAAATTACCCATTTTCATTGTTGCAATGCAGGTTCTAAATCCTGGACTAAGATTGGTAGTGCTTCTTTGTATCACGGAGATGATAGCTTTGTTTTAAAAGCTGCATTAAAAATCTCTTTATCAAATAAATAGCTGATCCTCCTTTCTTGGCTTGCTTTTATTCCTCTACTTTTAAGAGATCTGAAGAGGTGTTCTCCCTGTGTGTATGAGTTGCTTCTCAGTAGCAGACAGGGCATGTCATCATAATTTAACAGAACCTGGTAACCTCAGCTGAGGTAACAACTTCTCACAGGTACCCTTGGATGGAGGGGTGATGCCTGTTAAAACCTTGCAGGAGCTGATGCACGAAGTAACTCTTGGGCACCTCTATTTCCTGTTGCCTGTTGGCATCTTTCTAGCTTGAAAAAATTGAAAGGACAGATGTGACAGCAGAATGTAACATGCAATGACCTCCAAGCTTCCTCTCAAAGTAAAACATGTTTGCAGTTAGAAAAGCGTATTATTTTATGCTCTAAATTAAGTCCTGTATTAAACTTGGAGAAATACAAGATGACATAGCAAGTGAGGTGCTGACCTTGTTAGTTTTTCTTTGTCATCTGGCAGTTTTTCAGAAACTATCACTGTATTCATTATTTGTTCTCTATTTAAATTAGTTCTTGCTGCCACATTTCAGTTGGTAATGCCGTCTTTAGAATTTTAAACCACATTTAAAATGTATCTTAGGGTAAGAATAAATAATCAACCAATCACTATTCATGATAAAGCATCCAAAGATGGATAAATTAATACTATGTGAAGAGTGTCTAGTTTTATAATTTCAAATTAATTCATAGCCTGAATTATTTTTGATTACTAATAAACCTTGACTTTCTGAGTTCTAAAAAGAATTCCAAATTAATGTTAGAAGTTGCAGTTCAGGCTTCAGTGAAGTTGTCCAGCACTGCTGCAGTAACTTCACCTCAGTTAAATTAAATAGAGAGTGATCTGTGTCTTGGTTCCTGTAGAGAAGTGAACTCTGCGCTTAAGCCTTGTGAGGCAGACCCTATAGGGATGACTTTTGTTCTGCACAGTGCAAGAGCAGCTTCCCTCATTGTCCTGTGTCTCCTCCTGACTTCAGAGGATGTTACAGTTTATTACTGGGACTGGGAGAAAGGATCAGTCCATGGTGGGAGACCTCTTGACTCTGCAGGGGTAATACTGCATACAAGGCAACAGAACTCGGAAGTTTTATTCTTGCTGACCTTTTTTTGTGGCCTTTGGTGGCCTCTGTGCCTCATTTTCTTTCTGGATTGAGTCTTTTGTCTCTTTGGATCTTGTAAGTTTTCTTTGAAGCAGGAATGTTATTTTACTATATGTTCAGCACAGAGAGGCCCCCACTCCCAGTGGGGTTATTCAGGGGCTTTGTGTAACATGCAGTGATGGTCTGCATTGTGAAAAAGGCAGAGCAAACAAACCCAGAGAGGAGAATGTGCTTCTGGTTTGAAGGCAGCTTTGCACATAAATATCTGTTTGACTTCAGGAAACTGCAGTTTGTTACAAAAGAAATGTTTGGCTGCAGGTTTCCACTCACTTCCAGATTTTCAGTTTTTCTTTTCTGCCTCCCTGCATCTAAATGGTTCAGGAAAATGCTTTTTCCAAATGAGTATTTTGCTATTTTAACAAAAGTAGTTGGTCCAAGGACTTTTGTGGAGCTAACATCAGAGGCAGGCTGCTTGCTTTCTATTCAAACCTCTTGGATTTGATGGCAGGACTCTTAGAGCTTTATTATTATCTCCTGCAATTGTGCTTAGTGGGGTTTACCTTTACATTGCTCTACCAGTTTGTCTTCAGAGGTCTGTTACTCTGTTTGCATCCCTCTTTGAAGAGCTGTTCTACAGCATGCTATTTACTCGGAGTTCTGATTCACTTAGCACTTCTTGTCTCCCAGCAGATTGATTTACAGACGTGGTTTGGTATGTGTTGCTGCTTGCTGCTTTCAGAAATGTCAAATGACAACAAAATGATAGAGTTTCCTCACCATGGTAGTTAAACCAGTCTGTGAACTGCAGGGATGGTAAACCTTTTAAAAATTGAATTTTATCTCATAGAGGCTTATTACTCTGTGAGGAATAAATTACTTCTTTGTAACATTTTCTGCTAAGATGTTCTTCTTTTAGCTTTCTGATTATTCATCAGCTTGTCAAACTTCTCCCATTGCCACTTATCCTTTTGTTTTAAATACTTCATTAGTTCTGATGGATTTACCGAATTTCCTTAGTTTGGAAGAGAACAAGTTTGGGAGCTCTGAAACAGTTGCTACAATACAATACCATAAGAAAATGCTCTGGTATTGAATACAAATTCAAATAAAAATTGGCTGGAAACATTAATTTTCTGCTAAATGCTGCTACATAAAATTCTCAGGGATCTCACATAAATGTTTAATTCCTACAAACAAAGCCCTGAGCAGACACTTTATCTGACTCATTCAAAGTTAGAGAAAGAATTAGTGCTCTCTTTGGACTGATCCTGCAGGAGTTTGGAAAGTTGCACTGTTAATGTGATTGATTTTTATGTCAAGGATAAATTTTTCCTTCAACATCCAAGTGCAAAGGTTCACACGCCTGCATGGAATAACTAATAAGAGCGTGTGATTTCAAAGTCTTCAGGAGGCAAAGGAGCAGAGTGTTTCCATACAGAAATGCCTGTTTTGTTTCTCTGGAGAGCAAGAGGCCTGGTGTGGACTCTGTCAGGGAGAAACTTGTTTTAGGCTTTATTTCAAGATGCTGTCAGATGGGTTTGTGTGATGGGGCTGCACAGCTTTTCCCTCTCCTGGATCTCTGGATGCTGTGGCCTGATTGATCTGCATTTGGACAGTCTTTTGCAGGCACTGCTTGGGATGTGACACTTCAGTCACTTCGTAAAATCACAGTTACAGATATTGGCTCACTCACAGTGCCTCAAAAGCAGCCAGCCCTGTTAAAACTGTACATTGCCAAGCCTGGGAGTGGTGGGGAGCCCATCAGAGTTCCACCTGTGTGCCTGGGGCAGCGGTGCCAGTGACCCCAGGGCTGCTGCTGTCAGGGGTTCCAGCAGTGGGACACCCACCCCACAGGGTCAGGGCAGCTGAGCATCACATCCTCAGCAGCTCTGCTCAGGCAGGGGGCTCCTTGGGGCATGTGCTTCCAGGGAAGAACAGGCATTAAGCACTGTCTCCACGTGTGTGTGTGTGAGCAGAGAGAGCAAAGACTTTGGAAAAATAAATACATTTGGTTTTTTCTGCCCAAGCATTCTAGGCATAATGGATGGGAAAATAAATTAACTGGGCTTTGATAACATTGTGGGTAGCCTCTGTCTTCATCTGCATATTTATTTTCACCAGTCTTATGTGAAGTGAACAGGTTGTGTGTCCTGCACAAGTGCAGGTTTCATTTCTACTCTTCTGCACATGTCCTCTGGTCATTGCAAGCACTTTCTGTCTTACAGTTGGTGAGTTGGTGTGAGCTGTCATTGTGTTGGTGTTGATTCTCATTTGCAGCAGATTTGTGTGTAAGGTGAAGATCCTGAGCCCCCAAATTAGGATGTACTGCTCTTGCTCCTTACTGTGTTGGTTGGAAGTACTTTCAACGTTGCTTACCTGCTTAATATCTCTGTTTCACACAGTATGGATTAGTGTGACAGAACCTTCCTGCTGCTGCTTAGGTAACAGAAACATGAATGCTTAAATGTGAGTAAATGACAAGGCAGGAGTTTTATTGGGTGTAGGGGAGCTGTTCTGTGCTAGAACATAGCTGTTTCACCTGCCTCTTGGGGTTTCTCATACAGTTTTTCACTGCAAATCGAATTCATGCATGGCTGAAAGTCTTGTGCAAAGGGATTCTAAATGCTGTGCAGAGGATTCCCTGAGGAAGTTCGACAAACACAGCAATATAGATTATTGCATGTTCATTGCATGTTGGTAGGTCTTTTTTTTAAAAGGCAATTTAGCTGTGTCCTACAATGCAGACTTTGAAATTCTGATCTTTTGGATAAGGTAGCAGAGGTATTGTTAATGCAAACTGTGTTGGGTACAGCAAGGACTGTGGGTTCCTAGCACTTGAAATGATTGATGGAAGGAGATGAGCAGAAAAGCAAACAGCAGAGGATTATGTTTCAGGGCAGAGCTTAAGCTTTCAGGAAGAGAAAGATTTTATTTTTGCTGAAGTGCCCGTCATGGAGATGTTGCTAGCATTGGGTGCTTCACTGTGTTCTGCCAGCCCCTGCAGACAGGTAGATGCTCACAAAGAGGAGCTCTCATCTGTGCTTCCTGTAAAGATCTTTCTCAGCTTTCCACTTTTAAACTTACTATCTACCTTTTCCTCCCTTTCCCTGGCTATTATCACTGTTCCTCATCTTGTAGCCACTCTTGGTTTTGGTTTTTCTCTTTGCCCCGTGAATCCCAGCTGTGTGTGCTGTACTCTCCCTGCTGCAGCCCTTCCTCTTTGGGGTTTCTGCACAGAGCCTCAGCCCAGCTCTGCTGGGTGCTCGTGGCACCCTGTGCCTGAGGCCAGGCCATGGCTGGGCCAGTTCCTGTTTGCTCAGAGTGCTGTGTGGTGGCCACAAAATGGCCCAGCTGTGGGGCCACCAGCGCTGGCTCCTGTCATCTGCTGTAGGGGGGAAACTGGGACCAGCAGCACACCAAGTTGGGATGTTAAGGGATAAGGTGCCAGGCAAGTTACTGCCACCCCGAGAGGTGACTCTCAGAAGTGCTGCCTGTGGCTTTCAGAGTGGCAGAGTTGTCTCTGGGGAAGTTTCCTAACGTTTGTTGGCAATAGAGCGAATTCTTGAAACCAGCAATACTTGCATAAAGTAACTGCCTGAATTTTCAGGGGTAGTAAAACCAACCTTAGTCTGGGTATCAGCCAGTCTTGAGGAATTTCCCATACAGATTGGATAGTCAGTGTAGAATATCTGACTTTTTATTTATTTATTTGTTTGTTAACATTGGGAAATGCATTTTAATGTGTGAAAACTCAGTGTAAGACTTTAAATAGCTAGAGACCAGAAGAGTGACTACTGCTCTGCCACCCTCCTAGTGCTGTCATCTTGTTCTATCCCATTCCTTACAATATGGTCTGAATACACAGTACCTGGTAATGACTATACATGTGGGATACTGTGGGCATTAAATTCTTCATCTCCTAAAGTGCAAGCATAGAAGACATTCAAGAAATTTTATCTAGAATTTTCATAGTACTAAATTCAAATTTTCCAACTTCTGTTTGATATTAAGAATTATGGTTAATTTCAAAGCATCAGATTTTCTTTTTGCTGGAAGATCCATTTTCTGTCCCTGTCTGCAGCAATAGTTGAGCAGATACTTGAACTCTTAACAGTAGTGTCTGGAGTTTTGTTTCACAGATTTAGTACATGGAAAGGTGTAAGACAATGTCTGTGTTTTTACCAAATGGAAAGAATTTCATCAGGAAATGTCTCCACTCCAAATACGTCCAGGTTTTCTTTACTACAATCAATACAGTTATTCATGGATTTCTGCTCCCAGCTCTCCCGTGGCTATATTTAACATATGGCATTGTACTGGGCTACATGGTTTTAAGAAAGTTGTTATTGTTGTACTGATGTGTGATGCAGTGAGGCCAGGGCTGAACACAGCCAGGGTGCTGTAGAAATGTCTCCTGCTCCTGTAAACATGAGCAGGGTTGCTCTGTGTGTTGGGTTTTGCTGAGGGCTGGTTTACATTGCTGTGGTGGCTGAAGTTGGCCAGCTGAGATCATCCATGGTGTACATTCAGCACCTCACAGCTTTGCATAAATACTCAGATTACTCAGATAATCTGTGTAGTGCTGAAAACAATTTGCTGCTGCCTATGGCATTACATATCTGCTTGTTGTGATGACGTGTCCTCTGTTGGCAGAACAGATTTATTTTATTTTTCAGGAATTTTGAATGTTCTGAAATGAAGTGACTTTTTTCTTTTAAAGGTCAGTGGTTTCACAGACACAATTAGGAGCATCTCGGCTGTTCTTATTGACAAGGATGAGCCAACATCACATGTGAGAAGCAAATACTGTATTTTATTTTATTTTTTTCTCTCACTCGCCTGCTGTCTCAAATTGATTTTCTGTTGAAATGTGATGCTGGGCAGTCAAAATGCATCATTTAAAGTAAAGACTGCTCCCAAGCTGAGCTTTGGGGTTTTTGGGGTACATATGTGGAACCCACTTCATTATGGGTGCAACTACCCACCATTTTCAAGAACTTCAATAGAGTGCAGATCTCTGGCACCATCCAGAGGGCATTTGCCACTTTTTATTTAAGTCCCAGTTGCATATTTGTTAACACCTGTAATTTTGAAGAGTGTTTGACACTTAGACATGCAGATGCCATTAGTTTTGAGTAAAGCTGGCTCCTTTTGGAAACCTCAGCTGTGTGTCCTTCATTGGGATCACCATTGCTTCCTACTTGCATCATGTTTGGATGCCCTTGTTTCTCACATACAATTTCCAACCTAGTAGCCTGCCAGCATTACCTGCAATAAGTTTTATTGCTTCATTCTACAAACACAGCATTTAAACAACAAAAGCAAAGTCTAATGTATGGCATGTTCACTCAGGAAGTGCTGCTGTGCATGGGATCTGGATGCCTGCTCTCTGCAGTTTGGGTTTGGGATAGGGGTCAGTGCCCTGTGGCTGTGCTTCCTGGGGCAAGGCAGGTGATGAGAGCACAGGTCAGGCAGCCTGGGGTGGGTGTCAGCTGCAGAGAGCTGGGGCTGGTACCTGTCTGAGAGGCAGCAGTGCTGGAGCTTGGTTCATTTCCACCACATTGTTTTAATAGGATGCAGTTTACTGAGGCAGAGAGCAAAGCCTGGCTGCAAACTGACCTCAATTAATACAGTGAAATTTCCACCCAGCTTTAGGTAGGAATTAAATTAATTTTTTATTGCTAACTTTTATCTCCTTACAGTTTTGATTTAATAGGCCAATGAGGAGTTATGATTATATTCATTTCAGGTGTCATCCCTTTAGGGTAAAGCCATATTACATGATTTTGAAAAAGAAGATAAATGCAGAGATTATCACAAAAGTAATTTTTGTCATTTCAGTTGCTGTGTTGCAATCTATGGATTGCAACTTGACAAGCAAATGAGGTTGCAGCCTTTTTTGAAATGCTGTCACCTGCTTTTGTGGTGAGCCTTTGAACTCCTGAAAGGTTGAGAGCCCTCAGGCAAAGGAGGTGCCCCCGTGATATTTTGCTGAAGTTGGGCTATAGCATGAATTTGAAATATCAGAGGGCTTTTTTCCCATCAAATTGTTTTAGATTGGATTAGGTTAGAGTAATCCCCTTGATAGTAATGCTGGAAATCTGCAGGATGATCTGGTAAAAAGATTCCTGATTTTGTTTGACCTCACTACAAGTGTGGTGCCTTGTGAATGTGTATGAATGTGCTGCCACATCTGATGAGGAAACAAAAGGTAGCCCGAGGCCTCACAGAGGGTTGGTGGCAGATCTACAATAAGAACTCAAGACTTCATCTCCTGGCTGCCTGATTCTGCCCTTGTTTGTCTGGATCCATGTTTTCTTTTCATTAAAGAAGTCATAGCTCTCTCCACATTATCCACAGGTAGCACTACCTTTAGCCATTGCAGATGGTCTCAGCAGTTTCGAAAAACGCAGAGTTATTTGCCAAGTGAATGGAAAACTGGAGCTGCTGGATGGCTCTAAAATGGTAAAGGAAAGGTGTGTCCAAGAGTTCAGCAGTTCATTTTGTGTGTGTGCATGCATCACTCATCTTTACCAAAACCCATTCCTGTTTCTCTGGGTTGCCAGGCCTGGCTGGGATCAGAGCCCCAGGCCCATGGCTTGGGCTCTTCCACGGGAGATTCTGCTGGGGACAGCTGCAGGGAGGAGCAGGCCTGCTTTGTAGGAGCTATTCAGTTGGTCATGTTTTCATCTTGATCACCTAAACTCTATTAACACTATTATCTTAACCCTACCTTCCTTTTTTTAAATCAGTTGACTAAGCCTGAAAGTGGAACTATGACTTTCATGCTTGAAGTGATATGGTTATTGCAATGAGGATTTTAATAAATTCACAGCTGGCTGTGGTTTGCATAGTGAGCATAAATTAAGTTCAGTGAGCTCTACTGTGTTACCTCCCTGACATAAAAGCTACGTCAGGCAGAAATACTTAAATACACCCTGCAGAAATCCCAAACAAGTCCTCTCCTGCTAAGCACTCTGTGTAGGTTGGTTTAATTTATTAATAAGTTGCTTATCCTTGTTATTTACTGGTATATGGGCAGGCTGCTGTTGTGATTTTCTAAGCTACACAATTCAAATTGCTCTTGGCCACAGTTTTTGGATTTTGGAGAAACTAATACAAAAAGCAAAGTTACTGAGTAGTCAAATAGATTTCTAAAGTGTTAAGCATTTCAAAAAATACACTTTTATTGGCTCCTGAGTAGGTGATCAGCTCATGTTACTGAATGTAGAGGTTTCTCTTAAAATTTCATTTTTAATTTTTCATGAGAAATTTAGGCTTAAATATTTCTTACAGCCTTAAGTTATTGAAGGCATAGAAGACTTGGTCTGGTAAATTCAGAGAAAGGTTTTCACATCCATTGTGATGCAGCATAGGAAGGATCCAGTCCATCTGAAGTTTCAGGAGAGCATTGGTCAAAAAAACCATTGCAATGTGTCTCCTGGTGGGAAGGGTGTGGACATCTTTAATAGTCACTTACTGCAGAGCAATGCTCTGAAATAGAGACTTCCATATCTGTGAGTATTAACAGAGTAAAGGATTGTAATCCCTTAATGGTAAAGAGGCTTTTTGGTTGTATCAGGGTAGTGCTGAGCTCATCAGTGTTTGAATGAATGAGTCCCTGTGTTGGAGTGATATGGTTATTGCAATGAGGATTTTGAGAGAGTAATGCTGGAGTAATGGAGAGTGATGCTTCCTTTCTGCTGCTGTGAAGTACTTACTAATTATGTGTTTCAAACATTGCTTTATGGTATCTTTATCTCCTCATCAGTGATCTTCTCATCTGGATCTTTCATTACTTCCAGGAAGTCATGGCCAGGATTGATGCAAGCCAGACCACCCTGGCCCCTGCTCCTGTCCTCCCAAGGGCTGTCTGTAGGTTTGAGCTCTTCATTGCAGTACTCTGTCATCTCACTTCAGCATTGTAACTCCTCCTTTTCAGGGCTTTGTGTATTACTTTTCCTCAGCTAGCAATCAAAAATTCAGAGGCTCATTTCCTTGCTTCCTTTTTCGGAAATGAGCTGTCTTTTTTAGCAGAACTTGAGGATAAAGCCCATCCGTTACTATTTAAAGGTCCTGGTTAGCACATGTTGAAGAAAGTCATGAAGTTTCTTAACCTTCAGTCCATTAAAACAGATCAGAAGGGCTGTGCATTAGGTTTCTGCTTAGCTTAGAACAATGGTATTTCTTGCTTACTGAGAAAGCCCTGCCTTCAGACAGCCTGCTCCCCTGCAGCAGAGCTCATACTTTCTCCTGGCCATTAAGGGAATGAATGAATGAGAGGTTGTGTTTGGTTGCTTTCAAAGACATCTGTTTAAAAAGCCAGTGATTGCTGTTTTGATGTTCCTTTCTTTACAAACCTACCCCTTATGCCCTTTCCAAAGTCAGATGTGGTGACTTGCTCTTTTTTAATTGAAATTTAAAACATCCCCAAAGTCAAATTCTGATATGATACAGATATGGTACATGAGCAGTGTCAGCTCAAGCGTACATGCATGATAGGGCAGGAGCAGTGTCAGCTCATATTCAAGCAGACTTATGGCTTCCCCTGAAATTTTCAGTTTATTTGCTATCCAAATTATACAAATAAATGTTTTCTTCCAAAGGTTAACTAGAAGGCTGTTTAAAAAAAAAAAATCAAGCCATTTCCTTAGAAAGAACTGAACAGTGCTGATTACATTGACAGATTTTGCTGTGGAAATTTTGCATTTTAAAACTTGTTACCTCTAAAAATATAATTACTCTAGGAGGGAAATAATGTTGAAAACCTGCATTATTTTTCAAATACAGGACTCTTGTTATTTATAGTTTAAGAGGTGTTTGATATATGCATTGACTTTACTTAAAGGAACTGTTGCTCTCGGAAACTACCAAAAGAATGAGCTGAGGTGTGTTTCCTCTTAGATAAAACTGAATTTCCTATCTGCAGCCCAGCAGTCACCTGTCAGTTGCAGAATTGTTAGAATAAGAAATACCTTCTTCAGATATTTTTTTTGTCTGAAACACTTGTCTTGTATAGTATTGCCATTAGCAATGTCATGTTCAGTAAATTATCTGCCTCTGACAGGACAACAGTGTTTATTTACACTTTAGATCAGTGATGGTATCTTCAAGAAAAGAGATGTTGTACATGTACCAACTTCTTGTCATAATTTTTTTTACTAAGCCTGGATGATCAGTCTGCACTCTTCTCAGAAGTTCTGGTTTGTTCCAGCAAGTAGGAAACTTTTCCTTATGCTTGGATAAGAACCTGCCTGCATCTTCCCACTAGTTTACAATTTCTGTGTTGATTTACTTGAAGGTACCATGTCAGAAACGGAAGTATATACTCCTCAGTTTTAGTTAAAAAATCAAATAGGCAAACAAACAAAACCCGCAAACGAAACAGTCATAATGAAACAGACAATAAACCCAAACCTCTCCTCTGGGCAATTGAGATGAGCTGGCTTTAACCGTTCTGCCTTTGGTTCTAGGTGAGTTTTTCTGTGCAGCTGAGGACTCAAGATGTTGGGAAACACCCTTTAAATATGTAAAATTCATTCCTGTCTTGTCATATTTTTAATTTCAATCATAGTAACTCACTATCCCAGATCTGGGTACTGACTTGTAGGCAGGAAGTGCCCGTGGCCCATTTTTGTGATCAAAGGCACCCTGAGTGCCGGAGAGCTGAGGGCTCTGTGCCTCAGTGATTCCATCTTGGTGGATTCCTTGGCCATGGACGAGTTCCTCTCTGAAACAATGATGTGCTGTCTGCATCCCCTCTGTCTGTGTGCTCCATGTTTTCTTCCACTAACTGAAAGGAAGTTGTAGTTTCACAAGAACATACTTGGCTTTCATTCCATAAGGAAGATAATTTGTTTTGTTTTGTTCTCTTGACTGGGTCAGCAATTATATCATAAAAAGGATACAGCTGCAGTGATTCAAATCAATTAGCCAAAACATTTATCAAGGTACTAAATGGTACAAAATCACACAATTAGTGGTGAAGTGGTAACAGCAAGTTTGCCTTTCATCTCAGTACTTTTACAGGTTTTTGATTCAGAGAAGTAGAATAGAGTTAAATTCTTGAGCATAGGGATAACTCTATCATGAAAACCTTGAGTGACCAGTGTAGTTGTAAAATATATATTTGCCCAAGCAAATTTGCAAAACTAAGCAGCACTTTGAGTAGTGGAATACTGCTCCCTGTTAGGGGTGGTGATGGAAGCTTCCAGGCTGCACAGCTGTAATGAGATGTGCAGATGAGCACTGTCCAGGCTTGGTAACTTTCTGCTGCAGTGCTCAGCCCAAGACAGACTGAGAAAGGATCTTCTTCTTATGGAATGTTCTGCTTACATTGTGTTTGTATTCCACAAAGCTACAGCCCTTAAAAATGTAGTCAAGGAGTCAGTAGGAGACCAAAAAGCAATAGATTAATTTCAAATAGGAATCTAAAACCAGTTTTAAACGGTTCTGCTCCAGTGATGTCCCTTGGTCTCTTCTAATGTGTGTTGTGCAGGAGCTTGCATCTTGAAGCAGGGTACTCTGAGGTTTGGGTGCTGTACATTCAGGCTGAGCCTTTGTGGCTAAATTTAAATGCTTTTTTTCTATCAGCCATGACTGTTACATGGAGGTCAAGTGCCTCTGTACCAAAATGTGTTGATAGCCTTGTGGTGTGTCTTCTGCACTCAGCATAACCTAAGAATAGTGTAACTGGTCTCTATTAGCCTGTAAATTCAGCCTTCAGCCTCCACCAAATAAGATACTGTGGAGGAAAACCTTTCAGCCCTGGGTTCTAGGTGCAACAATAAGGTACTTGTTTATATGGTTTTTCAATCTACATTCAGAGATGCTAAGCGTGTAGACAGATTTCAAATGATGATTTAATTGTTTACAAGTGAGTGTTTTCTGCAGCATACAAAAGAGATGAACTAATCCCCAAAGGCTTTTTGATATAACTTGAACAGATGATTTCCTGACATTGTTATATATCCTGGTTTAAGGCAATGAATAATTAGCTATTTAAGTTTAAAAAAAAAAAAAATACCTTGAGAGCTAGATGTCAGCTGAAAAGCTGTCAGTAAATTGGGAACAGCTTTGCATGTCAAGTTGATTATAGCAATGAATAAAAGGAATTACAGGAAAATGAACCATGCAGTGTGCAGTTTTAAACTTCAGTCTCCCCACAGTTTCTCCCATCTCATTCTCCAGATTCCTAGGGTGCTTGTGATACTACCAAGCTGTGGAGTTCCCTTTCACAAAATCCTTTACTGTGGGCAAGTTTTTCTTGTTGTTTGCTCCTCTTCCTCAATGTGCAATGGCTTGAAAGTTCACATTCAAGGATTTCCCCCCTCCAGTCCCAAGTGCCATTAATAGCATCTTTTGTCTGAGTTCCTGAAATCTGTAAAGCCACTTGCTACCCAGCTTCAGTCCCAGGCAGCTGCCAGGGGTCAGGCAGGCAGCTCGGCCTCCCCTGCACATCCTGCAAGCTGCCATGTTTATCCTTCAGTAACAGAGATTATTTTATGTTTTCCAAAGTGGATTGGATGTGACAGAGCAGTTGCTCAGTCTGAGCTGAATGTTTGTGAGATGATACTGAGTTGCAGTAAAGAGTTGTGGAGCCTTTTATTCACAGCCACAGCCAAAACCAACCCAGTGCTCTTGGTCAAAAGGGTACTGTGGACACACAAGCTAATTAGCATCTTACAAATCTGTTTCATTGAAGCAGATGGGAGTGAATTAATGTTCTTTGAATTATTCTGCTTGAAAATAAAATTGTGCATCTGTATTAAAGATACGAATTTAGATGGGCTGAAATCCTCTGACACCTCCCAGTGTGGAGGCAGCACTGACTGCAGTGCAGGGCATGCAGATGCTTTGGCAGGAGTCAAAGGAGTTCATGTTCTTACATGTGCAATTGTCACTGTGCCATCTGAAGGCCAGTGCAAAATAAAGCTGCTGTAGGGCCATCTGGATGACAATTGCTGTTTACCAACACACAATACCTGTCTGATAAGTGGAAGTGGCAGATTTTGCCTCTCTGTCCTCGTTGTGCCTGTAGTGAGCCAAAGCAGTGGTGCAAGCCTGTTCCAGAAGAGAGAGGGAGCCTCTCTTGGCAGAGGCAGATGTGCTGTTTATGCAGAGGTGGCTTACTGAAAATAGATTGCAGATGGTGTGACAGCAGGGATGCACAAAAGAGGGGTTAGAGGGAAGGAAAAGAAGAAAAACCTGGCAATTAGGGATGGAGGTGAGAGGTTCCTCACTGACTGTTTCCCCATTCAGGCAGTGAGCAGCAGTTGCTTTGCACTGTAATACTGCAACCTTTTCTTTTGCCTGTGCATGTTTCTTGTCATGTCATCAAATGTGTGATGTGGAGCAAGGTTTGTTCAAGAATGGTTTGAAATCATGGCTTTGGGTACTGTTATTGTGTCCCACCTTAGTCCAACGTGTTGGCTCCAGCTCATCATTTGGAAATAAAGGATCCTTTGGGGCTGCAGTGATTTTCATGGTGGTGCAGCACAAAGACAGCAGCAGTGTGCACCAGTGTAGGGTTCAAACCTGAGCTCCTACAGTGTAGTACTAAGCACTTGGCTGTTTATGAGGGGCTAATAGCATCACATGAATGGATTGGTAGCTAAATGAAGGATTGACAAAGCTAATCTCTGTGAGAATCCTCTTTAATGAGTTAATGAGGTGTTCTTATGGGCTCCCTACACACACAGATGCTAATGAGAGTTTTTCTAACTTACCATGAGACTTGGATCTGCATCCAGGCTGATAATAAAAATGATGGATAGGTTCTGTTATTTGGGAAAAATGTTTTAGTTCTGGCATGAAAACTGCAGACGGGAGCCAAAATTGCTGTTCTACCTGCATATTCTTTATCTTTGCCTGTAGCTTATTGATAAAACTCAAAGTCTAGTGCTAAACCCTCAATACTTCCAAAGCTGAAAATCAGCAGCTGTACCGAAGAAAAGTAAATTATCTATTTCCTCCTTTTAAGATCAGTGTTACCAAATTCTGTTGTTAAAAGTTTCATTCAAATGTTTTTAAAAGTTGTTTGTTCGGTCAGGATTTGTTTGGTCATATCTGTTGTTTTGGGTTAGGAGTTTTTGTTTGTTTGTTTCTTTAATTTTCTCCTCCCCTGTCATAATGATTGGAATGTAGTAAGTTCATGCAGAGGAAGTGTCTGGTCCTAAATGGATTTATCAGGGACTTCAATCCATAACCTCACAATTTTTTAAGCTATATCAGGGAGATCATGAAAACACAACTTGGTGGGATTTAAGGCATTTGTGTTATTTTTAGTGGTGGGATTTTCTTTTCCTGGCTGTGTTTGACTGGGAGGTCTCAGACTTCCTTGTCAGTGCACTCCTGCATTCCTGACTTGTGCCAAGGGCTGTGTTGCTGCCACACAGCTTGTTTGGCTCTTGGGCAGCAGGAAATTCTGTTTATTTCAGGGTGGCAGGGAAGGAGATGCGCAGTGCTGTGAGCTCGGGGTGAGGGCGATGGATGACAGGCTGCTGTGGCTGGAGCATGCCAGGATCTGGGAGCAGGATCCTGGTGCTGGACGTGTCCCCTTCACCTTCCAGCAGCCTTGCACCCATCAGACACAATCAAGCTTTAATGCAATCATCAGGTTTTGTTGGCGTGCTCTTTAATCCTTGTTCCAGGTCATTAATGAATTTGTTCAATATGACCTCCCCTCAGCTCAATACAGTGCCATTTATCATTATCATTTGTTTACAGTCCTGCAGCCAGTTCTCAATTCCAGTGCTGTTCTTGTCCCTTCCCAAGTCTTTTTGAATTAATTTTTCAATTAGGATTTCGTGAGACACATGTGCTTTCCTGAAATCCAGGGAATATGACCTCCTCTGTGTTCCTTTCATCCACTGATCTCTAACTCTATCAAAGAACAAATAAAGCAATTAAATTTGTCTGGCAGGCAAAGCTATATGGGCTGCTTCTCGTTCTCTTACCCTCAAGATTTTTAGCTGGATTTTCTTAAAGCTGATTTTCCCTTTCCCTCAAGAAAGACCCAGGGCTGTGTTCCCAGCCTGTTGGTGTCCTCAGTTTATTCTTTTGAAAGATCTTTCTCATGAGAATAGCAGGATGGAAAGGCTCAGGGCAGGACCCCAGCTCTGTGCCGGGCTGTGCCCCTCTCAGGGAGGGCCCTGGGTGGTTCAGGAGGGTTCAGACCTGAAGCTGCTGCTCACAGCAGCATTTGGTGACTCCCAGTGTGGCTGTCACTGAACAGCCGTGCTTTGCTCTGCTTTGAGAGCAGGGACTGCAGGGGTGTCTTTTTCTGTGTGCAGTGCCAAATCTGGTGAAAATGTGTTTTCTTTTTGTTGTTGTTGTTATTGGGGTTATGCCAACACCACTTAAGCTGGCCCACCACCGTGTCTCTCTCTTTTCCAAGTGCTTTGATGTGGGTTTCCAGCTTGATTACCTGCGATAGCTCCAAGTGCAGCATGCAGCCCTCGTGCTGACGGGCTGATTTCTGTTCACAGCCCCCCTCAGCTTTGAAACTGGTCCTGCCCTGTTCTCTTCAGCTGCTCCTTTAACTTTGGAACATGTTCCTTACTGTGCAGGCTTTCATTTCCTTCTGGTAACTTACTTGTCTGGAAATTTCAAATGAGGCTGATATATAAATTTGGTCAGGGTCTTGTTGCTGATTTTTTACATCTTGTCCTGTGTCAGATAATATTCAGGCAGATTGTTCTCATAACAGATGATGACTGGAATGGTTGTCAGATGGGACATTTTTTCCCCTATAAATGCAATGCTTATACTCTCAAGTGAATTAGTGTCTCCTTCCATGTGCTTTTTTATATAGCTGTTTAAGACACTTGGTTACTCTATAAATATAGACTCCTCCTGCTCTATTGAAATGTTGCATAAGGACATGTGTCATTTTTTCTTTTATTTTTTTTCCCTTTCCATCACTAGAACTACAAATAACCCACATCCATGAGTGTAATTACACTCAAAATCATACCCAGGCAGTACCTCCTGGGGTGCCCTCTTGGAGGCTTCCAAAGCAGCATCTGCTGGGGAAGTGGGCATGAAGCTGTGGTTCACAGCAGCGTGGGCGTGTGGGGCTTTCAGAGATGAGCTGGGGCATGGGGAGAAAGATCTCTGTCAGCAGCATCCGGTGCACTTTGCCATCTCTAAGCAACCCCCTTCTATTGGTCCATTAGATTAGTGTTCCTTGTCTTTTTACACATTTGCATTTCGTGCTGAAATTCGTTTGCCACCTGAAACCAACCGTGCAGCTTGTTAGAACAACCGAACAGTGCAGCAAAGCTGTGGCTCCTGCCAGCTCTTAATAAATTATTAAAGAAAGCAGGACAGTTGACCCTTGCTGTGAGCTGGTCAGATGTATCATTCTTAAGCACAGATTTGGAAAGTGGTGTTGGAGCAGCTGCGCTGTGTTGAGGTGTCAGGGCTGAAAGATAAGTGTGCCTGGAGTTAATAAGTGAAAACATTAACTGTCTGTCGCTCGTCCCTGTGAGACAGCACGTCTGGCCTGGGGAGCTGACATATTCCAAATGTCTGAGCAGTGCTGGGACAGCAGCATCTCAGTGGCCAGGCATATTTTACAGACATCTGGGGAAGCTCCTGCTGCTATCAGTGTGCTGCAGTCGCTGGCCCTGGCTATGTTCACAGGTCTGTGCTGAGCTGGCTGCAGCAGATACTTTTCAGGTGGTAAAAGACACTGAAGATAGGAATAATTCCAGCTTCATTTGTAATGGAGCAGTAATAGACAGAAGATTCAGTGAGTGGCTGAAATGTTCAGTAAGATGGTATGGATTTATTTTGGGTAATGTTTTTTATGGAGGTATTTAGGGAGTTCTGGGCTATTTCTGGGCACTGACTGTTATTGTAAGCTAAGGGGTAGTAGGTGTTGCTGCAGTTTAGGTTCTGTAAATGACTCCAGTCTTCTGTACAACTCCTGCAGACAAGAGAACAGCTTCATCTTTACTGAAAAGCAAGGAACTAGCAGCTCTTGATTTGACTGATCTGCTCTTCCACTGCTGGATAAGCATGTGATTGTTCATTTGGGAGAAGATACAGACCTTCAGATTTTTGGCTTTGAAGGAGCTATACAGATTTATTTTACTAGCCAAGGATTAGAACAGTTTGTACCAAAGCCATCAGCTATTAAAGGCTGCAGTTGTTTCTGGTGGCAAAATATTCAGAGTTAGGCTAGACAGGGGAGGAGAGGTGGTGGGGTGGTAGCCCTGTATGTGTGGAAGTTTTGAATGTCTAGAGCCTGTATCTTATACTCAGGGATGTTGGCCAAGACAGTACTTTTATAGAGCTGATCTGCATCTTAAATTTTGGTGGGTGTCCTGGATTAAGATGCCCTCCCATTCTTTGCAGCTTCTCAGCAAACCAGTTGAAAAAATGATCTTGAGTAAATAGATTTTCACCCAGCAGTTTGTGTTTAGTTAGGATCAGTTCTGCAATTTGGCCACACAAACAGTTCATTTGTCAAAATCAAGGGCTGGCAGAAGCCACGTGGGCTCAGGTTGCTACTGAAGAGCAGGTTAGTTAAGCTGTGCACCAGTGAGGCTCTTGGCAGCGAGGGCAACTTGGTGGTTTGCAATCCTCTGCACACTCTGGTGCCCTGAGAGCTCACAGGAGCTGCAGGACCACCCAGCACCTCTGACTGGGGCTGTTCCACATGCACATCTTGTCACTGCACTGCCACTCAGACCACCCTGGAAATGCTCACTCTTTGCAGACATTGCCCACTATCAGAAGCTGCACCAATGTGATGAAAGTCAGCTCTGCAAGACCACTTTCTGTGTGACTGCAGGATTTCCTGTACCTTGCCCTGCAGCTCGTGCCCCAGGACTGGCACTGCTGGGAAGTCACTCTTCCCCAAATAAGTCAGCATGGGAGATGGCTGGTGGTGCAGAGGCAGCTGTTAATGTGACTTGTAGCTAAGGGTTACAATTAAGGTTACTGAACACTTCCTGTAATTAGAGGCTGGGTTTCAGTGCAGGGACATGTCTGCAGGGAAACTCCATGCCTTGGTGCCCTGGCTGCTGCTCCAGGCCACTCGTGTCACCGCCATCCTCAGGGTGTGTGGGAGGTTACCTGACTCGTGCTCCCCCTCACTAGTGGAGAGGTGGCAGAAACTCAGGGAAATGGCACTCCAGGCAGTCCCTCCAAACCCAGATGTTTTGTTTTGCTTTTCGTCTCTGTGAATGTACAAAGGTTGTGAGCCACATTCAAGTGCAGGATAAAAACCACAGGCTGGCAGGCTAACAAACCTCTGGCTCATAAAATGAGTCAGCAGAAGAGACAAAGTGACAGTGCCCTGGGATAGCTGTAATCCTCAACTGCAAATTGTACAAACAGCACTGCCCACACAGGGAGCTGCTGTTCCATGGTCCTGCCTTGCAGGCTGCAGAGCAATTGGAGAGAACATGTGATATGTCACTTTTAGGTGAATATATTGTATTTTTGTCTGAACTTGTGGTCTCATGGGAAGAAGTATTTGGTGTTTGTGCTGGCATTTGTTACTGCCACTTGCCTTCTTATCCTGTCCTAACTGCTGGTTCTTCCTTAGTATCCTCCTGCTCCTGCCTTTGCTGGCCACCTCTGCTGCACCAGCACAGCTCTCTTTGCCTAGTGGCACGAGCTGACTGAAAGAACTGATTCAGCTGTAAAGTGAC
The DNA here is from genome assembly GCA_034509185.1 of Euphonia xanthogaster. Lineage (NCBI taxonomy): Eukaryota > Metazoa > Chordata > Aves > Passeriformes > Fringillidae > Euphonia > Euphonia xanthogaster. Next base: position 7,904,255 of record JAYDZK010000044.1, read on the forward strand.
ATAGAACAAACCAATAAAACTAAAAAAGAACTTTACAAGCCAGTTCTCCTGTGTGTCTCAGGGTCCAGCTGCACAAAACCTGGAAAATCTGCTGCAGTGCAGGTTCTGGGGTGGGGGCACCTGTGACTGGCACTGCTGCTGGGGGCTGTTGCCTTGTGCCAAGCCATACACAGATCCATGCTGCCTCCAGGGATGGAGAGAAGTGACCAAGAATGAGTGAAAATTGCTCATCAAGTGTAAAAAATCCTTTGAAGTTTCTGCCCCGCTCACCAAAGCTGAACAGAGCTGCCCTGGTACCAAAGGTGAGCAGTCCAGAAGTGATGGGAGGGGCAGTGAGCTGGAGATTTGTCTGCAGGATCAGCTCCAGTGCAGCCAGCAGCACTTGGAGTCTGTGCCCTGGGCTTTCCTGCAGTTAGGCTGAGGTCTTGTGTGATTAGAAGATGGAGTTGCCATAGTCAAACCTGGTGGCTCTTGAAACTGCTGGAAAAACATCTTTTGTGGCATGGGGGAGAGGCATGTCTTGTGGTCAAGGCCCTAGACTTTGCAGGTCTCTCTTATTTCCCACATACTTGGGAATACATGGTTTATTTGTCTGTACCTCAGTTCCTCCAACCCTTCCTATCCTTTAGTTTTGTTTTGGGAAAGTTGCAAAGTATTTGAAAACATGTCTATTTCCTTTGTGGGAGTGAGACATTAACCCGTGATGAAAGACACTGTGGCCAAACCCCAGAGCTGGGTTGCTGTTCTCAGTGTCACCTTTCAATAGTAAACACAGTCTTACCCTGATCAATGTGTCAGGCTGTTTATACAGCACTGTCACAGTGTTTACACTCCAATCCCACTACAGATTTCATTTGATCACAAGCACTGGAGATTAATGATTCACAGCACTTGAAAAATGGCAGTCTGAAATTTCAGATGGGATGATTGCTGTTGTCCCTGGGGTTTAGTTATCACAGCTCTTGTGGTTCTGTGTCAGGCTGCTGAAACCTGCTAGAATTAAAGTGGGACATACACAGACCAACCAAAACTTTGCCTGGAGTGGTGTCAGTTATTCTGCTGTTTTCCCTGATTGTTTCTGTGTGATAATTTGCTCTCTTGCCTTTCATTAGCAACTTATAATCAATGAGGGCATACGGGTTGGACAAAGCACAGAGGTTGTACCTTTAAAAAAAAGAAGTGTGTACCCTCATCCCTCTCATGTGGGCTATTCCTGGGCACATGGTCATCAGGCCATATACAGGAGCTGGAGGAGAGCTCTGGGATTTACCAAAATATGGCATTTATTTGGCACTAGTGATAGGCAGATGATTTTAAGAACATGCCTCTTCCTGCAATAGGAGTGAAAGTATTTCTGACTTTGAGCTTGAATTTTAAAACTATTTTTTGCTGTTGAAAATGAAATTTGACTGTATTTATGTCCTTTCACCCTCTTTGTTGTCCTCAGTTTCTTTATTCCTTATTATTCCTCAATTTCCTTATTATTCCTTATCCTTTCCTTACTTCAAGAGGCAAACTGGGAGGTATTCTCTGCAGTTGTGCTTTTGGGACTCTCAGGCTGGCTCCAAGAGCTGTCCTGAGTGTTCCTGTAACTGCACAGGTGGAGTGGGCAGCTGGGAGCAGGGTGAAAGAAAACGCCTGTGTGAGGGCAGAGGTGGCATCCAGAGGCAACCCAGGCACATCCCTCTGTTCCACAGTCAGTGGAGTGCAGGCTGAGGCAGCAAAGTTGTACATTGAACTGCAGTTGGGAGAAAGGTCTGGGTGTTTCCCTAGCACCAACTTTAGCAATTGTGCAAAAAAGTGTGAGCTGGGCAAGGAGTTAACCTGGTTTGTTCATACTTTTGCCTATAAAAGCCAAGCTTTGGGCTTTTTCCCTCAGGTAATTTGTAAGTGAATGTGACATTTGAGTGTTGTTTGTTCTAATGATGGGGCAAAACAATCCCCCTTGCAATGCTGACAATGGTGACTGCACAAGTGAATACCACTCACCACAGCCAAATGAGGGGGAAAATAAACAGGAAAAACTGTAGATCACAGGCATGGTGAAATAATGCCATTCAAAACCTGCTTTATATTTATAGCTTTCATTGGCCAGGAAGCTTTGCAAATTAGTAATTAACATAAGAAATCCGTTCTATTCAGGAAATACTGGACTGAGTTTGTCTAGCTTTTAAATAGTCTGAAGCCTTATCTCTTACAGGAATCCCCTGATCTTTCCAGGATGTTTTATACATACAGTAGCTACTTCCTCTTATGGAAGTATTGTCATTTGGAAGTGAACAGTGCATGTTGAAAAAGCTTTTGTCTGTAGTCAAATTGGCACCGACTGAGAAAATCCAGATGATCTCCCAAAGGGGAGCCTGTGCAGCTGAGCTGTTCTTTGTTGCAGTAGCATTTTGCTTTTTGTATTTAAACACACTTTGTATTGTGTCTGCCCCACACACCTGCTAGTGTTGTGATCGTCCTGTTATGATATAACTGTGAGTGGCACAATGGAGGACAGTGTTGTGACCAAACTGGCATTGCTTAAGAGTCCAGCTGCAAAATGGATGAGTTTATCCCAGCTAAGTCTATGTGAGTGTTGCCATCATTTGTTTTGGAGTAAGGCAGTCCAAGGACAAGAGTCCTCTCACCTCATGTCTCACCTTCAGATTATTTCTTTCCTCCTCTGGCTTAGCTGATGACATGATATTTGAATTTCATTGAGGTTTCTCAGTTTCCTTCCACTCTTGGTGTCGTTTGGCCAGTTGTCAGATAATATCTACTACATCTGTGTCATAATGGTGCTGTGGTGTTAAATGTAGCCTTTCATCAGCCTGCTCTGAGTTAGCAGTGTGACAGAGGCAATCATGGGCTTTTGTACCTGTGCACACTGTGCTGCCTGACCCATGGCTTGCTGAGTGGAGGAAAGGTGTGTCAAGGCTTTCAAGGCCAATTTCCTCCTTCAAGTTTTTCTCCTGGGTTGACAGCTTGTTTTTTCTTTAGTATATTTATACTGATTGTTAAAAGCTGCTTTATTGGCATAATTAAAAGTAAAAGGAATATATAGTTTCTTGGAGGAAGCCCACTTTTTTTTTTCCCATTCTGTTCTGTGATTTAGCCAAAGTGAGAGTCACAATGGCTCCAAATTGAAAATTGGAGCCTGCTAATCTGATAGACAAGAATTGTCTAAACTAAAAGTGTCTAATTGAGACAGATGTGATGGATTTGAGAGAGCACCATTGACCTGGTTCTGCTCTGTTAGGCTTTCCCATTAAACAGGATGTGGAGAGCAAGACCTTGCAGAGTAATACCTGGACCAGCACAACTGAGGTTATAAATGTTCCTTATACTTTAAAGGATGTGCTTTTAAAGATTTTGCTTGAGTGCTAATCCCAGAACACTAATGATGGAGCTTCCTACAGGGATGTTATCTCTTGCTAACCTTTTAATTAACAGGCTAAATAGACGGTTTTGTGCTTTTGTGTTTAGCAGTTCTTTAATGAGGTTTGAATCCTCTGGCCAGGCTAAGCTAAGAGTTCAGATTTTGACACCAAGGAAGATGCCAGGCTGCAAAAAATGTACAGTGCACTTGCATTATAATGTGCAGAACTGGAGAGAAGCTTTAATTAGGAAGAAGTGTAATGGAAAACAAAATAACCACAGCTAACTGCAGCTGTTGAGAAGAAAAATTTTGCCAAGGCTGTGGCCAACCCTTTCACCATCAAGTCTTGATCAACTTTCTGAAAAGGTCTTAATGCCTTGAAATTACAGGTGCACCAGTCAAATATGAGTCTGATCTCAAACCAGTCAGCTGTAATCAAAGAATTGTAAAAGAGCATCAAATCAAAGATGTGAGGGCCTGCACATGGCCCTCTGGTATACTCCTGTTACTGCAACTTTTTTTGCTCGTCCAAATATTGTAGAGATTCTGCAAGTTCTGTGTGATTTCCAGATGTCTGGAAAACTGGTAAATCTTAAAAGAAAATAAAAAAACAATCCTGCATCCTTCTTCGAGCAGGTGTGTTTGTTCCTGATAGCACTTTGGACCAATAACAGCTCAGAACACCTTCTTTTCCACTATTCCAGAGTAATGGCTGTTTCTGTCTGCTCTCTTTGTAGATTGAACCTCCTAGTCCCTACACCAGCTTGGAGACTCAGGTTAGTACTGCCCCCACCCCACTTCTTTCTGACAAGAGATTCTCTGAAGGAGAGGGTTGGGCTGGTGTTGCCCACCCTCTTTATGGTGTTTACTGCTGGGGGTGTCCCTGGAGAGGGGGCAGGTGTAGCAGTAGCTCCTGGCATGACTGACTGGGCCAGGAGAGAAGCAGCTTCCTGAGAGGAAGCAGCAGGTGCAGGTGGTGAGGAAGGACCTGGTGTGGAGCTGGACAGCAGCAGAATTGACTTGGATGTGTTGGAAGAGAGGACACAGTCCTCAAGGCAGAGTGAGCATCCTTTCATGGTGTTCATTTCTTTTTGTGTATTCTGCTTCCCAGCCTTTTTCCAATTCCTGCTGCTGGTGTTGCTCTCAAACACTTGTGCTGCTTGATTTTTTCTTTAGACATTACAATGAAATGTAATGAATCTGTGGAGCTGCCTGGCACCAGAAGGTCAAAGTGACAGAAAGGATTTTACAAAGTCACTGATGCTTTGATTTGTGTTTTCTAACAAGGCAGCATCATTGATTTCCATTCTTGCTGATCTTTGGGAGACAGCAAGGGCTATGGAACTTGCATACTGAAGATCAGTGTTTATTCAGAACACATTTCCAATGCCCCTGACTGACTGCATAAATACTTCTACCTTTGTCTTCTGCTGGCCTTTCTCTGGAGAATGCTTTTGACTGTTTTGTTATTTGCTTCAACAAGCCTACTTACATCTATTTTATGGACCTCACTTCAGAGCCAAGTCCTTATGAGTCAAAACTGGCAAGGAAGGATCACACAGAATTTGTTAAACACAGTGGCATTAGAAAGTGGTATCAAAACACAGTGTATGTAATAAAGTACTGATCTGTGCATGCTGTTGAACTAGAAATATACAGTAATAATGAAGACTTACAATGTTACTGACTTGAAATAGTGTAAGAACATGAGTTTGTGTTAGTGAAGGTGCTAGGGGAGAATGCACATGTGAATATGAGCAACAGGACTTTTCATTTGGAGGAGAAGGAAGTGGCAAGATCATCAGCTCCAGCTGCTGTGAATTATGGCTGAGGGGGTGCCTTCAGCCCCAACAGGCCTCCTCCTTACCCTGCCCTGCCAGCCTGCATCTTCTCTGACCTGCATGGCATTCCCTCTGCTGGCCCATTAGCTCCTTGCTAAGACTCCCAGCAAGGCTGCCAGACCCAAAGTTTCTGTATTTTCAAGGGACCTTAATATTTTTGTGGTCAGGGAAGGCAGAGATGCATTCTTTAATGAATAATAAAGGTAGAAGTTAAGTGTATCCTCTTATGTATTGGTATTTCTGTCAGTGTTACTGAAAGCTTCATCTGCTTCTGAAGCCATTTTCTGTAGAAATCTGATTTCTTCTGATGTTGAAATAGATGAGAGTCAAAACTTCTTACAGGCAATGCACTTGTGTCCCAAAGTGTTGTAGACTGAGGGCTGCTCACGTGCAGGAGCTGAGACCAGAAGGTGTCCTGGAGTGGGGAGGGAACAGACTGTCTAGAAGTACATCTGGACAACCTTCTCAGCTGAAGGTCAGGGTGCAACTTTGGTTTCTAGGGATGTATTTCTCTTTACCTAAAGTGGTCAAAAACATTCCGATTAACAGTGGAAGTTGATGGTTTACATCCTGACTAAGAAATTGGCAGTCTTAGCTGCAAGTGTCTGTTTTCTCTGCTGTGAAAAAGCACTTTGAGAAGAATAACATCAGCAGCTTTAGTGTTTTACAGACTTAAACAGGATGTTAGCTCCTATGGTTAGTAAAGAATCTCCAAATTTGCAGAAGTTTCCTGCATGCTTTATCCTCCTCTTTTTCTTTGGGGGCAGATGGGAGCAGAGCATTGCACTGCATTCGTTTGAGCAGGCTGGTGAGCAGCTTCTCTGCTGGGTGGTTTCCTGCACAATCTTGGCATGAATCAGCTCTTTTGCGAGTTTTTCTCCACTGCCCTCTGGTTTCCTGTCTCGCCTTGGTTTGGTTGGTATTTTAAATGTTGACATTTCCAACCCATGCTGTGTTCTGGAGGCCTTCTCATGACTTTTTCATATAATTTCCCCTCCTTTCCCTGGTCTTTCAGTCAGCCATACAGCTGTTGAACATTTCACAGGTATGGCTGCAAGTGGCCTTCTGAAGAGAGAGTGGGTACTTTTCCAGTGTGCTCAGCTTCAGCAGATCTCTTTGACCTCCCATATAAAGACATATTTTGGTTTGTGTGCAAATGAAGAGAGGGAAGTATTGACTTGAGAGCTAAGCAAGTGTTCTCCCTGATACTTTTCCAAGAAAAAGATGCACAATTCCCTCATGTTCTCTCTTTTAGAAGCTTATCAAAGCGGTTTGTTCAAATTGGACCTGCCAAATCACACTACTTGTACTTATCAAATAGTATAGTGGGGACCAGTGTGACTCACTTATACCTACCTGTGGTGGGACAGTGTGTCACAACTTCATACAGTCAGGTAAGTTTCTGTACTCCCTGGTTTCATTTTCTTTCCCCCAAGTGTGATTATATAGCTATATAAAAGTATAAACAACTATACTTTAGCTTTTTTCCTGTTAAATGGGGTGTGAAAATCATGAATCGTGTAATTTGTAAATTTGGTGCAACAGATTAACAACTATTTAATCACTTATGTTCAAGGGAGTGACAAATTTATTTGCAGTGTGTTGCAGATGATTCTCATCTAGGGTAAAACCCAGAAACTTGGTCTTAATTGGAAAAAAACCATTTGAAAACAAGCCTCCCATTTCCTATCTCTAAATCTCACTGAGGGCTATTGCCAAATCCAGAAACCCCTAAGGTGTTTGAGAAGGTCACCTCAGGATTCTTTTGGAGGGCTCAGGCTTGTTTGCCTGCACTATCACACAAAGAGAAACTGAGCAAACTCTGGGATGAAGCAAACAAAAAGAGAAGGAAAGCTGTTTTCAGCAGCTTAGATGTTTATACATTACATCTGAAGCAGCTGTGACTGTTTGTGACTCCTTTTCCTGTGATTTCAGAAGTTATCTCCATTAATGAGATTGTGGCTGTTTCCATTTTGCACTTCCCATCCTCCATTTCACAGAACTAGCAGGAGCCAAATGGGACAGCTTTAGCAGCAGTTAGCCCAGAGATAGATTTTGGCCTGCTTTTCCATTCCCTTGGAGCAGTGGAGTTTGTGATTGTCTTTGGGCTACAGAGGTGGTTGTTGCTGTCCTTCCAAAGCTGGGGCTTTGTGCCTGTCACAGGCTGTGTGATGGGAGCCCTGCAAGGCTGGCTGGTACAGGAGCATGGAATGTTGTGCCTGGCAGAGGGAGAGGGGCTCTGTGCAGCAGAGGGATGATAACCAGTGCAGCTGTGGCAGCTTTTCCCTCTGCCCTCACCTGTGTGAGTGAGCCTTGCCCTGTGCTGGCCTCAGCCTGGCTGTGCTCAGTGAGAGCTGCTCTCTGAGGGAGCTGGGCTAAGCCTGCAGCAGGCAGATGTGCATCCTCGTGGCTGGGTGGGATGTGGATGGTTTTGTGTCTCCTGGAACTACTTTGAGTTTTATTGTTACCTCATGTTAGAAACCTGGGGATTTTTTCAGTTTTAGTAAATATTAGTGAAAAAACCCCATGAGTCCAGGAAGCTTGGAGCCTGTAGAAAAAGAATGTCTTGCAGTTCTTGTGACAAGATGATTGTGATTGGTAACACCACAAGCATGGAGTGTTTAGTAAAATCCTGTTGTGAAGATAAAGGAAACTTCCAGCATAATTGCTTTTCAGAATGCAGATAAATATTTTTCTTCCAAAGCATTAGTTTGGGGGGTGAGGAGGGATCCATGCCAGTCCATGATGTGCCAAGGCAAGTAAAGAGCTGACCTGTCTAAGGGGACATGGCCACTGGGGAAAATTCTGCAGTTTCTGGTGGTGACTGTGCACACAGTAAATGAGAATTTTGCACTCAGCTGTCAAAATGAAGAGGAAACAGCGTGTTTTCCTTCCTGCTGAGGAGCATGAAAATACAAGTAGAATTCATGAGCTTCCCTCTGAAACCTTCATAAAGCAGTCCCCATAGAAGCATCCACTGCAATCAAATTGCTGAGCTGCTGTTCTCTAATAATCAGATACCCTGATTTTGGCAAAGATAAGCCCAGAAACACAGCAGCTAGAAATGTCCTCATTGTTAAATCACACAGGAAGGGTTTAGGTATTTTAAGGGCATACATCTTCAAATGTATCTACTGAGTGTGTCCCTTTTGGGTACAGGTGGAAAATTGCCTGCAGCATTAACTGGGTATTATTTGCATTGAAGATACAGAGGTACAATCTCATGCAGTATTTGGGGAGGTTTTAAATTCTTCTACACCCACGGTGTAACTTTTGTCACCTACAGTCCTTGTATGGGATTCAGCCATGGACACAGAATGGAAGCTCTTAATGGCTTTGAACTTGCACACTATGAACAAACTGAGAAGTACAACCTTCTTCCAGTGCTGGGAAGCTTGAGCTTTATATGAAACCTCTTTTAAAAATCAAGTTAAAAAAAACAAACAAACAAAAAAAAAAGGGCTTACATGAAGCTTTCTAATTTATGTAAGAAAAAAACCCACCTGTCAGCTCACAGTGACCTGGGTGCTTGTAATAATGTAATTCCTTTCTCTTGCTCGTTGCAGGCTGTTTGATATTTTCAGCATGTTTTCAGTCTGCTTGGAGCTTGTAAAAGCTGTCCCATGGACAGGGCTGAGAATGAAATCTCTTCTGTGAGAGCTGCAGCCTGGGCAAAGTTCCCAGAGCCAGCACATGCAGAAGGGAACTTCTGAGATGGACAGGAGGGTTTTTTTTTACTCTTACCTGAACTCTGCAGCCACAGCTTGCTATGCATCCTTGCTCTCATTTAAGTAAGCCTGAACTACAGCTTGTATTCTCTGCATGTCAGCTCTGGGTTGGATTTCTTTTTTGTTCCCAGAAGCATTCCTGAGCTGTCCAGTGGCTTGCCTGCCCCTTCTGTATGCTTATTTGATAAATCATACTTGTCTTTTCTTTAAATGGGCAAGTTTTAATTGTCCCTAAGTCCATTCAAGCATGATGAAGCTTCAGGAACATGAGGTGTTCTCATGCAGTTGTCTTTAATTATGAATATTTTTAGCAGTCCACCTACCAAAGCCTTATGCTTCCAAGGTATGATTTTAAAAAATTAGGGAAATTGTGATATTTCCCAGCAGTACCCTTTTAATTTGTACTGCATTCAAAATGCTTAGCAGCAATAGCTAAGCTTGGTGAAGGAAAGAAAATTGAGTTCTGTGCTTGTCTGTTTCTGTTGTATAGGGCAAATTGGCAAAAGAGAAGATATACAAATTATAAAGTATCTAAATTATAATTAATTATAATTATTAATTATAATCAGTTGCTCTCAGAACCAGATGTGTCATTCTGATTCTGTTTCTGCTGTACTGTAAAGCATTCTGTGCTGTTACACTCTGCACTTCAAATGACATCACAGAACAGGAAAAATCTTTATTTTTTTCAGAGTAATGGCTTTGGAAATAAAACATAAAATATTCACATTTGATAGCATGAGGGCTGGCTAATTGGTTAAATGAAGCTCTAAGGCACATCTTTGCTCATAACAAATAGACAGTTGTACTAACAATATTTGGAGACTAATTAAATGCTTGGGTATCTGTTTCATTCTTTGAGTGAAATAAATGTAGAAGTTGTTCTGATAAATATAACTATAAATAAATAAATACGTCATATCTCACTGATTGCAAATACAAAATGTATTTGTGACAGTTGCAGTGTTGAAGTGAAGGTTGTAAAGGATTTTAGTGCCGCTTCCTTTTTCCTGTGTGTCACTTGCTGTCACAACATCAAAACAAGAACTCGCCTGTTATTTTCCACTCGTGTGTTGGGTGGGTCCCATTCATCCCCTGCTAGGCTGACATTGCAGAGCATGCTGAGTCACAGGCACCCAGTGAGCAGTGAGGAAAATGTGGGCTGGCTTGCCAGGCTGAAGGTTGTGCAGCAGGCAGGACAGAAAGCTGTGTGCAGGTGACCTGGTTCACATTACCCTCTGCGGGGTGTTTTCTGCACAGTGTTTCTTGGAAACTATCTGGGATGCATTTTACTCTGGGGTTGGTTTGAAATGATACTGAAACGTGGGGTCTGTTTGTGGTTTTTTTCATTTTCTGTAATAGCTGCAGCTGAACACAACTGAAAAGGCTTTTGTGCTTTTTTTTTCCCCCACACACACTCCTGCAATTTTCCTCAGGTTATGCTGGGAATAGACCTCAGTGGCATAAATAGATTTTACATAGCAAAGTGATTTAAAGTGTTAATTCCATTATTGGGATAGAGAAGCACAGCACAGAAAATAAAAATGCGCCAGGAATGTCTTACAAACAATCAGATAATAATTGGATAAATATAGACGTGCACAGCTGTGTTTTACATGCAGCAGTTTCCAGATCTAGTTACAGTAATTTTGGAGCAGGGCAGCTTTGAAGTGGCCGTGCCCAGTTCCATGTAACACGCTGGGACTTGTGTCTGTGCCTGTAATTGCCCCTCCCCTGGTCCTGGAGCCCCCAGCACAGGGAGAACCCACTCCTGGAGCTCTTGTTCCCAGTGCACAGGAGTGGGATGAGTTATGTGGAAGATTCTTTTGCACGCCTGCCTGGGCTGCTGCACAGATCACACGGGCATTTTTCACATTCACCTTCCTCCTCCTCTGCCTCATTTTCCAGCCCTGCTGACGTGGCTGTGCAGCCCCTGGAGTCTGGCTCCCTGTCAGAGCTCCCCAGTATCACTCAAGGAGGAATGAACTGGGCTGTAGGCCCAGTAAAGGTCTATCAGTAGCTGGTAAATCCCACAGAGATCCCGAGCTCTGTGTTACCTGCTCCTGTGTTCTGGCTTCTGCCTGGGAAAATGACTGCAACTGGATGGGCTGTAGTGCTGAAGCCAAAGCAAGATTTAAAAGAAAAAGGCACAAATGTTTGATTGTTTTGCCTTACCACAGTGTTTATTGCCACAGTTGATGATGCTGCTGAGGCAGTGGGCAATCTGGCAGTTGTCACTCCCAAAGCTGCTAGCTGGACATTGGTGGAAGTGATAAAATTTGTCTGGAAACATGTTTCCATGGGAAATTAAGGATGGAAGCTAATAGTCTTGGGTTACTTGAAATACTCCATGTATTTCCTCTTCAGGACAAAGAAATCAAACAAGTGGTGGGAAATGTGTAGTTCAGTGTCCTTTCCATGACTGAAAATCTTGTGCTGGCCCAGGCCAATCAGGTGATTTTTGCAGTGGAATGGCATGTCCCACATGCACCAGCTACTCCCCCTCCCCTTCAGCAGCTTTTTGTGGCATCCCAGTTGTGATGTCAGGGACAGCCCTGGCTGTGAACCATCCCCTCCAGTCACACAGGCAGCCTTGCCCTCCTCTGTCAGCTGTATTTCCAGCCACAGCAAGCCATGCATTAGATAAGGCTCTAGGAGCTCTTGGAAGCTGTGTCCAGTAATTGACAGAGCATCTGAATCTGAGGCTTGCCTTTCCAAGCTCCAGCCAGAGCCTGCATTACTGCCTGAGCTCAGTGCATTGTGTGTGTAGAGAGCTGTCAGCCTCAGAACAGGATTAGCAAAATCTGTCATGCAGCAGAAATCCTGAGGTTGTGAGAGTCGTGCCTCTCACACCAGCACAGCCTGGGACAGAGCCAGAGTGTGCCTCTCTGGTGCATTGCTTGTATCCTCAGAGCAAAACAAAATCAAGCACACCACCCTGCCAGGAGCTGGGATCACACAACCCCTCTGTGAGCACAGCCCAGGGTGGCCTGGCCACGCTGCCCTGTGCCCCACAAGTGGCACTGAGACTTTGGAGAGTGCAAGCCGTGCTGTCCCTTGCAGGACAGGTCAGTCCCCTGCCCCTTGTTGCTGGACTGTTTCTTTACTTCAAACGTGCTGCTCAACTGGAGGAAAAAATCAGCAGTTTTAAGACTGGGGGAGCCTGTGGTGGTGGCTTCTGCTAGGTAGCAAGTGCCGGGGGCTGCCATTGGTAATGGGTTAATAATTTGTAAGGCCAAGCTTGAAGTGGAGCTTCCAAGAAAGGTTTTGCTACAAGCAGGTTTGATGAGCTCCTTGCTCTACTTAGAGGGTCAGCTGCAGAACCTTTGTAAACCTGAAATAGTTTTCATCTTGCTGCTTATACATAATACAATTTATTATACATGTTATTCCATGACTCCACAGGAACCAGAAAGAATTATTATTATTATTTCTTTGTTCCTGTGTCTTTTAGCATTTAATTGGGCTTTATCCTATGTAGTAAATGTTGCCTACATTTCTAATTGCTTTTGACCGTCTTCTGATGTTTGCATTTACGTACAGCAAACAAAATATTTTTAATGCTGATAATTAAATCATGATATTAGAAGAGCAAGCACTTAGTGTCTATAAAATGACGCTAAGTTAATTATTTACAAATTATCTAGATGCTAATTTGGTTGTGGTCTTCAACAGTGTTTGGTTTCTTAGTAAGCAGGAAACGAGGGATGTTTGATCGCTGCTTACAGAGCACGTCTCTGGCAGCTCAGCTTTGAACTTGTGTTGGCACTGTTATCACCGTACTTGCTAGCTGGATGTACTGTCTTACAAAGGTCAAAAAGTTAGCCTTGGCTAATAGCTGGTTTGTTGGTTTTTTAAGGGCAAAAAAGCAAAAGACAGTTTAAATAACAAATGAGGCGCCAAGTCAGCCTTTTGGTAACCTTTCCTCAAGGTGTGCTGGCTGTTCCTTTGCCTATGAAAACAAGAAATGTTGTGCAAATGGGGCTCATTACCTTTTTATTTTAGGCATCAAACTGACATATTCTTCGCATTCATTTTTTTCTCTTGTTGAATAGCTTTGTGTTCTTTATAGCCCAGCCTTTCAAAACTGACACACATAAAACTGTTAATGTTTTTTATCTCGTCTTTAAATTCTGATGTGGAGCCTATGTTTAAACATGCACAGGTCCCTGCTCCAGATTTCTTGTGCCACGCAGTGCAGGAGTCCCTTTCTGGCTCTCCTGGTCCGGTGGTGGTTGGATAGCCTGGCACAGAAAGTGCTGATGATGTGCCAGCGCTGCTCCTGTCAGTGAATTGGTGTTTGTGTGGGAGATTTAACACACAAAAACTTGGCCATTCATAAGGAAATTTAGTTCAGCATTTTTATTGAAAAGGTCCCTGACAGATGCAGGTAGTGCTGTGCAGTAGGAGCTGCCCCAGTTGCAGCTAGGGAGGTCTGTGTGGTTTCAGTGGGTGCATGTTTGCTGGGCAGAGCTCCTCTGGCTTTCCTGCAGGAAGGCTGCAAATCCCAGCATGGCTCCAGCTGGCCTGAGGCAAACCGATGGACTTGGAAAGCCCAAAAGCTTCAGAGAAGCTAAAACTCAACTGAAGCTCTTGTCAAGGTTCATGCTCAGCAGTAGTGACCGTGAGGAGCTGTGTACAGGAGATGTGTGTGTGAGTAGCCTGCAGATTTGATGAAGTGGCTGGCTTCCATATCTGTGACAAACAGGTTTCTGGCATGTATCTGTTTCTTGTGGTGCCAGAGGGTGGAAATCCGGGTCATGTCTGTAGGATGCCCAAAGTCACAGCAAAATGCCAAGCAGCTTCTGCAGAGTTGGTGGAGCTGGTGTGGTGCCTGTCAATCCAGGGGTGTGCAGTTCTCATTCATTTTAAAGACATTTAGGGATTGTGTCTGGGTATTCCTATTTTTAAAAATATATTTAACATAAATTTCCCACTGTTCCAGCTTGTACTGAACATTGACAGTTTTGGTGAATTGTGGTTCCAGCTTAGAAGTAGCAAGTTTTCCTTGCAGACCATGATGCACACACCAGTCTGGGAGCTGCTCCTTTACTGTGCAGTGAAGGAAGTTAGTAAAGACCTGGTTTGATTTATTGTTACACAAAGTGCCAGTATCATGGCTGATCCATAGGTCTGTGCCACTTCTGACCATTACCTGAAAATTCATCCTGAAGTCCATGCTGTTAAAAGATGAGAGCAGCGTTTCCAATTGCATTTGCTCCAGAGTGGATTGGGAGGCTTTGGCATGGTGCCTAGTTTACACTAAGCTTGCCAGCAAAGGAAGTTAATCAAAAATTGTTGGTCCAAGGTGAATTCTTGCTCTGTTTTAGCTTAAAAGACTTTCCACAGTAGACAGTCCTACATCCTGAGCTAATCTGTTCAAATCCAGGAATAGGTTGTGTATTTTCAAAAGCATAATTTCCTTGCAAATACTCCTGAAACAGCTGTCTGAGCCTCTGTGCTCCATCCAACACCAATCCAAATATTGGCATAATTCAGAAAATGGCATTCATCCATTTGTTGAGTGGGAGAGTGGGCATTGCAGTCAGTCAAAGACCAGTGGTGTCCCAGCTGGTAATTTAAATTTTCATTGAGATCATCAAACCCTCTCCTGCCCCTTGCTCCCATCATCTCTGCTGGTCATGAAAATGCAGAATTAGGAAGCTGGGGAAGGTCATCCTGGGAAATTCCAACTATAGAGAGTCAGCAGGGCTAGCCTGTCTTCCAAGGTGTGCTGCCAGACACGTGTGCTGTCTGGCAGAGATGCTCTGTTCCCAAAAGGGGCTCCTGTTCTCTAAGTATCCCTGTTCTTTGGATTTTCCTCCCTTGTCACCTCCTGATGTAACTGCTGTGGCTCTGACAGCATATGCTTTTCCTCCTAGGTTTCATGTTCTTAATTAGAATTTAACTTTTAGTTTGATGTGTCCCATTTTCTGAATGTTTTTCAAACTGAGATTCCTTATGCCTAATGTCTGTGTTCCCTCTGTGGCAGTTAATTCTGTTCCAGTAATATTTGCAAATATGCTGCCAGCAGTAGAACACTTTCTTTATGTCCTTATTTCCATTATTGTCTGCCTTTGTGATATTGTGTGTATCTGAATAACTTAAGTATTTTGATGTCTGAAAAAATACAGTGGAGGCTAAATTCTGTCAGTACTATTTGCTTTTTCTATTCAGATTCAAAATTATAGGACTTAGGCTGAAATCAGACTTGTCTTTCTACTTACGAAACTGTTGTTTTTGCTAGATATTTTGAAATCTTGAATAACTGTATGTTTCCACAAGAGAAAGTAATTTGCAGAGCTGACTAATAGCTCTTACTCAGTAAAGCACAAGACTTGCAAGTCAGGCAGTTGAATCAGTGTGAATGCTCACTTGCTTTGGATTGAAGGTGCTGTTTAAGTGTTTCCCCAAGTCTGGGCCCTGATGCAAAAATATTTGCTTGTAATTTCAGTGAATTGCCTTTTGCTGTCTTAATAGGCTTTTAAATTATTTATTGGCAGTAATGCTGAAAGGAGGTGAATTTCCAGGATGTGTGCACTTTGAGTCAACAAATGCGAACAACTGCATTTAAAATGCCTGCTTCAGCATTCAATAGGAGAGAAGGATCCATTAGGCTGGTCACAATCACAGGAGTGCAAATGCTGTGCAAAGACAGTGAAATTCCTAAAAATGCTGAAGGGGGTTTGCCAGAGTGCTTGAAGGCATCCAGCTGTCCTTGCCTGTGAATGAGAGTCCCATGGAGCCGAGCAGGAAAAGCTTTTCTTGGCAGGTGTAGGGTTTAGAGATCTGAGGTGGTTTTTTACTTCCAAACAAAACCATGTCTTCTGATATTTTCATAAACGGTGAGCAGAAGATACTCCTTAAGCCCACTGCTGTGTTGTGCATGCACATACCAGAGAGGTCCTAGAGGTTCAGGGGTTTGCCCTGCTGCTGAGCAGGAGAGAATTATGGCAGTGACCAGGTAATACAGATTCCACAAGTCTTTTCTTTACCAGTGTTTGGAGCACAGTGGCAATGCCTGCTGTTGAGAAGTAGCATGTGTGCTGTAAACTCCTGCTCTTAAACATCCATGTAGTCCCCCAGAGAAATTCCTTGTTAAAAAAGTAGAGGTTGGAGCAGGAATTTTATTTTCTCAGTCTCCCATTTGTCATATTTTTCTGCTAAACCTCAGCCATGCAGTAGCCAAGACAGAATGTCTGCCCCAGCCTGAGCAGTACCAGAAATGCCCATTTCACCGGGGGCCCGAGCTTAGGCTGGGCACTGGAGCCTGGTGAGTTTTACCTCTGGAAATGGAAGTGCCAGGTACTGTGACCAACAGCCAGAGGCAGTGTCTTATATTGCAGCTTTAATTAAAGCATCTCAGGGAATTTGCATCATCTAAACATTATAATGCTCAGCAGGAACTTTGAGTCAAAGCCAAAGGATAATAAGAATTAAACCACATTTCACCCATGTACATTACAAGGATTTATATTCTTTGCTGGCACTGAATAATGCATTACTGTGGTGTCATAACTGGTGTTACATATGACCTTATAAAATGCTGTGATCCTTTCAAGCATTTATTATTAAGTAAAAAACAAAGTATTTTTTTCCCCAGCTATCCCACTTTCATGGTTTTTTCAAGTTTAAAATTGGTTTTGGAACATAGCCTAGAAAGAACAATTACACTAGCATCATTATTTTTAGGAAAATTTGCATAGCTTGCTTTTACACAGGTATATAAAGACATAATGGTACTAGATGGAGAAGGATAGCTGTAAAGTGCTTTGCTTTTCTTTGCCAAAATTTCATTTAAGCATGAGATATCATCTCAGGGATTGAGAACAAACTTGTAATTTCAGAGAAAAATATGAAAGCTACTTCTCCAGTATAAACTTATTTTATGTGTTACCAGAGACTAACAAAAGTAATAGGAAATAACAAATAGCTTAAAATAAAGAGCATCTCGTGTCCCTCTAATAAAGCATATGTGCATCTAAGGAAGAAAGTGGACTGAAAGGAATCAGCACAGTCCTTATCAGTCACTTTTTGATCAGGTGGAGGAGAAACCTTCAAGATCACACTGCAAGTAGACAGCCAGGCCACTAAGTTTCTTTATTTGGCTTTTTGGTTCTTCTCTCCTGTTACTGGTGTCTAACAGCCACTTCTCCTTGCAGCCCTTTGCCAGGGTGGTGTTGTCTTTTACTGCTTGCTGACATTGATTTCTAGGCAGTCCAGGCTGCTAAAATTATTTTTGAAGTTTGTCTTAGGTAAATAAGGTTAATGAAATGGAGGGAAATGCAGAAATTAATCTGTCTGAGATAATGAAGAGAATAAAAGGTGGCAGTTCAGGCTGACTTGGGGTGAAATAGATGTGCAGCTTCAGTGGAATCTGAAAGTCTCCAGAGTTTAGGTTCTAAAAATCCTCTGTGAGCTTTGAAATGTCACCAAATGTGGAAACCCAGAGCACCAGGCATATTTCTCTGTCTGCTCTGGGGTGCCCTGACCCCCAGGGGAGCAGTGACTTTGACCCTCACTCATGGAGAAAGTTTCCCAGACTTCAAGATAGACTGGAATCCACAAAAGTGTGAAATAGACTATAGAGAGCAGTGTAGGTGTATCACTTGGTGAGAAATTGAGGTTTGGGGATTTTTAGTGTGTTGTGGATGGAAGCAAGATGCATCAGCAGCAGCAGCCAAGGGGTGACACCGTGCGCCAGGGGATGCCACACACCACACACACAGAGCCAGCCGGGAGGGGCTGTGTCACCAGGGGTGACTCGTGTGAAGTGACCCGAGTTGGGAGCCTGCTGGCTGCTGTCCCAGCCCTTGGCTGGGAAGGAGGAGTGGGAGGAGGCTGCAGGCAGCACAGGCTGTGTTCGTGGGCACGGCCGGCTGTGAGTCAGGAGCGCTGGGCGGCTCTCGGCTGCTCCGGAGCTGCTGGGCTCCCCTCAGCACAGCTCCTGGCTCGCACCGCAGCGACTCTCCCTGGGTCACACCACACTCCAGGTTTCAGTCACCAGCAGCTTCAGCTGTCCCTCATGGGGGATTTTGACCTACCATTGATCTTCCACCACTCCCAGCCCATGACATTTGTACCCCTCTGAGATGCAGCTGGAATCGTGTCCTTGGCTGTGAAACTGAGCATCAGTATAATGTCCTCTTGTACAGACCAGCAGGTGTAAACAATGCACATTGCAAACCACTGGGAAAGTATTTTTTCCTGATCTGTTGAAATTTTGGAAAGATATCAGCCCATGCCTCCATCGCACTGTTTTATTCTGGCAACACACATTTTGTTAAAATAACATTGAAAACACTTAAAGAACGGAGAGAGGAAGGAAGAAAAATCTTGGTGAAGGCTGAAACAGATTTGCTGCATCTCCCCCTCATTACCCTGTCACCAAGGGGTGCTTTTTGACAGCCTTTATCTGCTTGCATTTCTGCCAAGATGCTTGGAAATACACCTTGCTGTAGCCTTTCCTGTGAATTTCTTTGCCTTTATGGTTTCTTGGTATCAGGTGACTGTCAAGGAAACACAACTCCCACTCCATTTAGGAAGTACACTTTTTAACTTTAGTGTAGGTAAAGCACTGCTTTTGTCAACAGCCAATGGGAAGATCCCAAACCTTTAGAATGTTTGTGAAACTTCACAAGTTTTCCCTAATAGCTTAAATTTTTTTTTGAGAACTAAAGCTTATTTCTGTCCTCCTTGCTTTGATGTCTTTATAAATGCTGGAAGACTGTCTCCCTGTCTGCTGTGGCTCTACATTTATAGCATGCTTACAGCAAAATCCTATTTCTGTTTGTAGCTGTAAGAACTCCCAGGCTGATCCTTAAATAGATCTGATTGCTCTGTAGTCCTTACTGCCTCAATTTGTCTGAAGAATATTGGTCTATTCTTTTGAGTTAATAAATGTATGCCCCTTCTGTCTGCCACCAAGGGTTTCATTGGTGTAAGTAGTGCAGAATACTTCATATCTTCCACATGTGGATTAAAACAGGCTTAATGGAATTTATATTATTTGAATAAACAGGTTACTGCTTTTTTTCCTGGTTGTTAATTTTGCTCATTAATTTTGTTCATTTACTTTGAGTGTTTTGTTCTGTCTAACAAACCTTTTACAGGGATCAGTGAGAGCCGAGATCAATAATTGCTGGAAGCAAAAGGCTGGAGGCAAGCTGTAACTACAGCAGATTTTCCAGATCTGACTGGGCACGCTGAAGGGCAGTGCTGGCCTCTTATGTGGCAGTTTTTTCTGACATGCATGGCACTGTCTTTGCAGCTCAGGGGAGGTTTCCCTGCTGGAAGGGTTAATGTCACATCAGTGTCACTCCTGTAGGGGTGAACCATTGCTGTAATCACTCTGATGCCATTATAAGGTAATGTATTTTCTCTTCCTTTAGTGTTGCGAAACGTTATTGGTAGGTGTGTTTGGAAAATGTTATGTATACTAAATAAATGATTGGCACTTTTCTGCTGCTTAAAGCTTTCTTGGTTACTTTCCTTGTGCTTTTTGTACTTTGCTCTTAAAGTCACACTTGGGGCTGAGTGGTTGGGAAAAGGGTCTGTGGCAGAGTGACCTGAGATCTTTGGAATTACTGGGGACTTTTGTGTCAGCAAGCAATTCAAAATAAAGCTTAAGGAGTACATCTCTCAAATGATTTGAAGAAATTTGAAGGAGTGGATGATGCTGGTGAGAAATTGAGTGTGGTTACAGATAAGACATTTTTCTCAAACGAAGACAAATAATCAGATTTTGAGATCTGATCTGAGGTTTTTATAAAGGGTTTTCTGTCTCAAAGAGAAGAGGGATGTATCTGAGGCCCTGTATTGCTATGGACTTTACAGATCTTTCCAGGGGGAAGCATTGTTTTAGGAGCTGTCACTGTAGAGCTTTGGCCCCTCCAAAGACGTCCCCAGAACGTGAGCTCTCCTTCACAAGCAAACCTTGTGGCACCTGCAGTGGGAGCCATTGAGAGTGTGTGTCCCCTTTGTAATGTCACAAAAGCCACTGGTTTTTAATAGAAATGTTTTGTGGAATAAAACTCATTAGTTTTTTTCTTTTTTAGCTTTTTAATCAGAAATCCTGGAAGCAATGTTTGTGTTTGATTCCTGCAGGGTCTTTAGCTGAGGTCCAAAGTCACAGCCCAGGGATGGCTGCAGTTCAACCAATACAAGACCTCTCAGATTACCCAAGGTAGTTCACACCCTGTGTACAACCTTCACCTCTACCTCTTAAAGAAACAGCTGAAAATATCTTTGCTCTTATGTTTTCTTCCTCTGAGATATTTAAAGCTTAAGCCCTGTGCAGTGTTTTAATATAATTGTTATGTACAGTTCTCCCTGTGTACTTGCTCACTTCAGCAAACAAAGAATTGCATATCACTGATGTTCAGAGTCTGCAAAATTTATTCCCCAGGGTTGTTTATACACTATGCTTGTTTATTTTTTTCTCTCCCAGTGCTCCTATCTGTCAGGTGACAGCTGGGAAATTCAAGATGTGTCTATATGAAATGAGAAACCATTTTGTGTTGTTTTAATAGTCAAGGTAGCAGTTCTAGGAAGGAGGCACCACCTTAAGGCCTGAAAAGAAACAAATATTTATTTCTTGTTCTGCTCTGAAGTGACATTTCTGTGCTGCAGCAGTAGGATCAGTCCTGGGAGCCCAGGAGGAGCAAGGCCAGTCCCCAGCAGTTTTGGGTAACAAGCAAAATAGCTGTGACATTGAGTGTCTGCTGGAGGCTGGTCTAAGCCTTGCACTAAATCAAGGATCACATGGAAGATATTTCACACTTGTGCAGGTGATAGTTCCATAAGTGAAGGTGAGCACACTGTCCATCAGTCAAGCTGGGTATGGAATGCTCAGGTCTGCATCCATGGTGCCAGTTCCTGGAGTCTCTAAGGCTGCAGGTCCAGGGGCTGGGTTGTTGTTTATGTCTGGAGCAGTCACGTTACATGGTGTCACAGCATACACTGCACACAAGCACAAGCCACACACAGGTACAAAGTCTGCTCTAATTTGGGATGGATTGCTTCATGTCCATGGATAAATACAGAGGCAGTGAGGCCCATCCATGGAAATGGGCAGCAGCCTACAAATGTAAGCACTCTTCCAGAAGCACAAGCACACTGCAGCGACCAAGACATGCCAAGGAGAACATGGAACTGCCATAACATGGCTTCCTCCACAGCTCTTTCCTTGGATCCAGCCATAGCCCAAGGCTGCTTTTACTGCCTAGGGTTAGGGTAACACTTAGGATAAGGGATTTTAAACCAGAAAGCCCAGAGTTCCAGGCACACTGCAGTTGCAAAAGGCATGCCAAGGAGAACACAACTGCCACAACATGGCTCCCCCTCCACCTTTATTTTTGGCACTAGCCTCACCACCATGCACCTTTTACTCCCTCCCCGTTCTCTATAAGTTGAGGCTCACCTCCTGCTGGGGAAACCCTCCTTGCATGGCCAGATCTGGCCCCAACACCAGGTCTCTGTTTGCTAGCCTGCTCTTGCCTCTTGCATTTTGCTCCTGGGCAAGATGCAGAGGTGTGTCACTAAAACATCCTCATCTGCAGAGGAAAGATTACAATACTTGTCTTCCAAACGGGGATTTTGCTAGGATTAGGCAGTTAATGTGTAAAGTGATGAATGTCCCTGTTAAACACCAGGGACATCAGTGTTATTGTATAAATAGCAAACGATAATAAAAATATTAAATTGGATAGGCTTCTTAAATAGTTATTTCTCCAGGCTGCCAATAACATAGTTTTTTAATCATTCTGAAGCAAATTTGCATGCAAATGTTTCTGCCTCCATTAGCAGAAGATTTTGGCAGTTTTTAGTTTAAAAGACAATGCAAGATTAGAAATTAGAAACTGTTATTCTCTGGCTGACAATGGAAAGCATCTGTCAGAATCTAAGAGATTTCTGCTTCTAGTTAAAAAATGCCACTGTTGCTTAAAGGAAGTGTAAAGGAAAGGGGAAATGCCATCTGAGATCTGGTAACATCAAAGGTGGGAATAGTTAAATACAGAGTTGTGTAAAAGCTTACCTACAAGCATCATGGGGAGGCAGAGTATCTGGTAATTTCTTTGCACGTGATCTGCCTTTTGAATTTTGCAAGGTTATGTGTGTTTGATCTCACCCAAGCACAAAAATCAATGAAACCCAGCAAAGTTTTTGGGTGGGCTGTGAGATTTTGGACAAATCCTAACAGAGTTCAGAACAATGTGAGTGAGGCAGGCAGATTTTGCTTGATATGAGCTAAAGAAAAGTCAGATTTTTTGCCTGGAATCAGTCAATTAATGGATTTCTCTGCTATTTTGAATGCCTTTTCCTACTTATCTCCAATTTTTACTCTGTTCCTCAGAACTGTTTCTGACTTTCAGATTATATAAATAAACATCCTTAGTCCCCATAAGGTGCAGTCTGGTGTTACACCTGTTTAATGACAGCTGCTGTCAGAAGTGCTCCCAGCTCCATTCTTGGCATTGCAATCCTGCTGTCCCTTCTGCATTGGATCTTGCAGAGGTGGCTGGCCAAGTTTGGCAGGAAACTATCTCAGTAAAAATACCCCCACAAAATCCCATACCTTGCCTGTCCCCTTCGACCAGCCCAGTCATCGATTTCAGCACAGGCAAGGGGACAGGACTGTGGAGCAGGGACAAACTGTGGGAGGGAACACAAACTTCTGGTTCTGACAGAAGCCTGCAGTTGCACCAGGAAAATATAACATGAATATAACTTTATATATAAAATATAAAGTGAAGTTTCTATGATGGCACTCCTTGAGTGGCAAAGGTGTGATGTAAGCATGGGTTCAGGTGGATGAGCTCACACCTTTGGCTCAGAGAACACAGCCCTGCCCTCTCACAAGGAAGATATCACAGAAGATGTTTTCATTTGCAGTGTCTTAAAAAGCTGTTCTGATTAAAAAAAAAAAAAAAAAAATCTGTTGAGTTTTTACTTTTGTTAATGTTGGGAACAGAGCTCTTGTGTAATATGACTCCTGAAGTTTTCTAAGGTGTACAAAATACTACACCTGTAGTAATTACTAACAGCTTGATTGACTGAAGAAGAGCTGTGCAATTTTGTCTTGCAGCAAAATGAGATCCCATTTTCTGCTGGGACTCTCTGTGCCCTGTGTGGTTTCTGCAAATGGCATCAGAGGAAGGAATGAGTTAATCTTTTCCAGCTGATACCTCTCTGATACCTGCAAATTGAATGGAGTTTGATGTATTTTTAATTCTTGGCTCCACACAGAGACCAGGTTTGGGATGGTCAGCGGGTAAGAAGGGATAGTATTTCTGAACTTAGCATGAATCATTGTATTTGCCTTTTTTCCTGTCAGACTTAAAACTTTACTATTTTCTGCATGGTTTTCATGTACTTTCCAGCAACAGGATGAAATAAAATCATTTCATGCATGGTAAAGAAATTTCTGGTCAGTTCTGTTCTGCAAGACCACTGTTGGAAGGTTTAGATAAGTAAAAGGACAACGTAACTTTTCAGTATCTATTTCAAAGACATTTTTTTCCTGCTTAATCTTCAAAGACTTTTATTCTATCATAGCTGACATAGTTTGATCACTAATGTATCCACAGTGCTCTCTGTAGAGAATGTGGGCATTCCAAGATGACGGGGGTGGTGTTTGCCGTTACTGACTGGGTTGGAAGCCCTGGGCTCCTGCAAGGAAAAATGTCATCTCTGGCATTTCCAACATCCTCTTATGCACAAGTAAAGCAACAGGAACTTGGCATTCAGAGTAAGCCTGACAAGAGTCAGCAAAAAAAATAAATCCATACAAATAACCCCCTCCAAACCCTCAGGAGGCATTAGAGTGAATGCAACTGGTTTGGAGATTAATTTCTTAGAAATTTCTAAATGCAGAAAAATCTTCACACCTTTGAGTACTAATTGGATGCAAAGCCCATGATTTATGCATTTGTGACAGGCAGTGAGTGACTGCTTCAGGATGTGCCTGGGTGCCGTGTGCCCTCTGGGCTCAGGAGATGGATTTGGTGTCTTGTTGGCTGCTGACCTCTCTGGCTGCAGTCACTGGGACCGTGCCACACTGCCTGGTGTTCCAGGAACTCCTGTTGCACCTGCCAGCAAAGAACTCCAGTGCTCCCCTGGACTGTGTCTAAAGCAGTTTCCCAGGCCCATGCCACTGGGGGATTCCCAGGGCTCAAATCCTGCCCAGCCTCAGGCCTGTATGTGGCCAGGCTGCCTGGGGTCAGGAGGGCACCCAGTGCTGCAGGGCACCCTGGGCACCACAGGAGCACTGGGGCAGGCAGAGTGACCCCACTGCTGCCTCTCAGAGGCAGAGAGATTGATCCTGCTCTGCCATAAGTGAGCTCAGGTTCAATCTGCAATCTGTCTTTGACAGTGAGCAGAGCCTACTCAGCTTTCCTTACAGCTATTCATCAAAACCTCACATAGAAATGCTTTCCCTGCAAAGTAGGGGCACAGCCTGGCATCTCCTTTTCCCTTTTACTTAAAGCAGTAAATCTTCATTTTCTTAGAGCTCTGGGAGCAATTTCTAATCTCCATATATCCCTGCTTATAAAGATGTTACTTATGCAGACATCTCTTCTGCAAAATGTTTTCTGCCTCGAAACACTCAGTACCCTTCAAGCATTCCATTCCCCTTTTAACTCACATCTTGTTTCCAGCCCAGCACCCTGCCCAGCATTCTGCTCTGGCTTTGGCCTTCCACTGACAGCAGGTAATTTGCAACTCATCCCCCTCCATGTGAGAGCAAAGCTGATCATCAGCTTCTTCCAACCCACTGCCTCTTCCCTGAGATAAAAGGCTGTCCTTCCTCACAAGGCAGCAGGGGAAGCATGTCAGGAGAGCAGAGAATCACACAGCCACACTTGTCACATTAGAGGGGAGTCTGATCCTCTCCTTGGGGACCTGTCATCCCCTGTTACAGACCACCCCAGCAGCTCCAGGGCTTTCTCATTAGCATTCACTGTACTTAATGTGGAATTGTAAAACACTGAACTGGAGGAAAACAGCCTGCCTTAAGTCCCATGGCCTACTGCAAGCTGCCATAGCAAGCCATGCTCTTCCCGTGGTGCTGGGGCAGCGTTAGGCCAAATCTAAATGCTTGTGGCATCCCTGTCTGGGTTTTATTCAGAAATAATTTGGTAATACTCATGGCACTGAAAAAATGAGTATCCATGTACCCACTGGCATTTGCTGTGGGTATTTTTGGCACACTCTGAAGAGGCTGCTCCAGGACACAGTGGGACAGAGGAGAGAGCTCAGGGTGCTCCTGGGCCAGAGTGCCCTCAGCCCACAGCTCTGCTGGGCATCTGCTGACCCACTTTGACTCCACACTTGCCAGGCACTACTCTAAGTTCAGCGGCTTCACCAAGGTTTCTTGAGTTACAAACATAAGAAAGATGAAGGTTTGAGCCCAGCCATGACCACAGAAGAAATACCACAGCAATAAGCTGGCTGCTTGCAGGGGGCAGCAGAGCAAGGCTGCCAGCCGTGCTGTGTGCAGGCTGGCTCTGGTAGCACCAGTGCTGGGCAACCTGGGCAGGAGGGGTGTGCAGCAATCACACCTGCAGCCCTCCCAGCAGCAGGGAGGCACCACACGCTGTGCTGGGCTGTGCTGAGCTCACCTTTCCTCACTTTGTGCTTTCTTAGGGCTCGTGCAGGTGCTGCAGCTCTGGAGCTCCTGGCCGGTCACACCGTGTTTGTGTCACTGTCACTGCAGAGCCAGCAATTGGCTCCAGCCCCAGCTCAGGGGGCTGCAGGGGACTGAGCCTTGCTCTCCCTGCTCAGGTCCTGCTGTGACACCCCCAGCTTTGCAAACCCTGCCAGCATCACCTGTTCCTGGACACAAAATGCCACCACACTGCAAGAGCACCGACGAGTTCCCTGGGGCCCAGCTACGTCAGTGAATGGCACGACTTGTAACTCATCTGTTGACAAGTGGGTGTGTTAATCAAGGGGAAAATTTGTGCAATTGGCTGATCCTGATTCCAATTAATTTCCCATTAACAGATTTCCTAAATCACTTAGCAGCATGCCTAGTTACAGATGATGCCAATAACTCTTGGCACGTACAGCCTTCCTGCCATTGTGGGGGGAGTGGGCTGCTGCACTCACAGGGAGAGCTTGGAGGATCCTGGTGTCTTTCTTAAAGTAAGGATTTGTACCTTATTATTTTTACAGAGGGGCTGCTTGCTGGAAGACATGTGTCTTGCTCTAGATGGATCTCTTTGTAAAGGGAAATTAGGTTTTGTGTGATAAGAAGCAAAATTTGCAGAAGCATGTGCATTGTGAAGTTTGATAGCTTTGATTTCTGCCCTAAATTAAGAGTTAAGATTCTGACTTCTGATTCAGATGACTTTTTACAGGTTCTGACCTCTAAAACATGCAGAATTGTATGTTAGAGAAGGAAGAAACAATTAGCACACCTGGTATTGTAAAGGTTGAATAGTGCTTCAGGTTCCTGCTGCTTTGCACTGCTCCACTGTTGAAGAGTTGCCTTAAAATCAGCCTATCAAGGGGACTCCAGAAGAGTGGAGGTTTAGGGAGCTGGGACTTGCTGGATGGGAGCTCTGGATTTAGACCCTGAGCAGGATGGTATAGTAAAAAAAGTTAATTTTCATAGGGATCTCTTACAGTTCTGGATATTTTTTAATATCCCTTCTTTAGTACATTAGGCTTCAGTTGGTAAGAATAAGGACTTTTTTCCTTCCATGGGGGAGCTCCTGGTTCCTCTGAAGTCAGTGGGAATCCTGCTGTGACAGCAGCTGCTGACCTGTGATTTTATCCTTCAGCTCTGTGGTTTGCAGTGAGCCACCTGGGTTTCCCTCACTCCTGGGCAGTCTAATTTGGGCTACTCTGGACTTCTGTCTGTATCATTGACCCTTGAGTAAGGACTCTGCTATTGGAAAAGAAAACCTTTAGGACAAACCCAGTGGAGTTACCAATGGTGGGCACTTTATTCAGTGTTGGTCTTGAAGGAGCTTGATGTCATCTCTCATTGAGGGTTGGCTCTGGCAAGAGTTACTCCACCTGTTTTCTGCAGGTTTGATGTTCCTTTGTTCCTGGAAATGTATGAGTTTCCTTGCTTTTTGGGTACGTGGCAGCCCCCACTGCGCTGTAGAGGGCCTGGGTGTACACAGAACATCACAAGTCAGTGTGCAAGAACTTAAATAAAATCCTTTGTCTCTGTTGGAAATGGCAGACTTTGGCTTGGGCAGGATTGTCTCCCAGCACCCCTCAGCCCCAGGTGGCACCAGTGCAGTTTAGGACCCTGGCAGAGCCTGCATTCCCTGAGGAACACTGCACTCACCACCAGCCCTGGGAGCAGCTGCTGAAGCAAGATCAGTTACTCAGCCCTGGAATTTAAACAGCAGCATGAGGAAGGGGGGGAAAAGGAAAACACAGAGCAAATAGTCTGGCTGGGGGGAAGGAAAATTAATTTTATTTTATAATTAAGCTACAAAGCAGGATGACAGACTTCATAAATGGAGTTCTGTTTCCCCAGACAAGCCAATTAATGTACATGGTTGGAATGATATGTGTTTTAACAAGCAGGATGAAGAATACTGTGCTTCAAGTTAGGAAAGTTACGGTTGAAGCCTTTAACATGCACAGTCAGCTAGATGCAAAATACCAACAAATCTATCTTAACAAGCTTTTAAAATGTATTTGGAGTAATGAGGAGAAAATATAGGAAGACTTATAAACACACATGAAAGTAATTTCAGCAGTTATAGATTGCATAGCATAGTGAAAGCATTTTAGTTACTGAGCAGCAGTAAAATGTGTTGACTGTTTAATTTGTACACAGTTTTTTTTAATAGCATTTTAAAAGTTGCCTTTTGGCGGAGAGAATACATAAGGACGTCAACTTATTGTAAGGCAGATGGCTGATGAGAGCTCAAGTCGTCCTCAAGGTTAGAACAGTTGTGTGAGGATAATGCTCCCGAGGATCTGGGATGTGTGTGGCTTTGGATGGGTCCATAACCAATTCCAGTTATGGATCCCACCAGCAAAGGCATTCTTGGATTAGCAGCTGGGTTTCACATGTTCTGCTGGGGCCTGTCCTGGCCTCGTGCTGGACAACCTGCTCTTCATTCCATGGACCACAGAAAGGGCCTAATGAGAAATTGTCTAATGGCTACAATCAAAGAGAGCAGGGGCCTCATCGCTGTGAGCTGACTGCACATGCTTTTCTTTATCCAACAACCATGCAGGAGTCCCAGAGTCCTAATGAGGCCTGGAAACTTCATCACAGATATTTTTACAGTTGGTATTTTTCATCATAGTTCAGTTTAAAAGAACTGCACTTTGAACAGTAGGTATATAATGGTTCCTCACCCCAGCCAAGAAGTCCCATGCTTCCATCTGAGAGGCAGATGCTTTTCAGTCCTAAGGGCAGTATTTTGCATGATAATAACAAAATTGTACAGATTTACTTGGCCATGTATGAAGTCCACGTAGCAGATGGGCAGCAGTTACACCCACTGCATATCAGCAAAGGGAAAGGCAATGGAAATGCTGAACTAGCTGCAAGTCCCAGGAGAGAGGGAATCATTCTGTAAGGGCTAAATGGCAACACAGATGTGCAAGAGCAGACCCTGCACTTCAATAGCAGAGCATGCTGCTCTCTCTGCATGCTGCAAGGCTCCTTTTTGATGATTTGTCTCCTCCCCTACCCTGGCAATGCCTGAGGAGAATATCTGATTGTAAGGCAGGCTGAGCGCAGAGCTGAGCTCCTCTAAACCCAGCAGCCCTGGAAGTGCTGTGCTGTACAAGTACTTCTCTGACTCTTGTTTTCCCTGAGGAATGCCCAGCCATTTGGACTGATACCAACTGAATACAGCCACAGATCTTTGAGTTGGAAGTTGTTGGTTCAGGGATTGCAAATTTCATGTTCTCATTGGTGTTGTTAAGCTGTTGTTTCCTGACTGCTCATCGTTGTGTTTGAATGCCAGGATGATTTTTATGCTGCTTGGGTGGGGTTCATGTGTGACTCCCAGATTCTGTAGGCACAAGCCAAGGAGTCCTGGAGGAGCTCTGTGCTGCCAAACCATGAAAGAGTCCATTCAGTTGTGTCATTGCTGCTGAGACGAGGGCTGGGGAAAAGCTCTGCTACACTGAAGATTAGTAAGAGGCCTCAAAACAGCAGCCCAATGTTTGCCTCTCTTTGTGGCTTGGTGTAATGCCCTATGAATCAGCAGCAGCCAAACCTTGTTTTCATCTATTTTTCCTCTCTGTGAGATGAAAGACCAGGGCCCCACTTTCTTGAGTAAGAAAGGTACACCAGCAGTTCCTTCTGCTTGTGGATGGCCCAACTGCATTCCCCAAGCAGAGAGCCAGCTCCAGCCCAGTCTGGGCCAAGTTACACTGCACCATCTGCTTGTTATTACACAGGAGTGAGCAGCCCTGGCTTTCCATGTCTCTTGCACACGTTAGTACAGCACTGCTGCACTCCAAAACATGCAGGGAGGTTCTCTGCAGAGGTGGATTGTGCACAGTTCAGCTGTGGAGGTGGCATCAGTGCTCCCATTCCTCCCAGGGGTTAACCTGCTGCTGCAGCCATAAAAAAGGAAAATGGATCACTAGTTTAGATTAAGCTGTAGCTTTATTTCTCTTACTTTCCACGTGTTTAATTTATTTCTACATTCAGAATCCTTCATGCAAATTATCACTGACTCTGCTTAACTAATTGGTACTTGTATATGCAAGATTGGTGATCACCTATACTAATATTATTGACCCCTGTTTGCCCCTTAGTGTTACCTATTTTTCCCAGGTGAATGCAATTAGAGTGTAATTAATTATCAAATAGCTATGTTCCTTTTATTCTGAGCATTGTAACAATCACTGAGATTGGCACAAAATCCTGAATACATCCTATGCTTTCCCTATAGAGTCCATCGGAGATTTCCTGGACAACAAACACAAGTAGTGGATACATAATGTATTTCAAGACTATAAAAGTTTCATCCTTGGTGGCCCACTGGGAGGAGGATGCTTGAATGTAACTTTTAATTGTAGAGCTGAGAAATGAAATGCAGATAAGGGATGGTTACTGTAACTGGCACCAGACCAAAGTAAATGTTGGATGCAGCTATCCATATCCATGAATACATGAGTAACTTTATGCTCTTGCGTTGTTTAATTGGATTCTGTGGGACTGTGAATTTGAGTACACTTATTCATGCGTGGGTGTTGTCTGAGGATCAGGCTGTTTCGAGTGCTTTCATTGTCGCAGAGGAACACTTTCACGGTGGCTGTGGATGAGGCGGTGTGTGACCCTAGCGGTGCAGCTCTGCCCACCGCCGCACAGATCCCATCTCCCGGGGCCGCCGCAACCACAGCAGCACGAGAAATTATTCCCAATAAAAGCTGCAGGCAGGCTCGGGGTGCGCTCCCTGACGGCTGGGCGAGCTGCTGGTCCTGAGCGGTTCCCCGATTCCCGATCTCGGTCCCGATCTCCGATCTCCGATCCCCGATCCCGATCCCGGTCCCGATCCCGGTCCCGCGCGGGCTCCGCGCCCCCCCTGAGCCGGTGCTGCGGCGCCACCTGGCGGCCAGGAGGTGGAGGCGCTGTCGCTGCCGCGGGCGCTCAGGTGAGCTACGGGGACCTCAGGTGAGTTTAGGCGAGCACAGGAGGGCTCAGGGGACCTCAGGTGAGTTTAGGCGAGCACAGGTGAGCTCAGGTGAGTTTACGCGAGCACAGGTGGGCACAGGTGAGCTCAGGTGAGTTTAGGCGAGCACAGGAGGGCTCCGGCCGCCCCTCCGGCCCGGCGCACCCGTGTTGTGACCCGGGGTGCCACCCTCGCCCCCCCTTTGCCCAGCCTTGCATGTCTGGGTTAAGCGCAGGCGGGAGCGCTGCCCCTCCATGAGCGCGGCCCCGCCCTGCGCTCCGTGCGCGGGGCTCTGTCCGGCCGTGCTCTCCTGATGTTGGTAACAGCCGGGAATTGACATTCAAGAGAGAGGAATGCTACGTGTTCTAATAGTTTTCCGAGACATTTTCCAAGAGCGGTGCTCTAATGCTGAGCTCAGCTTTCCATGGCAGGTTTTACTGGTTTGAGATGGAAAATAGCTGTTAAAAATGGAGAGGGAGGAAAAAGAAAACACCCCGAAGTCCAGTGATGACAGGTTGGAATACAATTATCTGAGCTTCTCCTGGCTGGAAAGCCCTGTAATACTGAGGGCTAGAGGAGACTCTTGGAATGATATTGCAAGGAGCTTGAAAAATATGTTCCATATTGTCCCTAAGCTTTATGTGGCAGGGTGAAACAGCCAAATTTCATTGGTAGAACACATCAGAGCTCCTTATGCAATTCTCCTCTTTCATCACTATACTTTTATATGTGTTTTCTAACATAAGCACTTGCCTGAATATGCTGTGGGCATTCTAGAATATCACCATGTACCTGTGGGCTACACAACACAAATTAGGCCAGAGGATTTCAAGGATTCATCAAGTTACCACTCTTCTTGCCAGCTTATGCAGCTCAGAAATGGTGGACCACTAAGTCCAGCTTTCTAATATCCACAAAGAGATTCTGGGGCAAAAAGGCTGATTCCAGGTCCATCAGCTGTGAGTGTGGCTTTAATGATTCCAATCAGTTTCCTCTGTCAGAATGTGAAGGGAGCAGAGCAAAGAGCCAGTCCATTTTTAACTCCCCCTTCTGATTAACAAAAATAGTATGTGTGAAGGTAAAGCTTCTTCCCCTAAATCAGGATTTGCTCCCTGGCTGCCATGTAAAAATAACTCCAGAACAATATCTGTAGACCCCATACCTCTCCACTTTCAGTTGTATCACTTGGAAATTGCTCATTTGCTAAATTGAGGTTGTTCCAAATCTTAGTTTGATGCAAGGCTTGGATTACATAGGCCACTTTTCAGTGGGATTTACATGAGAAAAGATAGCGTTCTCCACCCTCCCATACTTTCATTTCTGCTTTTCATTGCTTTCCTTAGCTTCCTGCAATACTGAGAATTGCTTTTCTTTCATTGAGGGAAGGCTGGTGACTTTGACAGCTGCTTGGGTATCCATAGTCTATCACTCACAACAGCAATTCACAAGAGCTGAAATTCTGCCTGCATATCTCAAAATAGGTTAGGTAGTTAGCAGAAGCATTAACAGAGCCATTCCTTATACATTATGATTAATTGAGCATGAATTATGAATTATAGTTCACATTTGGTGCTCAGCATGCTACTTAGGAACACTTGTCACATGTGGTACTCTTCCATTTTCCAGAAAGAATTAAAGGATGTTTATAGAGGAGAAGGAAGTATTTTGATGTTACTGTGGCATAAATTGGAATAACTTCACTGTTCAGTGATTTTAGTTTGGATTTCATCCAGCATTACTCAAGGGATAATTTTACCCAATTTTTATTGCATTTCTTCCTTCAGATATTTTGTTGTTTGTAGGTTGTGTTTTCCCTCTTCACTCCCATTTCAAGGGAGTTCCTGATACTAAGGTTTGTGACTTCAACTTTGTTCCTAATCCAGGTGCTGTAGGGCAGGCCAACAATATTCTGCTTTCGGGCTAAAAATCATATTTTAGGCTCTACCTCTGTTTGGGTTTTTTTTAATAAGGCAGAAAATGAAAGTTTTAGAATCAATGTTATTTCACTACATCATTAACATAATGGTAGTGGGGATGAAAGAGCTGTACTGAGCCCAGAAGAAACATTAAAAATTTAATACACTGCATTACATGTAAATCAGGACAGGTATTTATTCCACAATTTTGAAAATCAGGAAAACATAATTACATGCTGGGACTGAAGAAGTTGTTCTGTTCTGGTGTTATGCTAACATTAGATTTTTTGGTTGAGTTCAAAACAGAATAATAAACACCCAAAAATTGGGGTTTTTTTCACCAAATTCACCCCAGCTTCTGAATTGTCTAATCCAAATCCCCCTCAGTTTGTCCCTCCAGCACATTTCTCTGTGCCACCTCTTTTCTCTCTGTCCCAGCTGTAACCTTCAGCATGTAAAACCCTGGTGACAGAAAGGGGATTGTCTGGGCTGGAGACAAGAGCTGCTTTGCACCCTGGGGCCTCTGCTGGGCAGGTCCTGGGCAGGGCTCTC
The DNA here is from genome assembly GCA_034509185.1 of Euphonia xanthogaster. Taxonomy (NCBI): domain Eukaryota; kingdom Metazoa; phylum Chordata; class Aves; order Passeriformes; family Fringillidae; genus Euphonia; species Euphonia xanthogaster. The sequence continues at coordinate 7,937,270 of JAYDZK010000044.1, forward strand.
AGAGCACAGACCCTGTGACTGTGACACAGCAACATCAGCTTCTCCCAGCATGCAGAGCCCCTCCAGGCCCTTCTTGCACTCACAGATCCACACTTCATTGCACATTGCAGGTCACTTAAATCTTCTTTGGGGTTTGTTCTTTCTTCGTTTTTTGTTATTATTAAAATAATCAACACTTAGTGTTACTTACAGTGGGATGAAGTGGGGAAAAAAGTTCTTCAAGCCACTGATTCCTTTTGAAAGTAATTCTGCCCTGTGTTTACTTCTACAGATAAATCCGTGGTTCTAATTAAAACAGCTACATGTGCAAATGTAAATGGATTTTTGCTTCTGCTTTGAAGGTGCTCATACATAGGTCTTGAAACTTCATTGTGAGCCTCATGGCTCTCCCATGGGATGCTTTCCATAGGACAACCACAAGGTGGGTAATCAATTGTAAAGCACAAATTCTAGCAGTGAAACATCAATTCTTTAAGTATCTGTGAAGAGCAAATTGAAAAAATGATGTAGTTTGTCTGTAGAAAACTCCCAATCAGAGAAAGTGATGATGGTTTGGAACTGAGGATTTGTTGAAAAATCTGAGTTTACCCAGTCTTAGCGACCTTATTTTACAAGATCTAATACTTTTGATTTTGAGAAAGATCTTGCAAAACAAGATTCCTCTACATGTCATTTGTTTAGAGGCAAGTATGTGCCAGAATACACCAAGTAAACCAGAAAACACAGAATCACAATGAAATCTGAATGAAATTAGTCAGCAAAGAGTATGGCATGAAGAGTATGGCAACCTTCTTATTCAAGGAAAATATAAGGAAGGGTTGTCTGGATGTCATCCACAGATTCTCCTAGAGACATGTCTTGACAAGACTAAAAATTGAATATTATTTATTATCTAAGGGCCAAGGATACCACAGCAGAGGAACTAGTATATATTACATAAAATTTAAATATTTTAGCAGTAGTTATGGTTATTGTATACAGAGTACAAATAAACATTAATAGAATTTTTGAATGGGTGGAATTGGATTGCTCTGGAAATTCTCAGGTAATGTTCCCGGTTCCTACAAACTGCTAACCCACCCCTATTGGTACTTAGTGCCATGTCTTAACTTGTCCTACCTCATGAATTCAATAATATTTGTTTCTGTAACACTAATTTTAATAGTGTAGCTTTAAGCATATGAAAGAATCTGAAATTCTTTACAATTAAAGTAGAACATACTACTGAAAATGATAATTGGTCCAAAACAACCTTTCCCCTACATTTATAAATTGAAAAAATATAAAAAAGTCCCAGGGACCATTTTTGTAATCTTCTCTCAGCTTGCACCAACATTAGTTATGCCTTGGACCATTTAAAGGGAATTTTTTCCCTAGACCTGCCTTGATTTGACCTTTAAACTAGAGATGATGAAGACTATTCCCTGTAGGTCCAGGGTGAGGTGTTCTATCAGCGCTTTCGATCCCAGCCTTCCCACGCAGTGCCCAGCTGCAGAGTCAGCCAGCCCCTTTTCTGACCTCTGCTGTGCTGAACAACCTAGCCTTGGTTTTTTGGTGTGAATCTTGATTCTCTTTTATTTTAACAAACATTTTCAGCCCCTAGAACTTCTCAGCAGAAAGGGTGTTCCTCCTATCCCCTGCCCTTTCATCACTCCTTTGGTTTTGATGCCTTTCAGTTTATTACCTTCACCCTGTGGATGTGGTGCTGGATTTAGTATTCTGATCATGGCTGAGACAGTGTAGGGTCTATATAGCTTCTTCTTTAAATGCTGAGTCACAGCAGGATTGTATTTTGACCATGAGGAAAGAGGAAGATGCCCATGCCCACAAGATTTCTGCAGTTTCTGCCCCAACTGAGTTTGTGGTTCTGTTGTGTCTCTGCTGCTGGTACATTTTCTTGCAGAGGGAGGATATGCTACAGTACTTATCTTCTCTGTGCTTGTGCTGGCTCTCGGGGGAAATTTGGCCTTTTTAGTATGCAGTTCAAACACTGTCTGAAAAGGAGTCATGGTTTGGATAATAATTTTTCAAACAAATTTAATACACTGATTTCCTTGGGATGAAGATAAAGTACCGTTCCATCCAAGATGCACCTAAAGGGCAACTTGTTTGAGTTAAGTTTACTGAAACAGAAGTGACAGAATATCAATTTGTTTTCTAACTTCATGTCATAGTTGAGAATCAAATAAGCAATTACACAAGACTAAATTGGATTTATTTCAGTATCAGATTTGCAGTTCACTTGTTGGTTTATTTGATTGAGATAAAATAGCCCTTCATTTTACAGTAAACATGCTCAAGTATTGCATTTGTTTCTCGGCTCCTTCAAGAGTTTGTAGTTCCTCAGCCTAGAGTTGAAAACATTCCTGATAGATAACATGTGACTGGCTGACTTCACACCAGAAGCTTCCCCTGTAGCAAGGTGAGGAACAGTCCCAAATGTCTCTCGCTTTGCAATGAGGTGACTTCTAAGCTGGTGCCAATTTATTCATGTCAACTTCTTCCATCATTTGCATTTACCAAAACACCAAAATTAAGTGTAAAAATAAGACTTCATACATATGTATTTGCTTAGTCGAAAGCTTCAACCAAGTGTAAATATAGATCCAAGTTATATGACCCAAAAAGGGTAAAACTTTATCTTTTGTTTTAGAAATACGGCATTTTAAGATTCTTTCTAGATTTTTCCAAATGCTCAGATGCCTATAAATAATCTAAATTGTCCTACTAAAAGGAAGCAAATTTCAGCAGGCTTCCTCTTTCTGTTTACCAAAGAGCTTTTACTGCAATTTGCTTTGTTACTAATTATGATTTACACAAATGTTGCTCCCTAACACTACCCAAGGCTCCTAGACAGCTCCAAGGATTACTGCAAGGAACTGTATATGCCCACTTCTTGGCCTCCTGCTCAAGGTGATGGAATTGCTTCCTTCCCCTGCACTCACCCACCATGGATTTTGCAAAATGTGTCAAATCAGACTCTCCCAATTCCATTTTCTCAATCTGAATTAATTCCCATTGTGGAAAGGAAAAGATCATGTTGCTTTTGTTTCAGTTCATCTTTAATACAGAATTATTTTGGAACATTCTATTACAAATGACTTCTGTATTAAAAAAGCACATTTTTTAATCTAGAATTGTAACGCCTCTCTAGGCCAAACAGAATTTTGATGAAATGTATGAAGCTTTTTGCCAAATCCCTGGGCCACTGAGAGTCATTCCATTCTACACAAATCAAATTTGTGCATTTATAATAAGTGTTAAAGAAAATCCAAACATGACAATTGAGGTTTTACAAGCCTGAAAATTATAGCCTAGCCATGATAAGTGATGTTCTGACAGCAATGAAAGTGAAATTTGGCGGCCAAAAGCCGTGTTTAGCTGTTTGCTGTAATGGCTGTGCTCACCACGATTCTGAAGGAGAGGAGCAACCTCGGCCATGCAGATGCAGTGCATGCAACATGCAAGAGACAGCCAGGGATCTACATGCAGAATAACTGCTGCCAGCCAGAGGGGAGAGCTCAGTCAGTTAAAAGCTGAATGACCTCTGAATGAGGGGCTCAGAGGAGCTGCCCACACAGGGCTCTGCTGGAGCTCACAGGGCACTGCCCGACCTCGCTGCCACTGCCCTCTGGGGTGGGAAATGCAGCCTGGTGGGAGCTGCCAGCCTTCCACAAACACTGAATTCAGGCCTCCTGTTTCTGCTCTTTGCAAACATTTCTTAAGCCATGATTGGATCTTCTTATTGCAATTGTTTCTCTAGATTCTTTCAATGAAATAATACAATATATTAATACTATGTTTATTTTTCTAGCATCCTGATTTGCAGATAGGAAACATCAAATTCATCTGTGTTTCCATGTGGAACTTTGCTTCACCTGCTAGCAAGTTCTGTAGAATTGCAGCATATTGGGATGGAAGGGATCCTGAAAAATCATTTTGACCTCGGGGAAAATCAGAAGCACTGAAGCCATTCCAACAGCTTATTCATCTAAACTGTTTTTGGAGACCTCACAACTTCCCTAAATGATCCTAACAGTGTCTAGAAAGTTTTATTAATGTCTTTCTAAACATTTTCTTGTTGGAATTGAACTCAGAACAATTAATTTCTTTTCTCTTTGCAGCAGTCTTATGTATATTTAAAAGCCATGAGCATATCTATTAATGTTGTTCTGAGATACATAATACATATTTTCATTTCTCTCTTTTTCCCCTTCTGGCACAGCACAGATAGGTGGTGTCACAGAATTTACCATTTCCAATGTTACTCCATGCTGGGTGAAGGACTTGGATGGTTTGCTTGCTGACTTTTAGCAAGGGGTGATAAAGGATACAGCACTTTCTCCTCCACAAGATTTTTAATTGTTCCTGTGACACTTGTGCTTGGTCAACAGTAATATTTTGCAGGTTAGTCCAGAGGAGGAAGCAAATGGCAATGTGAAACAAAGAACAGCAGAGCCAGAAGTGTTTCTCCTTGTTCAGTGCTCATTTTCATTTCTCCATAGTAAGACTAAACAGTTTTTTAGCCCTTTTGCACAATTACTTAGAAACCCGGGGAGGGGTTGCTCTTTTCACTCATTTCCACTTCCTTTCCAGTCCAGCTGTGTCAGAGAACAAGATCACCATTCTCAAATAGTCTTCCCTGCCCTGAAGGAGAGCAGTTTGTGAGAGTGCTGCCTAATAGGCTTCTAACAGAGCCAGCTGGGTAAGTTTAAAATTTATAAATGGATAGTCTGAGCTATGTCAGATGAATTTGCTTGAGGAACTGTAGGAGTGTTCCTGTAAATGTTTTCAGTAGAATTATCTCCACCAGAGAATGGTGACAAGTACTATCAAGCCTTGGAGGATGTAAGAAAAGTAAGTTGGACATGTGATTCAAAGATACTGAATGCTCAGAGCTTGTCACAATACTGCTTTTAGGGGAATGGCCAAGACCCTAAGAACAGGCAGCAGTGTTTTGCAAAAGAAGGGTTAGAAATGTTAGGCCAATGTGAAGCTGCCTGTGCTGGTGCCCCTGCAGCCAGACCCCAGGGTAGGTATGGTACCAGCCACGACTGCTCTGGGTCACCTGCATTGCTGTAAGTCAGGAGCCAGCATGGTGAAGTCCAAAGATGCCCTGCTGTAAGAGCAAATCAGGCATCTTTTCCATGTGCTGGGATTTATTTGCTGTTCAGGATTTACAGTCATCTCTGGCAATTGCTTCTTGCAGCCACAAGCCCAAGTATATCCTATACTGAAGCACAGCAATAACAAGATTTGAATGTCATTAGGGGCTGCTCCTACACATCTTGTATTAAAGCAGCTAAGTGTTTAACCCATGAATAGAACTCCTATTATCTTTGCTTTTGAAACCTCAGCACAGATCACTTAACGACTCTGCAGGAAATCCCGTGAGAGACCAACAAGAGCAGGAAACAAAGTCGGGCAAGAAATAGCAGATTGTATCTTCTAGACCTTTTAAAATACATTTTTCATATGAGCACAGTCAACTTGAATATTACCCCTAATATAGATTAACTTAAGACAGATTTTTGCAAAGCATGAGGCTCGGAGAATTTGGCCAGATAGTTTTTTCAGTGAAAAGCTCTGCCAATTATATACAGCACAAAGTAGAGAATAATGCATGAAATGCATAATATGCCTTTTGAATCACTACATGGGGCTTAAAAATAAATTATACAGATCCTCTTTGCTTTTTTCATCTGTGCTCAGGTAAATCTAAGTCTGAGGTAAGAATCTGTTTCAGAGGAGCTCATCTAGCAGAATGAGCTACCAAATTTGTTGGTTCAGTTTCCAGGCAAGAATGTGGCCATTTGAGAAGTTTCAGTGTTGTATAGGATCAGCTATAGTCTCATCAACAGTTGTGTGAATCTGGAGGATCAAGGTTAAGAAGGTAATAGCAATGTGAGATCTGCCTGTATATAACTTTTTGAGAAGGAATCAACACTTTTTTGGCTACCAAGCAAATTACCCTATTTACTAAATTATATTTTATGAATAGTAGCTGATCTGCACAGCATCATATTGTAAGGCCTTAACTCAGCAAAGCTCCTAAGTACATGTTTTGATTGAAGTCCTTGCATATGTCCCCAAATTCAATGGGACCATAAATGTCATTAACTGCTTTCTTGGGTTGAGACCTAATTGCTTGAATTTATAGGAATTTCAAGTGCTTATTTACATCATGAGAGATATAAAATATTTCATTGTAATACTTTTCAGCAAAAGAAAGATCTAATGCAAAACTTTACTTTCACTAATCAAGAAAGGTGTGTGCCACTATTACATCAAATTGCAATACTAGAAACCATCCCAGGGCAAAAGAGCCATATGTCACATGAGTCACTGTTGAAAATGCAGATTGTGTTGAAGCGGATCATTCATGTGTTGTCAAAATTTATTACAATTCAGAAGTTGGATTAAAATTCATCATAACATTTTGTTTGATCTTGAAGGTGACTTGCACAATATATACAAATAACTTGTTATATGGACTTCCTGAAGAATTTATCTCATACTGTAATTTGGAGAATACTTGAATTGTTTTAAGAGCATGATGTAATCACTTAGGGTCTGCTTATTTTCCCCTTCACTGAATAATATTTATTTTCTTTTCTTAATTTTCTCTGCCTGTACAAGAAATGTAACACATTTTAGCATCAGTCCTGGGGCAAAGTATTGCAATTTAAATTCCAATCCCTAATCTGTATTCTGTGAGCTACACTTTAATCCATGGCATCTCCTTGTCCATTCAAAAGGCCTATACATGTATATCCTGGGTTTTGTGCACACAGGCATTTAGGTATTTGAGCAATTCTGCAATGCAGCATGTGAACTACACAGGCAGGTGTCTCCTGCACATCACCTCACCACCACAACAGTGGCAAACATCTCCTGGCCTTTTGGAGCAGAATGTTCTCCAGGCAAACGAGTTGTCAAATGTGTGTCATACCCACAGCTAAATAATGAAATAGGTGGAAGGAACCAGTAATTTCAGCACTGAGCTGTCATGGCAAGAACTGTACCATTCAAAAGGTAGAGCTGCAGTCATGTAAGCATCTCCATCTTATAAGGCAGACCTGAATGCAGTAGAAGCAGCAGAATTTAGAATCTCCCTCAGTGAGACCACAGAGCAAACAAGCCTCTGCCTCCAGCAGCCCTCACTGAAGAGTCAGCACATCCACAGTGCTTCTATGTGAGAATTTAAAAAACTGATGGAGCTGCAATGGTGGCCACCAAACCATGCCCTCTCCTTAAAAGTGGTTGCAACAGTATGTGCTGTACTGTGGTGCAAGTGGGCCATGTCCATGCACACCTGATTTGTGCAGCTGCAGGCTGACACACCAGCACACAAACCACTGATTACAAGCGTGTGCAAGCCAGCACTGTGCAGCAGCCTCTGCTCAGGCATGGTCAGCAGCACAGCTCTGCTAATTGCAGGGAGATGGTGTGTTTTGTGTGAGGTTGATGATGTGGACAGATAGGTTTACCAGCTCTTTTTCCTCCCAGCCCTCAAGTTCATCAAAGCAGAAATCATTATGAAGCCCAAACCATACAGACCAACACTGGGCTTAGCTCACTTGGTTGGAGCGTGGTGCTAATAGTGCCAAGGCTGTGGGTTGGATCTCTGTATGGGCCATTCACTTAAGAGTTGGACTTGATGATCCTTGTGGGTCCCTTCCAGCTCAGAAAATAAAATGTATAACACAGTCATCTTTGCCATACATGGACTAATGCCTTACTCTTAAAACAAAAAAACAAACCAAAACCCCCTGTGTTTCTTTTAAGGCACATCAAATACCTTGTCTGAAAACTTCCTTTTCTTGTAACATCCAAATTACAGCCAAACAGGTTTTCACACCTCCTTTTGCTAATGACTTTCTAAATACAGAAAGATTAATGATAGTTATCAAGTTTGTTTGCTTAAATTTGTATAATTGTCTTTGCTCTCTAATATCCCACATAGCCCATGGTGTTGGCAGACTGGTGTCAGAGGGAAGCTGAAACACTCTTCTGCCAACTCAGCTGTCAGAAACTGCAGCAGGAAATCAGGCTACCTGCTCAGTTCCCCTCTCCCAGGGAAAATGGCACAAATGCACTTCCCCCACTCCCTGCCCTGGGAAGCTTTCTCCAAGGGTTTGGAGACTTTATGCAGAAGCTCAGGCAAATGTCCCTGTCACACACTGGCAAAGAGTCCCAGCCCCACCTGACACGTTCTGCTCTGTGGGACTGCCCAGTGTGCACAAGGGACACGAGTGCATTGGTGGTAGCAAATGATCTGTTGAGGCTGCCAGTGCTGGGTTTGATGTACCATCAGAAATAATGTTTCCTGACAGAAAAGCTTATATTAAATCAAGAACAGTCACACTATTTAATCAGATATGTTTTCAGAGCAAGCTTTCATACAGATGAATTTATATCAGGAGGTTAAGAATAAAATTCTGTCTTTAAAATACTATATTTTCCAGTGTTAGGAAAAATGAAAAACTATTGAAGTCTTCTTTAAAACCTTGTTTCCTTTCTAGTTATTCTTCCTGCAGCAAGCGATAGTGATATCTCAGTAGAAGTTTAGACACATAGAACATGTTCCAGGTGATTACTGGGATAAATCTCTACATATACTTTGCACAGGTATGTCATCATAGTAAATGTAGTCTAAAAACTTGTTGGGTGTTCTGAAAAACTGGCTAATCATGTAAACACAACCTACAAAGTCACTTTTACTGAAAAAGTGTCTTTATTCCATCTCTTCTCCTTTGATTACCCTCCTTTGTGTACCACTTGTCTTCTTCCATCGAGTGGACAGAAAAAAAGCAAAACCTAGAGTGAAAGCCCCAGCCAAAGAAACCTTCTGCATCTAAACAAAACGATATTTGCAACAGGCAGTGGTTAGTTCTAATTTAGATAATCCAAAGTAGGTCACCTTCATGAGTCTTCCAGACTTTCCAACTTAGCAACTCAGATGGATAATAAAACAATTTTTAGTTAATGAGAGAACATCAGAAAAAAAAGAACTGCAGGAAGCTGTGAACTGCAGTATCTTCTCACTGAGACAGAATGCCACATGGCAAGAACAGATGGGTAATTCTTCCGTGATTATCCTCGACCACTGGCTGAAAGAAAAAGCTGTCACAACATGGAGGGCTGTATATAAAGTACATCTACAGCCATTTCCCCTCCTTGATAGTAAAAGGTTTTATACGCAAGAGATTATAAAGAAAAAGGGATGCTTTAATGTGACGGTGAAGGGAATCATTCTTCCATTTTCCTTCACTTCCTGAAGTGGAGCATATGCCAAGGTCCTGAACTAAATTTATCTCTCAGAAGGAAGGTGTAATATACATTCCACATCCCTATCAGGTATTTCATACAAACAGAACATAGAACCTGCTCTTATTGTCTTTGAATCCTGACACAGTATGTTCAGTTGATAATTTATAGACAGTGTTACCACAATGAAACGTTGGTGTCAAAAATTTGGCTTTTGCATATTCATTGTAAGTATCTCCATGCAAACCAGAGTTTGCATTTGTGATGTGGCAAAATGAAACCAGAGTGGATTAAGAAAGGTTTTCTGGAATCTCAAGTTTTACATAACCACCAGAATGGAAGGTATTTCTTGCATGCAGTGTTCACATCTCCTTTGACTTTCATTCTGCCCATACACATAAGAGAGAACCTGAATTTTATAACCCACTTGAAGAGTAGCCTGATGTAAAATGATTACCTGGCAAAGAATCTTGGTTTTGTTTATGAAAAGAAAATATGAAAAAGTGCATATCCATGGTACAAGATACCTGAGTGGTGAAGAACATACATGTAAACCATAGAATGACTGAATTGCAGAACATGAAATTAATGGTGGTTCTGTGGTTCCAAAATAATCAAAATACACTTCCTCTACCTTTTAAGTTCAGCAATATACCAGTGTTTAAAACCAAAAAGCAATGTTTTGGGAACTTGTTGCAGAGCAGGAAGTGACCTGTAGTCTGAGATGGTGAATTCTCAAGGAGTAATTTCTTAGCCTGTTTTTCTCTTTCAGATTTGATGCTTAGACTAGTAAGACTGCCAGACTCCCAGGGAAAAGGTCTATGTCCTCCACATGCACTAAAGGAATTAGGAGTCTTGTGTTGTTCTGGTAGTGATGGAAGGAAAAAGAAAAGTAAGACTTTGTCACTTCAGGAAAGAAGCCCAGTCTTCAGAAGACATTGCAACTGCAGATTACTCATTAAACACTCTCATGGCCTATTTCCAACCTTTTCTATTCCTAAGACACATTCCTTAGGTGCTGTGATTTTTTTGATATCATAGGAATATACACTAATTTGCTATTTGTTCTGTATTCTTCACAGATTTTAAGACTGAGTATATTAGAGATACCCATTCTTAGACAAATCAGTTCACTCACCTTTTTCCCCTTCACCTTATAACGCACATCCAAAATCTAAATTTTGGTGTGATAAGGACTTGACTGTTTTTAAGAAAATGCTAATCTTCACTCTGAAATAACTTAGGCTTCCAGTGACTACAGAATGTGCTTGGAAGCCGCCTATGAGTCAGGCTGTGAGTTGGAGTTCAGATAAGCCTGCAGTGTTTGTTCACCAGATGGACCATAAGCTCTGCAAAGTAGAGCAAAGGATATTGCTTATTAACACTGCTCCCAACTTCACTTATTTCTTTGTACAAAGTCTGGTTACTTGATGCAATTTTAGACTGTATTTACACTGTTAGGAGGAGGAAACAATTTTTTTATAACAGGATAGGCAAATCTAGCAAAGTAGATCAGATTAAAATGGAACTCAGCATGGTTCCCTTATTACATCATTTTAAGTAGGCAAGATTGATACCCTCCACTTCTCAAACACACCCACACTGAATTTACATACCTGTGCAGTGGCAAAAAAGTATTTAAATCAATTATGTCTTGGGATTTTAGAGCAAATTAGCCCAGTCACAGTTGTTACCTGTGCTTAAAACACCATCTCTTTGACAGTTAAGTGCAACCAACATAATACTTATATAAGACTCAAATCTGGTTTTTCTCCCATATACTTTGTGCTAGACACTAATTCTCACCTAACATGGGGAACTTTCAGAGTGGTAACTCACTTAAGTGTCTTCTGTGTAACCTGATTAAATATCTTTTGATGCAACACAGATCAATCAAGCTGCCATTATTCATAAATGTTATAATAAGAAAATTAATTTAACAGTTTTATGCAATTTCTGATTTTATTTTGTTCTTTGGATTGGTACAGTTTGTTTCTTCAATTTTTGTGATTTTTTTTCCATCTTCATATTCTCAAGGTGCTCAACCTTGCCCTTTCCCCTTTTTAGTCTGAATCAGCACAAGAAAAAAGTAAGTTATTAGTTATATTCTCTTCCTTCTATTTGGCTGTTTTCCTTAGCTCAGAAGGATGTTTTGAACAGTTATGATCATTGGTTATACCACAATTTCAAAAATGAATGCCATATCTACTACAATGTCCTTTCCAGATTTTACATGTCTCTAAATATGGGGAAAGGAGGATGTTGAAGGAGGAGTCTGCTCTTCTCTCTGCTCTGCTTTTTCTGTCAGTGCAGAAATGTCTCATGCTGGGACTCCCACCCATACACAGGGCTGATTTTACACTGATCTTTATGGCCTATAAATTATTGTGGTTTGGATACAAACCTTCTCTGCAGAAGGGCTTTCAGTAGGACATGTGTGAGACTGAGCATGCACTGCTGCTCCTCACTGCCCTATCAGTCACAGTAATTGTATACAGAGATTGGGAACACCCAGAGACATTTTCCAGCATATATGTTACCCCATAAAATCTGGAGGAAATTTTCCAATAGGTCATAAAAATTTTAAGAACCATGGATCACAAGTTCATCACAATTACTGCTGTGCTCCTTTTATAGAGAGCAGTGCTGCCCTGTGCTGAAGTATTGCCTGCCTTGGATGTTGCTGTTAGGGCTTTCAGCCATTTTAGGCTATCCATGGGAGTGAGTCTCCTATTTCCCAATGAGGCATGCAGGATTGGAATCAGGTCCTGAGGTTCTTGAGAGCGCTTGGTCATTTGGCCTGTTCAGAGTCTGTTTCTTTTCTGGCACCATGAGCACCTCCTGCCATCTACAAGCCCAATAGAAGGCTGCAGGGAGCAATCACTTACTAGGACCATAACTTCCTTTTTAAGAGAAAAGCATTTAATCTCAAATAGAAAATGCTTTTATCTTATATTTGCCAGCAAATTTGCTTGACTGTGTTTACAATGCCCAATTATTTGATAGTTTGGAATAAAAATTATCTATCATCTTCCCAAGCTGTGCAGAACCTTTCAGAATATTCAGGAACACTTTGAGCCTTTCTCATTTCTTTGTTCTAACAGCTCACTCCAGTGTACTGTGGGACCAGCAAATCTGATGCATGTGCAACTGGTGTGGAAGCCTGACACTATCAAAATTTGTTATCACAGGCTCTCTGCCATCACCCCAGCTGGCAAAAATGGGACTCGGTTCCACTGCATGAATGGAAGGTCAGCCAGACGATGCTCTGCTGTCACACAGGAGGAGCCTTTCTGGGCTGGCTTTCCTGGAGGTTACTAATGATTGTATTTTGACCTCTCTGTTTTAGAGATGCCTTGCAGTCAGCGATACTCAGAGAGCGGCACTCCTTGAAACTGACACGTGCTTCATCTGCTTGTGAAATGTTGCAATGAAAGATACCTCCTGTAAAATTTTACTGTAACCTCACTGGATCATTAGGAAAATTCCCTTAATAAAGGATGCTCCTGAATCTTATTGTTTAATTTTCTTCAGATCACAAACTAAAGCACTTCCAATGGAAACAAAATCCCACTGGTCTGTGCAAATCCTACCTGGCTGTCATTTTAAAAAGCAACCGTTCTTACCAGGAGATAATATATTTTACCTTTGGATTTGGTTTGTAAAGTGGAATTAGGCTTAGAAAAAGAAGCACTGTGCAGGCAGATTAAAAAAAAACCTCCCTACTTCAGTCCTATCATCAGATAATGAGATCTCTCAGATTAGAAAGCCAATATCAGTATGGGAGGAAAAGACAACTGAACTCGTCCGTTACGGTCACTTTTTGAGACGCTGGGCATTCAGGTGCAGTCGCCTTGTGCCTGGTCCTTGCAGACCTCACCGGGCTGTGGAGGTGTTGCACCTTGCTCTCGCTCTCAATCCGCCGAGGTGAGATGATGCCAGGGACCTTTTTGCTTCAGAAAAAAAAACCCAAAAAAACCTAAACATCACCTTAGCCTTGGGGAATGTGTGCCCTTTTCGCCGGTGCCCGGTCCGCAGGCGGGGGCTGCCGCCCGCCAGGTGCCGCGGCGCGGCGTGAGGCCGCGCTCCCTCAGAAGATGGCAGTCACCGCCCGCCGCCGCCGGCCGCCCCCCCCCCCCCCCCCCCCCCCCCCCGGGGCCCCCCCCCCCCCCCCCCCCCCCCCCCCCCCCCCCCCCCCC
>JAYDZK010000044.1:7950838-7993915 GCA_034509185.1 Euphonia xanthogaster
TTGTGGATGGAAGCAAGATGGAGGGCACAGGGTGTTGTCCTGGGTTTCTTCTTCATGCTTCTTCTTCCTTCTTCTTCATGGATTTGGGTGGCATTTTGTAACTGGGCAGAAAAGTCTCCATTGCAGCTCTTTGGGATCAGTTAATGGGTTAAAAGGAAAAATAATCGAGGTGTCAGCTCTTAATTGGATAGTTTAGTCTTAAAAGTCCTTGTAACAAGAGATTGTTGGCCATTTTGTGCCTTCTAAAGAAAAGCTGCCGAACTCACAGTAGTGAGACTGTTTCACTGATAAGAAATAATAAACACCTGAGTCTGAACATGAGCTGCCTTCAATCCAGACCCAGAGAAACCCACAACTGGTACCACCACAACCAAACTCATACACTGAGCTGAGGCAGGGCTGTGGTTGTTCACTTGTGTACCTGTCTGCCTCTGCACAGGGAGCTGACCCTGGGGCAGCAGCGAGCTGCATGGCAGGGTCCAGCCGCATGGCAGGGTCCAGCTGCACCAGGCCTGTTCCCTGGTGAGAGAGGGCAAGGGAGGGCTTGCAGGAGATGCTCCCCACTGGTGTTTTCCTGACAAAAGGCGGCCCAATGTCTGTAACACCTCTGTGCCCAGGCTGGTTGTTTCTTGAGCAGCTGAGCGTTTCCTCTGAAGTACCACTGTGCTAACTGGGCTTTTTCCACAAGGACCTTTAGCATAATTTCATTCTTAATTAACTCTGAGCCAGCCTTCCAAACTGTTCCCATGACATGTGGCTAAAGCAGGACTGCTGTGTAATCTGTGCACCATATGTAGGTAGGTAGAAAAAAATTTATTTCCCCTTTTGGTCTCTAATTCTTTTCTGTAGCAGATTTTCTGTTGTGTTGCCCAAACTCTCAAATGCTTACCAAAACCTTGAAAGGGCCTTGTCTTAGAAAACTTCCCTTTAGTTATGTGCCTTCCTCTGTATCTGCTGGCATCAGCACCCTGTCCCTTCAGCACTTTGCTTTAGTGCAAGTATTGCAGGTGCCAAATGCAACCTCCCTGCTTTTTATTATTATTTGTTGCTGTTAAATATATTTACTTAATATGTGAAGCTAAAAATAGTTGTGCTTTTGAAGGAAGGTGGTGCTCTTGCTGGTTTACAGGCTCTGTGTAGCTGAGCTGTACCAGTATCAAATTCGTATGAGGTATGCCCAGTTAGTGAAAATGAGTTAATACTGATGTTTCTCCACAGAGCTTCATGAATACAAAAGTTCTTGGCATTAGCTAAAAAATTTTAACAAGATCCCCTTGTTATTTAACAAAGCACTAAGTACTTGTCCAGAGAGCACAGTAACAACCTTCAGGCAGATTTTTAAACACCCAAGCAAGCTTAAGGCAAGTAATTTGGTATTTTGTGCATTACCTTTCATGACTTATTCTTAGGGTTTGTTTGTGTTCTTACTGCTCTTGTGTGACTCAAAAGTATACAGGCAAACACTAGCCAAGAGTAAAGGTTATTATTTTTATTATCATTGTAACCAAGTTAAGCTGTCTCTGGGTCACTGCATGTTGCGCCCAGGTGGTGCTGAGACCTGAGCAAGACAAAGGGATGCTCTGATGTCCATGGTGTCTTACAGCAGAGCACCACATCATCTTGGACGAGGCTTAATTCTACTGAGGTTTCTGCAAGTTTGTCTTGAACTTGTAGCTGTCATACACCAGCTGCTCTTCAGCACCTCATCCACCCTCCAGAGTCTCACTGGAAGGGGTTTTAGCCCCATCTTATTCTTCAGTCACAACTTGAGGTGTCACTGGGTGCAATTCTGCATTTTCCACAGGGGTCTTCCAAATATTTGTGCTGGTGTTTGATTGAGCTCAGTGGCTTCTAGTGTGATGCTTTGAGCAATGCTGCCTTTGGAAGGGCCATGGATGACTCAAGTGGCTCACCAGGCCCTGCACTAATGAGTGTCCCATGCTCTGTGCCAGAGACAGCTAGCTGTGAAGCAACTGCAGTGAAGACTATATCCAGCTTCAGCTAAATAATTTGTTGTGCACTGTTTCTCTGTTTATGATTCAGTTTAAAGACCCTTTTAAGTGAAATTGGATACACTACAAAGTGTTGGCTTCATGTGTTTTATTTGCAGTTTAATCAGCGTGATCCAGCTGCCAGTGCAGGGGAAACCAGAGCTCGATTTTTAATTATCCCTGCTTTGCCTGAGTTAGGAATTCCCAGTAGTGCTGTCTGAGAAAAGATGCCAAAAACCGCATTGTTCTTTAATTAGCTGTTGTAATTGTTTCAGTCTAATCTCCATGATTAGCAGCAGCATTAAATACAGCAGTAAGAATAGGCCTGCCCTCTTTGTGCTGCCCTAGTAAACACAATATTCTTACTTCTGGTAAGGGACATAATATAAAATCAATTAGAAGCCAACTAGTGTTGATTGGAAAATGATAAAGAGCAGTTACCATGAAGCGCAGATTGCTTTGTAAAGTTGGTTTATAACCATTCTTCTGGGATGGCTTTACTGCCCAGTTTTGGGGAAAACACCAGAATAACAATGTCTTGCAGAGAAGCCTTTGGGGATCTTGCAGAGGCTCTGTCCTGTGTGAAGCTCTGATACAAGCTTGACAATGATCTTTGCTGCCCCTAGGTTTAGTACCCATCCAGTTTTAAGGAGAGGGTCATTTTTACCCCTGTGCAGAACAATTACATTGTTAGATATGAACAATTGCAGAATATTCCCCAAAGAGACATGTTTTTAATCTTAAGTTTAGTAGTGATTTTTATTCTGAGGTTCAAAGCTCCTCTGCAGTGGTGGAATTTACTTTGCAAAGAATATTTCTGCACAAGCATATGTGTTAGATCTGTTTCAGAATGGATTATGATACAGGGACGTGTGAAAATACAGGAAAAGTCCTTAATGACATAGAAGTACAACTCCCATGCCTGCTTTGATGGTGTTGAGCTACCTGCTAAAATACCAATTATTACTGCAAAGTCCCTAAATACCTGTGTAAATTTGGCTTCAAGTATCAATGCATGTGGGAAAAGTAGGAATAATGCTCTTGGAAAATGCAGATTTAAGTTAGGTCATGCACTCTAAAGTGAGCATTTGTGAGTGTAAAATGAGCACTTCTAGAAGAATGTAATTGCTGTAGTAATGGTTGTAGTCACAGACTGTGGAAATGTGAATATTTTCGCTGGTGCTATGTTTTTGTCATGTAGTTGATACAACCTTTTATGTCTTCTGCTGACATTTCAGACCCTCTGTGCTCCAGTGTCACCAGCAGAACTGGCAGCATGGGCTCAGGTTTTGGCTGTCAGAGTGCAGGTGTGGCACAGAGCTGGGAGAGGCTCCTCTAGGCATACACCCAGCAATGCTCTGGGGCTTGGAGAGTTTCTTCTTGCTTAAGTCCCATGAAGTAAGGTAATGTTATCCTCATTATGAGAGTAGAGAAAGAAGGTTTTGTTGCACCTAAACCCATATTTCCAGAGCCTAAATGAAAAAAAAAAAAAAAAAATTGAAGTCAATCCAAACTTGCAGAAACACAACTGTAAATTACAAGTAAGTTGATGGAAGAACAGAAGTGAGCTTATGTCTGCATTGGATTACTCGGTGTGTATCAAAATTATTCTAGTTTGCAAGTATTAAAAATTATCATTTTCTTGCCAATGAAACTGAAAAAAACTGAAATTATTTTATTAAATTCTTTCAGGTCATCTGAAGTGTTTGCCATACATTTTAGAAGGGTCAGATTAACACTTCTGATGCTTTGTTTGAATAGCACTGCAAAAGAGTTCATCCTGGTTTACAGTAGACATCCAGTTCTGTTAAACCACTAAAAACATCATGTATCCGTCCAATGAGAAAACAACTCAGCTAAAATCTAAGTGTATTTATTAGATTATTCATTGGAAGATACAATGTTGGAACAACAAAAACTACCTATGCACTCAACTGAGTATTTTTGGGGAAGCCAGTGGGCAAGTGCTCAGTGTTGTGAAGCTGGATATTACTGAAATGTGAAACTGCCCACAGCCAAGCACTGATTAAACAGGCTTGGCTTTATACAACTCTTATTCTTTCTGCCTGTAATATACATATGGAAGGAGAGAAGAAAGATGCCATTTTTTTCTCATCAGTTTATCTATAATTTTCCAGTTTATAGACCTGATTAAAAGTAGAAAGAAGAAATAAGCATATGTGATCCCAGTGACCTCAAAACCACATAATCACATTTGTTCTTTCAAGAGCAGTACTTGATAGATTCAATTTAGTGATAATTTCACTCTTTGCTTTGCAGTAACAGCATTAAAATTGATCCACTGAAGTAGTTTTGCACCTGGGAGGGCCTGATGGAAGCTAAATACTACAGAGTGGTGACACAGTCTTTCCATATTTTTCATCAATTCCTGTATTTTTTTTCAGGGTGGTGCAAAACCTATTTAGGAAAAGTGTGTGATTGTCTTTCATGATACTGGCTGGTTTTAAGTATGAGTGTGATAAGCTCCAACATGAGTGGCTGTTGCTGTGGTGCAGAGGATCATTTCTCCCCCAGACAGCCTCTCTGTCCAGTTAAACTTCACTACCAGCACAATCTATCAGCAGAATTCTGCTGTTGTTTCATTTCATGTAAGGCTTAAACCTGGTAATGAGCCAGAACACAGCTAGGTCTTCTGCAAAGTAGGAGCACTGGGACACCTCCTTACACTGTAAGAGATGCTGAACAGTCTAGGCCAGTTAAGTATTGAAATCAGAAGAATTGAATCAATATAAGATGGAAAAGGCTGGAGAATTAAGTCTGGGTTCTCTGCAAGAAGCAGTTACTGCTTTCCATCAGTCACAGGAGGAAGCTGAACTAGGCATTAATTGGGTGACCATTTATATTGATGCTGAGGTGTAATCCCATAAAGATTTCTTTAAATCAGCATAAATAAGCTGGGCTGCTGTTAGTGCTTCCACACAAAAAACCAGAGGATTTCAGGATAGAGGAGTTTTGAGATTGCAGTGACTGTGTGACCTGCTGCACCCCTTGGGTTTCTTGTGTGTGATTTCTGGCAGTGTGTTGGAACCTGCAACTGAGACAGGCCTTGTGGGATCAGGATGTCTTCCCACCAGCTCTGTAATCACAGTAAATGGAACCAACTTTTTTGTTTTACTGCTTCTGACAGTACATTCATACTGTTCTGAATTCCCATAAAACACAGACTTAGCAGACTACATGCCAAATATATTAGGTTCTCTGCACAAAAGCCTTGTGTTAATTACTAAGTTGCCTTCCTCCATTGTCAGTCTCTGATTTCTATAGAGGTAAAAATGGTTGCAGCATTCACTTAACTTCATATTTCGGGAAATGTCTTGAAAACAGCAAAAAATAAGTTGGGAGAGTTAGTGAGCTCAATTACCACTGATACCACTGGGACGAGCTGAAAATGGGCAGAGAATTTGAAGGTGGGTACAGAGAACACAGCAGCATCAGAGTTTTACATTAATCCTTTCACCTCAGAGGTAAGGCAAAACACTTTTCTCATGATGGAAACTGCTGTTATTCCTAGTAAAGAGGAAGGATTTTTCTGTCATGGCTTAACGTTTGGTACATTTAAGAGAATATCTTTCATAAACCAAGCCCTGAAATGTCTGATGGGAATGAACAGAGAGCACCAGAGTACCATTGTGCAGTTAAGGGATCATTAGCTCTACAAATTCTTAACCTATCAGACACAGATACATTCTACAGTAGCATAAATGATCTCATTGTTATAAATGCACATTGATTCTGTACATTCACTTTCTGCACAGTGCTTCTAGAAACTGAAGCCAAGTTGCCCAAAAGAAACTGAAGGGAAGAGGCCAGCTGGCAGCTTTGCTGCTGGCAGCTTTGCTGCTGGCAACAATGGCCTGTGCTCAAGTGGGTTTGAGGAATTGCCCAGCTTTGGGGAAGCAGGAGGCAAATCCTGACACGTTCCTTCTGACAGTAAGTGCTCTCCAGCATTTGTCTGTCCCGCTGGGACATCTTGGAAATTACCTTGGAGTGGTGCACTGATACTACCTGTAGGTTTTAAATACACACATGTGAATAATTAATTCTAATCTCTGTCTCACCAACAGTGCATATAAACAGCAGGATAGTGAAACCTGCTTTAGAGCTGGTGAAAAATCACCTGCAATGTCATTGCACTTGAATAATCCTGTCTTGTGTTTCTAAACCTGAATTTAAATAAATAACTACCATGCAAGCACTGATTGCAAAAATGCTGTTGTAGAGGCTCTCCTGGAGCTGTCAGCCATGGCCAGCCCATATTTGGGCCAAGGGGAAGATGTACCATCCTTGTAGCAGCTCCAGCTGGAAATTCTCATTGCCTAATCTTGCATTTAGAAACAAGCCAAGTGCTGTAATTGGCTGACAAATTTTTTGCAACTGTTATTTTTTAAGATTTTTAGTTAGCAACAAAGAAGATGAAATTTTCTGTTCTTTGCTTCTTGGGTTGCTGTGCAATTATGCCACTGATGTGCTCATTATGATTTGTCTCCACTAATCCTTAGGGACTCCAGAGAACTGCTTCCTTTAGACTGTTGAGTTCAGATTGTACCAAGTATGTCAACCAGCAGAACTTTGCTTTAGAGATAAAACTGCATTAGGATTGGAGTAGATTTATTTTCAATCTCACAAATGCATGTCTTGCTGTGGAACATGCTGTGGAGCTGGTTAAAAAGGTACTACTCTGTTTTTCACTTAAACAGTCATCACTTTTCTTTTTGTTTAGTTGTGGGCTGCCATGAGCTGAGGGTGTGGAAGAGATGATTTCATCAGCCCCAGAGCCAGGTCCTTTCTCAGCCAGGACACACCCCACCCCTTCCAGTACAGAGAGCTCCTACAGCTATGAAATCCTCAAGAGTCTCCCCTAATAAATATCATTTGGCCTTAAATCTGTGGGATTCAAGCTGTCAAAGTGATCTGTAGTGGTTTTTTTCACAAGGTACCCCAAAAGGTTTGGTGTGTATGACTGAGAAAAGCCACCCCCTTTGAGAGCAGGCACAAACCTGAAGTGAGCGAGGGCCCCGAGGCTCCCAGCTGGAGCCATTGCCAGTGAGGTGGAGCAAGAGCCTGTCAGCCCACCAGGACCAGGAAAACTTTTACTTTCTTCCCTTCCTCTTACCATTACTGCTTACAAAAGATGGAAGAGAAGGAAATAAATTGACTCCATCCAAGCATTTTTCTGGTTTTAACTCAATTCTTTACTGAGCAGTAGAAGTTCTTTGATTACTGACCGAAGATCTGCCCTGACAGAGAGCCTCGTTTGGGTGGGGAATTTTTGACTTCTGTTTGTTTGTTTGTGGGTGGTTTTCTGTAGGTTATTTTATTTTCCAAACATAACTACTGAATTGTTATTTGAATTTCTGAATTATTGCAGCAGCAATCAAGGGATGTTGAAGGCTTCTATGGAAACAAGCTACTTTTTAGAGAATTACACTGAGAATTCCCCTGAAAGAGCTCGTGGTGAGATTGTTTTCCTGCAGCTCCAGGGGACAGTAACAGAACTGGTGATTCTTGGAGCTGGGCTGAGTTTGGGGCTGGTTCCTTCCCAACAAGGTTCCATCAGTGCCAAGGAGGCTGAGCCGGGCGCTCCCGCAGCTGGGCTGTGCCCACATGGGCCCCGCTGGGCACTAAAGCAGCTCTGAGCTCCTGCTGGGCACTAAAGCAGCTCTGGGCTCATGGTGGGCACTGAAGCAGCTCCGTGCTCCTGCTGGGCACTGAAGCAGCTCCGAACTCCTGCTGGGCACTAAAGCAGCTCCATGCTCCTGCTGGGCACTGAAGCAGCTCCGAACTCCTGCTGGGCACTAAAGCAGCTCTGTGCTCCTGCAGGGCACTGAAGCAGCTCTGTGCTCCTGCAGGGCACTGAAGCAGCTCTGAGCTCCTGCACGGGCCCCTCTGGGCACTGAAGCAGCTCTGAGATCCTGCACGGGCCCTGCTGGGCACTAAAGCAGCTCTGTGCTCCTGCATCGTCCCTGCTGGGCACTAAAGCAGCTCTGTGCTCCTGCTGGGCCCTGCTGGGCACTGAAGCAGCTCTGTGCCCCTGCTGGGCACTGAAGCAGCTCTGGGCTCCTGCTGGGCACTAAAGCAGCTCCGAACTCCTGCTGGGCACTGAAGCAGCTCTGAGCTCCTGCATGGGCCCCGCTGGGCACTGAAGCAGCTCTGAGCTCCTGCTGGGCACTGAAGCAGCTCTGTGCTCCTGCACGGGCCCTGCTGGGCACTAAAGCAGCTCCGAACTCCTGCTGGGCACTAAAGCAGCTCCATGCTCCTGCTGGGCACTGAAGCAGCTCTGTGCTCCTGCACAGGCCCTTTTTGTGCAGAGCCTGTCCCCAGCAGCCGGGCTGCCCGGGGTACGTGGGCAGGGTAACGATTGCGCTGGGCTGCAGCTGCGCACAGGGCGCTCTTTCAGCAGCTGCCTGACAGTCACGTTGTGCTGGCAGAAAAAACAGGGCCCTGAACAGAATCTCCAAGGTACATCTGTGAATGAGTTCCTTTTCTGCACTAAAAATAAATTAAAAAATTAGCAGTGAACGTAGTTTTTCAGTTCCGTCAAAAAAAGTGTACTGTACCAAAGGAAACCTTTCTGGTCTTTGATTTGCCACTAACACCAAAAGATGTTTCTTTTAACTCCAAACATGTTTGCATTGATCTGCCCTGTGTTTGTACTTCAGCCACTTAATGACGTCCCAGATCTTAAAATCTCAAAATCCAGATTGCCCTCTTGCCTCCTTTGCTATCACGTTGTGGTGGTTACAGTTTTGCTCTGTCTTGGGTCACAGTTTCAGGTCTTTGTCTGCTCAGAATATGAACTACAAAGTGTTTTGAAACAAATGAGAAAGAAAGGGTGAGGTAAAATTGGCAGACTGGTTAACTGGAGGTTACAGCAATGAGTTCATATTTTCTAGCCTGCGTGGCCTTAGTATGAAAGTTAAATCTTTAACTAGAGTTATAAACCTGTCATTACTTGGCATATTATCCATTGGATGTATCACTTCATAGTGTCTTTTCTGGCCTTCTGGTAAGGGTGAAAGGCAAATACAGAAAATCCCAGAGCTTTAGAATAAAAAAAAAAGTGATCTTAATTTTCCTGGTGGTCTTTATTTCACATAAAGTAAGGCTGGAAGAAAATATTTTTAATTATAATTTTATTGAAATCTTCCTGCTAACCATAGCGTGATTTAAAAAATGTATTAAGTCTGTTTCTCATTTATCTTATCTGCTTGAAAAAGCCATTTAATTAGTTGCAGGGATATCTTGTAAGAGTCTTTATGGCTTGTGTCTAAGCTGTAGGTTTGCTGAGGATCTAGAAAAGGCAGAGCCTGTGGAAGTGTGCTCTGAGTCCCTGAGTTGTGTCGGCTCTTCCTGGCACCACAGAAAGGTGCCTTTTTGGCTATTGCTCTGTTAAGAGTAACAATAGCGTGTAGTTTCATTTAATCAAAGATATTAACTGGGAGAAATAGCATGAGCAATCTTTTCTCCTCCAGGTTTTCCCACATCCCTCCTACGTAAGGGATAATTTGCAGTGATGTGCTACATATATCTCTCCATGGATTTGTAGGTAATTTCATAGCCTTGACCATCATCCTTTGTGTATGTATTTATGTAAATAAGGTAGAGAGTGTTTGGGGGTTACATATCTCATAGACTAACTGTTAAAATTCAGTATGTATTAGGACCTACTTGGTCCTTGATTTGGTTAATTCTTTTTTTATATTAGGAAACTTCTTCACATGGACAAAGTCCCTGTGTGGAGTTAAAAATCATTATTTCAACAGCTGATTTGTTAAAAACCCAGGAGATGCAAAACAAAATATTGTCATTTGTTAGCTCTAAATGAGCCCTTGTGCTCCTTCAAATGCCAAGAACTTCTTTCTCCTTGAAGAAATTCAGTCATGTGTAAATAGAATTTTATGGCTTGTCTCAGTTACCTCCCAACGTGTGTCATTCTTCTTGCATAGCAGATTACACATGTGAAATGAGTCACATTTCTGTTGTTTCCAGAAGGAAATCTGAACAAAGAAAGACAACTGGACAAGGGTTATGGTGGGAGATACGAATTGAGAAGTTACTATGTTCCTGTCCATGTGCTTTTTGTAATAGCTTCTAGGAGGTTATCAGGTGAAGATAATCATCTTAATGAAGCATATAGGTAATTCCTGAAAAATACCTAATTTTGATATTATTTTCTATTTAACCCATCCTAACCATGTAGGGAAAATACAGTGAGTTCCCTGTGCTTTACCCGTGGGAAATATGGCACCCATGTTTTCTGTTGGTGCTCGGGGAAGGTGCAGCTCCCAAAATGTGCCAGCAGTTTCCCTGGGAGGGGTGTGGGTGAGGCAGGGGCTGCTGTGCTCACTGGTTGTGGGGTAGATCAGTGGCAAAGACAGTGGGGACACCTGGTGTGCAGGTGGCTGGAGCTGAGCAGGACTGACTGAAGGGAGGAGCCCTGGAGAGAGGCTGTGGCAGCAGCTCCTGGGTTTGGCTCGGGTGTGCAGAGCATGGGCTGTGTTGGTGGCTGCTGGCTGCAGTGACCTGTGGGTGTGCCATGAGTGCCGCAGACCCCCTCTCCACAGCTGCTGAGCCCAGCAGCGGCTGGGCTGTGTCCTGTTTGCTGTCCACATGGCTGCTCTGTGTGTGCTGTGGCAGTGCAGCTGTCTGATCTGCACTGCTCTTGGGGGCCAGGCAGGGCTGGCAGTGAGGTGCAGAGCTGCAGTACAGTGTGGCAGTTACCCTTTATTGGATGGCAGCTGGAGAGACTGCAGGCTCACCTGAAATTATCTTCTTGGGGCCCTGAGACAAGCGCCATCTCCCTGTTTTCTTTTCTCCTACCTTTCTACCTTCTGTCACTTCTTTATGTGCATGTGTGGTCAGTTTTCTGTTTCTTCACATTGATTCCTTTTCCTTGGCCCTAAAATTAAGAGCTAGATGCATTCAAGGGTAAAGGGGTTTTTATTCTGTATTCAATAAGGATCTTTATGGTGCAACACTTTGCCAAGGTGGAATACATTGAAATGCACACACATGGTAGATTACGTACGCAATTTTATAGACCTCACAAATTAGCACATCTAACAAAGATGTCTCAATGAGAGGCTTGAATGAATAGCATGGTATTTTTCTAAACTTTTCTTTGTCTAAATAAGTATTTTTTAGATTGGCCTAATCTTAGTTTACAGCATATATTCAGAGGGGGCCTTGGTTTCTTGAGATAGCATAGGGTTTTCCAGCCTCCAGCTACAAGGTCTTTAAGATGTTTGGTCTTTTGGTTTAACAGAATACCAAGACTGTGTTAAGTTATCAGACTTAAGGAATTATAAGTATGCATGCTAAGGGCACTAAGAATACTAAAAGGTATATAAAAGAAAAGGCAAAAAATTGTCTTAGCATCAATGTGGCACTGATCAATGGTACAGACCACAACAATTCAGTGATGGCCATGCACTGCTGAAAAGCTGCATGCTCCCAGTTTGTCACTGAGTAACCAGGGTGGCTCACTGGACAAGTCATTCTTTGCTGCAGATGAACAGTCAGGACAGCAGGGCCTGCTTGCTGCTCAGTAGTTTCTAAATTAATGGTGTCATCTGAGTGCAGCAGTTGCATCTCTTATTATAGCAAGATACAGTTGCTTTACTGTGGCTAAAATCAGCTGTGGACCATATGTGTAGCTTCTAAACTCTTTTGGATTTGCTAAAGTATGATCATGTACTCAAATGTCTGACATCAGAATGTCTATTATTTGACCTATAAAATCAGTGAAACACAAACTGGCAGCTGCCAGAACTCTGTCAGAAAGACTTAATGACTTATCTAAATTTAATATTGGCACACATTCTCATATATAGGCTTTGTGAGTTGGTTCTGAAGCCTCCCTTCTGGAAAATGAACTGTCAGCCCAAATGAGATTTTGTTTAGATTTTTTAGAAAGGGAGTCTTGGTTAAAGGACTCCTGTTTTGATGCTTATGTAGGATACTTGCCCACAGCTTTCTGAAGCAGTTCAGGAAGACACTTTGTTTTAATTTTTCAGCAGAAATCACCTATTGCTTTTGCTGATACTGAAATGTTCAATATTTCAGTGGAGCTGTGTGTCATGGAGTGTTTGGGATGGAAGATGCTGTATAAGCATTAGACACATTGCATTTTAGTGAAAGCTGGCCACAGACTGCAGCAAGAACACAGAGATAAATCATCCTTGTTTTCTTCCTCTGAATTTGCTGAATCTGCAGATTGAATTTGCTGCCTCCTATTTTGTTTTAGATGAGCTGTAGTTTTCCCATGGAAGATGCCTCTGTTTCACTTACAGGTCTGGACAACTCTCTCACCTGACTATTATCATTGATTTTTGAATTCTCACGGTACTGTGGGTCAGCCCTGCTTAGTTCTATTTGTACTTTTATATGATTGTTCTACTTACACAGTGCTGTGCTCCCACATTTGTACCCCTCAGAGGGACCTGTGTCTGTGTCCAGAGCAGTTCCCTGTGGCTGAGGAAACGCCTTCTGCTGGAGCTGAGCTGCTGGAAAACCACTGGGATCTGGTTGCCTCCCAGAGCTGCTGCTGGGCTGTGCAGGCTGCACAGAACCAGTCCCATAACCAGCTCTCATCCAGCTCAAATTTATTTGTTTTATTAGCTGTTTTATGCACATACTGGTTTTAGTGGGATGAGTGTCAGCTACGTGATAATTACAGCTATTCTCACTTCGAAATTAAAAAAATGAGAGCAAAAAGCCTTAGGCTTCCTCTGGAGCCCAGGCTTTGTCAGCAGCAATGAGTCACCCTGGATTGAGTGAGTGTCAGAGATGAAGCAAATGTGCTGATTTTTCCTTTGTTCCCTTAACCTTTTCTGAGCAAACAGCAGGAGTTGCCTCTCTGTGCCTTAGCACCTAAAATTTCACTGGGGCAGGAAAAGCTTCCAATCACAAACCTTGCAATTCTTAGCACTGGGAAGGTGCCACATCAGCAGCTTTATCTGTTGCCATTGCAAAACATGGATTTTTTTTTTTTTTTTTTTACATTTTAACCACTTGTCTGAATATCCAGCTTCCTTTAACTGGATCAGTGGAGACGATGTCTGTCAAAAAAGGCTTTTTCCTTCGACCCACTCCTTTGCTTACTCTGTTGCAAAACAGATCTTTGTAAGAGATGTTGCAAATTTATGAGGTTGCAGAGAAGACAAACAGGCTTTTTCCAGGCTTTTGTTTAAAAGCTATTTGATGGTATCAAGTGTGTTGATATTTGAAAAAAAAAATCAGGAACTGTGTAATATGTAAATGATGTATAAAATGTAAATATATAATAAGTATGCATAATAATGACATCTGCTGTTTTTACTTTAGTCTTCAGCATATGTAGCCTATTTCAGTTTCACAGTTTTATAAATATTTCCATTTTGTGTGCATCTTCATAAGGACTTTAATGGTACTTGAAAAGTAGGAGGAAGATCTCCAGTGTCAATATGAGCCTGTTTGAGGAGTGATAATTCAAGAGAGACTTGGGACTGTTGATGTTAGAGATGGCAAATTAAAGGAAGGCAGAGAGTTGTGAAAACACTCAGTGCTCTTCCATGCCCTGTCTCCTGGATGAAGGTCATTACCAGCAGGACAGGGAAAGACTTGCAGGGAGTCAAAAATTTGATTGAAATGTCTGGAAAAGGAACAAGGAATCCATTTTTATTTGTTTTCTGTGATAACATAAGCCAGATTTTAGAGGAACAGAAAGTTTTTTTATTGGAGTAGCTTTATCCTGACTGTGAATTGCTTGGTTAACTATTCATTTTACACACATGAAAATATTGCTGTTAAATAATACATGCAGTCTGCATGCATTTTTGAATGCCTCTTTCTTGTCTTTCCAAGACCACCATCATAGATGTAGGGGGGAGTTTGGGTAACAAAACCATGCGAAAGATGTTCAGCATAAACACTGGGACAGTGATACCATGCAGGGAGCATAACCTCAAACCATTTTATTTGTAATAGGAAAAAATACAAGTTCCTTTGAACATGATGAACTGCCCTACCCTGTGCTGTGGGGGTAATAAATACATGATAGACCTGGTCAAATCCTTGTAGCTGTGGTTTGCTGGCTCAGCAGTGCCACAACAGACAAGACTCTGGTTTAGGACACTGTGGCCTTCCCAGTGACTTCCATTTGATTTGCCTCCACTCACAATGTCACTTAAATGTGCTCTTGTGCCAGCTGGGGCAGCCTGTGCCCTGTGGACCAACACCTCCAGATTCATCTGGTGTGGCTGCAGCTGGGGGCAGGAGCTCTGTTGTTCCTGTGGGGGTCTCTGGGGCACACTGCAGTGTGGGGCTCTTGGATTTGGAAAACCCTAAGAGCCCTCAGCCCATCCTTGTTTCAGCTTTGCATGGTGCAGTCTTGAGGCTGTTCCAGCACTTTGACAACAATAGAAATGCAATGTCCTGGGGAGTTAACTGCTAAAAATGTCAAACCCATGTTTTCAGTTATACTCAGATCTTTTCCAGTTTGACTAATAAGCCTTTAGCTCTAAGCTACTAAACTAATTGTGGAAATGTGATTTTATCTGGAACTTGAGAAAGAG
This sequence comes from Euphonia xanthogaster, assembly GCA_034509185.1. Classification (NCBI taxonomy): domain Eukaryota; kingdom Metazoa; phylum Chordata; class Aves; order Passeriformes; family Fringillidae; genus Euphonia; species Euphonia xanthogaster. The sequence goes on from JAYDZK010000044.1 coordinate 7,965,405, forward strand.
TAGTAAGAGAAGAAAGCAAACTCTTGGTCCCAATTTGTTGTGTCACTTTGAGAAAGAAGAGGTAAGATGTTGACCTCAGGGGTTATTAGGGAGAGGCTTCGAAGTTTGATGACTTTCATTGCTGACAAAGAACTGGAAAATACTGGTGGCTTTCTTGAGCCCACTCAGGGCTCCTGAGCCAGCCAAATGAAGGTGTTGATACAGCTGTGCCAGTCCAGCAGTGCAAGGGGCAGCCTCACTGAGGTGGATGGAGGTTAGGGATGGATGGGGTGGAGAAACAGTGCAGCCCTTGGTCCTTGGCTGAAGCTGTATTAGAGCTTTAAGGTTGAAAAGTTTTGGGACATTTCATGTGCTTTCACCAGCAAGGCAGTAGAGGAAGAAACCTGACTCATCTTGGCAGCACTTCACAAAACCTGCTGTCCTAACTTCAGGCAGAACCTGACCCATGGCTGTTTTTATGTTCCCTTATCTATTTAGAAATGAGTTTTTTGTTCCCTGTCTGACAGGTTTGCAGCTCTGCAAAGATTGGAACCCAAGCAAGGGTAGCAATCAGACAAAAGTGAACTATTGAACACCAAAGCAGAAGCTGGGAGATAAGATTAAAAGACAAACATAAGACACATTGTATTTGCCATGGATGGCATCTGACAGGATGGGTGCCCAGCAGGAAGGTTCAAGATGGGGTCAGAAATTACAGTCTGAAGGAGATTGAGGCTAAATAAGTGTTAAATACACTTAATCCAGAGTTAATGTCTTCAATCTGTCCATAATTTCTAGAGAATAATCTAGATATTTATCAAACTCATTCTTTCTCATTGTTTATACCAGGTATGTCCTGAGTAATATGTAAAACTTTTGCTACCTATACATTTACACTTACATTTTAGAAAGCTGCTTTGTTTTCCTTACTTCTTGCCCAATTTTTGTAAATTGCTCAGGGTCTTGGAGGTCTGAGCCTTTTGTTTAACATTCCTGGAAGCTGTCTACCTTCACATCCATATGTGCTGATGTCACAGTCTGCACTTGCTTGACATAAGTTATTATCAAAAATTGGATTTCTTCCCTTGTAATTCCCTTTTATGAGCCATGCCTTACTCTTGTCTTTGTACATTTTGTTGTTAAGTCTGCTTGATCATTTTTGTACTATCAAGAACTAAAATCTTTAACTGCTGGCAATTCCACTGATCTTCAGTCAGTTTTTCTTAAATAAATAATATCTGCCACAGACTTGAGGTTGTACCATCATCTGCATGAGAGGAAGGCTGAATAATCAGCCTACTGTGGTCTAACTTACCAGTCCAGAACTGAACTCTGAACAAAGCAACATTACATCTTGTCTTCAGGATTCCTGGAAAATTTATCCCTTGAAAAAAAAAAAAATCTCTTTAACTCTTAGAAAAAGTGTGGCATGGGTTTTTCTAAATCTGGAAAATTGTTTTAGCCTTGTTATTTCAGTGTTCCTTTTGCTTCATATTCTTTGTAATGAAAACTGACAGTTATTTTACATACTGGAAAATCTTGCATGATTGGTCTCAGTTCAGTATCTGCAGGAGGAAATTAGGATTACACTGCTTGCACATTAATGATGAACTTCCCATGGCTTTTTAATAACATTTTACTTTAAATACAAAAATTCTATTGTTGGCAAACAAGATAACTACAGTTAATCCTAATGGTCATGACCAGATCATATTTGTATTAATGTGATCTATAATTAAAAACAACTGCTTTTCAATAGCAATTCAGTAAGTAATTAAATGCTGCTTTTTAAAGACTTTCTTTGCACTTAATGAATGTCAGGCTGACAGTCGAGAGGGCTGGTGTTAAACAATTTCCTACAAATACTTGTCAATTACGTTTTTCATGTCAGATAGTTGCCTTTCAGTTTGCACTCTTGGCTCTGCCCTTTTCCTGTGCACTGGGCTGTGTATCTGCAGTTTTACTCCTCAGTGTAGTGGGTAGGCCATTTCCTTGCTCAGACTCTGTTTTTGTCAGAGTTCATGCATGCTTTTTTCTGGTGTTGGATATCCTTTATTTCACCATTCTCCCCCACTCTGCCCCTCCAAATGCCTGGAAGAGCAGTGAAAGTAAATTTACTTTTCTGCCTTATGCAATATCATCCTGGTTCTTGTTCCTTGCTCAGCAGCCTGTTTCTTTGAACATTCTTGGAGACAGTTTTCAAGGTAGATGTGTTTAGAGCTTCAGAAATTTCATTGCCAGCCAGTTCACAACATAAATGGAATTATATTGTAAAAAAGTATTGGTTCTTTATAGGAGATTCATTAGAATATGGGCACTGCATAGAATAATTAGCACTGCAAGCACTTGTAGCTCCTCATTTAGATGTGCTCTGAGCCCAGACACTGTGGTGTATTTTGGGAGCTGGACTGTGCTGGAATGTGCTGGATCCCTTTGGGGCTGACGTGGCCCACCAGGAGTGGAAGACTTCCTCCTGTCCATTGACTTCTGGGTGAGCACTGCCAGAATTTCACCTTATTTGTAAAACCAGCTCTGAATAATACCCTTATGCATGGGAACAGTCTTGTTGGCTGTAGAGAACAGAGGAATTAGTATTTATAGATGTGTAACACTGCAATTGTCATTCCCTCTCTCTGTGGACGATGGCTGGCAGATGAGATGAACAGGGGTTTTTCAGCCACTACTGTCTTGCCTGCAACTCTGGGTCAGTGGGGACTTTTGGCCAACTAGCCCACCTTTATTCACTAACTGCAAAGAAAAAAAATAATTCAAGTGACTCTTTACTTATTTCAATCCTGTCTATAAAATTAACACGAACCACTTGTTTACTGGAAGCAGCCCAGCTCATGCCGAGTCGAAGAGTTAAGGGTGATAACAATCTTGTTGCTCTTTCCAAGTCATTCATTATCATCGAGATTTAAACGCAATGAGAAAATGTTGCCTAATACATTCCTAAGTCTGCTCTTTTTAAAGTTCCTTGAGCAATTCGAGAAGCCAAAAATAGCCCATTTCAACAGTCATTCAAAGGGTCTACTTTCAGAAGAATATAGAATTTATTTGAGCATAAACTGGGAATCTGAGCCAGAGAGAGAGACGCTCGTTGTTTCTTCTTGATGACGGCTTTTGCTGCTCTAAAGGACACACAGGAATTAAACTAAGTGAAGAGGACAGCTCCTTCTCGGCTTTCACCGCCTGCGAAATGCATCCGTTCTCATGCGGATTTACAGCAGGCTTCGGCTCGCATCAGCTTTCTTCAGAGCTGCTCGGCTATCATTCCATGCTAATAGTGGATAAGAAAGGGCAGCACTGAGATGCGCTGGCGCTGAGCGCCGCTCCTGCCCCGGGCAGCGCTCGGAGCCCCGAGCGTGTCCCGGCATCGCCGCCCGTCTGCGGAGCGCTCGGCGTTGCCCGCGGTACCTGCTGGGAACGCTCATCTCCGGCCCTTTGTTTCTTTTGTGTCACAGGGGCTTTTCCCTCCTTCCTGTTTGTCCTTCGGCTCACTGCTGGCCTGCATTGGTATTCCGGCCGGCTCGGGCTTGAGCAAACAGTTCTGTGCCATCGCGGCGGGGCCGGCCCGGCGCGGGAGCGGCAAAAGGCCGAGTTTCGGCATCTTTCCCGTGCTGCTTCTCCCCAAACAGCCCGGCCTTCAGAAAGGGAATTATGTACAACCTGTCACCACAAGGGGCTTCTCCGGGAAAGCCTTGAGGCGTCCGTGGGTTTTCCAGGCTGCTTCCAGGGGAGGCGATCTGCTGCCGGCAGATGTGCGCAAGCACCAGGAGTGTGGACACTTGCTGAATTTGCACCTTTCACAGCAGCATCGTGTCACTGAGAGACAGCAGCTCATCAGACAAAACAGGATACTGAAGATCTTTTCTCTTGGATATATGGATATATTTTCTCTTGGATATAGATGACCAAAGGGCCAAAGCTTGCAGAATGGCTGTACTTGATCTGCCCCCATCACTAAAGAGACACAGTGTATGTCTGTCTCTCCTTGGCATTGCTTCATGTGGATAGATCCCTCCTTACAAACCATGTATTAGAAGCTGTTAGCTTCAAATTTGTAGTACCAACAGCTCCCTTAGGCTGATTTCTGGCAGTGCACTCATCTCTGCAGTTGATGCATCCTACACGAGAATTTAGGAAGAGATTTCTTCCATTTAAACCCTTGCAAATATCACTCTGCTGAAGTGTTATTATTATGTTGGTGAACATGTAGCATTATAATTGTCAGGTGTCACTTTGATATTTGGAATGGTTGGCATAGTAAAATTACTAATGAGAAATATGTGTTTTGAAAGATATACATAGCATGATGTGTGAGCTATCATTGTGCTGTCTCTGCAAATGAAACTGTGTTCCAGCAATCACAAAATTCTCAAAACAGTTTCCTTCTGAAGAATTACAGTGCACTACAGTAGTAGTATGTGCACCAAGGCTGCTGTAGATTATTAAATATGCTTGTAAAAGAGAACTCTCTGGTGTATAAAAGACTAAATCCTGTCCTACACACCAGGTTTGAGATATAAAAACAGAGATTGAATTTTCTCATTTGTTCCATGAGAGAAAGCACCACTGGATGTGTGACATCACTGACACCTTGTCCCTGGAACTGAAACGTGGCTTTGCCTTTCACCCTATCGTGCTTGGTGAGAGTTCATGAGTGCTGCAAAATCAAGAAAAAAATCCAAAGAGCAGCTGTATAGAAAGCCAGAAGTAGTAATCTCATCCTGCAATCATCCTTCCACTGCCCATTTAATTCCAATTAAGTGGAAATAATGCCACTGTTGAGTATCACCACTGTTCTATTCTCTCACAGCATGTTTTGGACTAGTGCTGATGTTATAGAAGACAACTTAGCAAAATCTCTGAATAAATCTGATAAAATCACAAAACATCTATTTGTAGATGCAAATTTAAAGTTTCCCTGCTCACTTTACATTATTTTTTACTTTAGAATAGTAAAGTATGAGCAAGTCACAAGCAAGAATTTCTAGATAGACAGGACTCATTTTTCTTCACTGTTTCTCTGCCTTCCATTTTTTTAATGCTCTAACATAATGATGTTCATTAAAATGATGGAGGATATTGTTATTTGATTTTTCTGTGTGGCATAGTGTATGAGCAGTGACTAAGTTAACATTATGCTGTGCTGCCCATCTGGTTCTGTCAGCTGAGGGTGTGGATATGCTGGGATATGATCACTGAGTGTGTGTGGAGGGAGTCCTTGTTTCTGACAGAATTGTTAGTGTGGAGTTAGGGAAATATGGCCATTGTTAAGTGCAGTGTAATTACAAATAACTGTTTTGACAGCACTGTGCTTACAGCATGAGAGGAAAGTTGCTCTGTGGCTAAAGAAAGTTGGGCACTGTGCAATCTGGTGTTTGGCTCAAGTGTACTCAGTGTGTTTAGTACAGTACAGAAAAAGAGTTTGGTCTCCAAAGTGAGTATCTATTCAAGAAAGGGAAGAGGGCAGTTTCCTAGAAAACTTTCTGATGCCTTTTCCTAATGCATATGTTCTTCATGATCTTTGCTGGAGCTAATAAAATTAAAAGTTTTTGAACTTAAGGTGCACCATTTTTGGTGTCAGAAATTTTTACTTGGCTCTATCTTTTAACCCCAGAACTCTGCCATCTTTCATCATGTTGTTAAAACTGCTCATTTGTATAGCTCTGAATGAATTTGCAAAAACTGAGAATATGCAGTACCACACAGACCACCCCTGCAGAGGCCAGGCCCAGGCTGAACTGCTGACAGGGTAGCTAAGGAGGTAGGTGGCACAGCCCATAATAATCCTCTGGCTTTTGCAATTTTATTTTATGAATGTAGCTACTGGTTTTGCAGAAGAACTTTCTGTGAAGGTACAAACCAGTATCTGGCACGTCCACAAATCCAGCAGTGCATGTGCAGTCCCCCTGCAGTAATCACCTGTGTGGAAGTGTTAATATTTCAATCTCACCCAAAACAAGAGGAAACATGGAAGCCTTTCATTTCTATGTGCTTGGCTCAAAGACTCCTTGTAGTGCTGGTGAAAAAAGATTTGAATTAATCTATTTCTTTTAGTGTTGCTCATTTTAATAGGCTTTGCTCTTCATGCTTGTTGTATTGTAATTCTGATTTAACAGCATTTATCAGTAGAAGATCACTGCAGGGCCTTTAATGATTATAGTTGTTCGAGCTGATATTCTGAGACTATTAAATAAGGTCCAATTACTTCCCATTTATTTGTGTTGTTTTTTTCCCTCCAAGTAATAAAATGTAATCCTGAAGTTCATTATTATTCTTTGTATTGTATTCATCTAAATAGATTTTCTACCTAATTAAAGCTGAATATGTTTGTGCTAAACTGACTGTATTTTACAAGGATGTTTTCATTTGTGTGAGAGGGCGTCTCTGGTTTCTACCATCCATATTCTGATTATGTTTAATTTCTATAGCTGCCAGAGATCTATTGTGTGTTTCAGCAATCCACCCTGGGCTGCTCAAGATTGTTTAGATTGGAGTTGGAATAGGCATCCTCATGATTTAATTGGAATCTAGTTAATAACAAGTCACCAGGAAGCAATTTCATGTGTTTACTACTGCTCTGAAAGATATAAAATCTGTATTGGCTGAATTTTGGATGAAAGAAATAGAGATGAAAGCTGAGGAATTCAGTTGAGATTAACCATGTTATTTTTTTTATCCGTTAGGTCACTGAGAGGGGAAGGTAAAAAAATAAAAATGAAAGTTTGGCTGGTAATGGGTATTCAGTGTGGTTATCATGTCCACAGTTTAAACATGGAAATGATTGAGCTTTACCCCTGGTTTTACTTTGTGTTATTTATGTACATACTATCTCTTTGGGGCACCTTTGTCAAACAATGAAGCAGTACAATTTGGTGAGAAATAAAAACACAGAACATCCCACATTTTCCATTCAGTATCAGAATAGCCATCAGGAAAAACAATCCTGTAGATTTATCAGTTCTTGACCTCACCTGCTGAACTCCTGTTGAGAAGTTGTGTGGCATTAATTAGTGTCTGATGGTGCTCTACAGTGTCTTTTCAACTGAGGGCTCTGTTCAAGGATCACAAAGTATAGACATTCTTATAAAAGGGCACTTAAATACTTTCCCTTGAATGTATTTAAGAAGTATTTCAGAAGACTGACTTCCTTGTAAGCTCCTTCATGTTTGAACTCTGTTGTAAGATCCACCTTCTCTAGGGGAGAAGCTGTAGGAAAATAAACTCCAGGGTTTTCCTGAGCTTTCTCAGGATGTGCAGTTTGCACTGTCAGGCCAATCCTCCTTCATGTCTTTCCTGGTCTTGTGGTGATTTCTGTTTAAAGATGTGGCTGTGCTGAAGTGCGTCCAGGAGGCTCAGCGGCCCTGGTTAATGTTGCAGGACAGAAGCTTGAACGAACTGTCCTTTGAGGGCTTGTTTGCCTGGGAACTGAGCAGTCTTGTATGGTGCAGGGCGGGTCCCACTGCCCACACCCAGGCAGAGCTAAAGCTGCTGCAAGGCAGAGGTGGGAACCATTAAAATGTGTGCATTGTGTGCACAGGCAAAAAGCCTGCCCCAGCTCAGTGCTGGCACTGCCCCAGCCCAGGGGGTGTTGCTGTTCCTGGTGGGGAATCCCTGGGATGGACTTTGCCAAAGGCAGAGCTCATGCCTCAATCTGGAGTCCTAATGAGGTTCAGTGTCATTTGAAAGAGAGCAAAATATGTAAAGTGGGGGCAGTTACTGGTTATAAATCAAATTCTGTTACAGATTGAGTACATTTGACTGGTCTGTGATGTCAAAGTGCAAACTTTTCTGAGAAGGTTAAATTAGCAGAACACAAAGTGGTCCGTTTTGGAAGGACTATGGATGTGTGCTTTCACAGCTCCCTCTAGCAGTATTCCAAACTTTTCAATAAACTTTTTAATAACCAGGCTTTTTGTACAGTTACTGTGCTAAGCTGGAACAAATGTGAAAATCTGTTTGGTCTCTTGAGGGATGCAATATTATTTTACTCCCTAACCTAAATCACTCTGAAAGTAAGTCACATGTTAGCAAAAACCAGAAAAACTATTTTGAGGAAAGCAGCCAAAATTTTGAAGCTGTTTTCCTTCAATTTCAAACCAGAGCATCTTCTCTTAATGTATGTATGTAAAAAGGGATAAAAGCAACTTCTGTTAATGATGTTTTTATGATGTTGTTTCTAGAGTTTTGGGTCACACTGCTGAAATTGGTGTTAAGGAAAAATAAAAATGGATGGCAACAGTTTTGGAAAGGAAGGGAAAAAGAGTCCTCCAAACAATCACCAATGCAGATGTTCCACTGAGGGGTCCCCTGTGCACGTTCTGGTGGTCCATCTGTTTCTCTGCATTTTGAAATGCCAAGTGTTGCAATAGTTTTGGGCTGGCTGTGCCTCTGTCTGTTAGAGCTGAACCTGAAGGACTCCTGTTTTTTCAAGTATCAGAATTCCCCTTTTAACACAAATTATTGCTTTGTCTCATTTTCCTTTTACATAACAAAAAGCACTGTGTTTGCAGCAATTACATCTTTCATCTTTACCAGCTTGCAAGTCAATAAATCTATTTCCACCTTTTGCATCTCCATCTCTGAAAGGCATAAAGTAAGTTTAATATATTTCTTAAAAAATGTTTCTCCTAAGTCTTCAGCCACTGACAATTAAAGTACAGTGTACTTATTACAGCAAAACAGAAAAACATATGGAAAAAATATAACTACATTAACATCTGCTGCCTTTCCTCCATCTGCTGTCTTTGGCCTCACTTTTGTTCAAACCTGCCAAAAGTACTCATTTTCCAAGGGTCTCATGGCACATCAACCACATCTTCAATTAAAGTTCCCAATTTCTTGTTAGTTTTAATGGCACAAGGGGATGTCTGCTCTGCATCCATGTGGCTGCATGAGGGCTTCAAGCAGAGCAGTGGTGGTTTCACAGTTTGAAAGATGTGAGTGTGGTAGGACAGGAGACAATGGGGTGACCACAGCATAAAGTTTGTACTTCTGGATGTAAAAGGTTTTGATTTCAACTAAGAAACAGCCCACAAATGCACAAAGATAAGAGCAGAAAAATAAGATTTTATTGTAGAGATGCCATCCTCTGACTCCTCTGGCAATTGGAAGGTCTCTTTACTGAAATAATTAACAAGCACTACCAACTAATATGTCACAGCTGTGATTAATCTTGAACAGAAACTTGTTTTAATTATCTTTTCATAGTTCTGTTTAAATTCTTCTCAGTCACAGGACAGATAAAATAGATGGTCCTGTGAAAGCTGACCAGGTCTCTGAGGCTTTGACATGTGATGCAGATTTTGAAGCTATTCCCCACCTCTGGGAGCTGTGAACTGCTTGGATCTTGAACAGCTCACCCCAGCAAAGCATCAAGTGCCTGCCCCAGCTCTGGGGCCTCAGCTGTGTGTGATCCTGCATGACTGCCCAGGCATTGCATATTTTCACAGGAGGTCAATAATTGGGTGCTTTACTATGTGAAAGGAGGAAAAATATGTAGTTTTTTTATAGTACAGGTGTTGGATTTATAGCAGGTCCTCAAGGCCAGCATCTCCACTGCTTTGTATTTAGAGGAAGATCTTAGTGTTTTGTTGTTGCTCTGTGTGTGCATGTGCACATTTCTGGTTGGTTTTGCTGTGTCTTTGAGATACCAAGCTTTGCCAGAGGAAGAATATGAGAATGTGTTCTTAGTACAAAAAGACAGCAAATCCTTCTGTGCTGGGGAGAAAATGAGTTGTCAGATAAACTGTAGCTGTGAGCATTTGCCATTCAGGGCTTGGTTGCACGTGGTCCAGCCATCTGTATAGTATTTATTAGACTTTGTTGATAAAGAAATTGTACAGTGAATAACTTTGCCTAAGAAGGGAGCATTTTCTTACTGTCAGGAGGACGTGTTCTGCACATGGCCATGAACACCTCTGGCAGACAAATGCAAGCTCCTGTTGTGTGCCTTTGTGAGCTGAGTAGGGTTTTCTTTTAGGTTCCTTACAAAGCCTGTGCAGAAGGAGCCTTCAGCAGCACTGTGCCTCCTCAGGTGTGTGGCAGGGGATGCTGGAGCAGTGCCTGCCTGCCTACCTGGTGTGGGCTCTTCCCTTGGCTTGGGTGCCTTGAGTTGGATCCCTCAGCCACTGTCTGTGTGCCTGTGCTGTCTGCAGAGCTGGTACACCCCTGTCTGCTGATGTTTGGGTCTCTGCTGATTTAAATGCACATTAGGTTCTCTCTCTGAAAGCAGATTTGGAATTGGTCTAGTGCTGGCTTTTTGTGTATTGCAAAAATTACCAGTCCCATTGCCTAATCCAGGCTGTTGGCAGAGGAACTCCTTCCAGGGACAGTGGGACACTCTGTGAGTTGTACATCATGGCTTTGCAGTGTATTCTGATCCTGCAGTGGGATGCCCCACTGAGAAAGGGCTGCTTGTTGGAGGTTTCCTGTGCCCACTATTGGAGCCATGGTCTTTATCTTTAACCTCCTGCCTTTCGCATGCAGGACACAGAACTACACCTGAAAGAGACCAGGAGAATTTGTGACCTAGGTGACCCCAAATGCATGTTTTTGCTTGAACATGCTTAGCTTGGATGCAAATATAGGTGACAGATGTATCCAAATGTAGGCAAGCAAAATGTGAAGAGAGGCAGTCTGCAGGTGTGCAAACTTACCTTGGGGTCTGGCTGAACTGGTGTGGGTTGTACTTGCAAAAGCCTCTGAGAGTGTTAACAGGCTGTCATTAAAATCTATTTGTCATTACAGACAGCTGGGAAGTTCTTCCAAATTCTCTGTATTTGTGCTAGGTGCAGCAAGCAGCAGCAGCTGTTGCTGGGTCTGTAGTAGGTGACAGCAGCAATTTATTCCATGGTTTCCTCAGTAGATTGCAAAGTCTCTGCAGAAACCCAGGCTTTCCCTCCTGAGATAGATGGGACTTGGAATTCAATCAAGCTCAGAGTACCTAAGCCCCAGACCCTCAATCACTGCAGATGAAGTGGCTAATACACCAAAGAGCATACATTGTGTCTGAAAAACACACCAGAAGTGGAGTTTGGAGAATTGAAATCTGTGTGTTCAACAGGGAGCGGGATTTGGAGCAGAATTCAAATTCTCACATTACAGAGAATGGCTCTGAGCTTAAAATATTATTTTTGCATTAATATTATAATACTATTTTTAACATCAATGGCAATCAGTATGTAATTGGCAGTGATCTCATGCATGCTCCTGGGTACAGACTGTTCTTTCCCAATTTGGAGTATTTGCTTGTTATTCCTGAACTGCATGCTCAGAAGAGGCCCCACGGTCATTAAAACTCTCCCTGCCAGGGCTCTGGCCACTGAGCACTCAGCAGTTAACCTCTCCTCGTGTCTTCTGAGAACCAGAGAGAGTTAGGACAGAACATTTCTGCTTGTGGCAATGCTTCTCTTAGGCCTGTGTTCTGTGATAGACACCACAGTGTCACACTTCATCTTGGAAATACGGTGCTGCAAAGTCTCCAGAAGTTTCCTTATAGCATCTTCAGTACCTGAAGGAGCTGCAAGAGAGCTGGAGAGGGACTTTGAGCAAGGGCATGGAGTGATTGGATGAGAGGGGGTGGCTTTACACTGGCAGAGGTCAGGACTGCAGGAAAGGCACAGGTGAAAGATGTGCTCTTGGGTGGCACGCGTTGTGTGTGACACCTGTAATAAATTTAGTAAGGTAGCCTCTCAAATGAGTTGATTTTGGATATAGCCTTTTCTGGTCTATGCCTAGAGGGAATTGCTCTATTGCAAAGACCAAAATGGTGCTTTCAAGAGCAGTGTTAGGTGCTGGTTTGAAAGCAGTGCTTTCATCTTTGGCTGTGGACACATAAGGGCTTACACTTCTCATTTGGTCCTGGTATGGCCTTCCATTTTTTCAGTGATTTGCAAGCACAGAGATAAGGATGTGCTGCTAACAAATACCTTGATAAAAGCTGAAATAAATGTGGATTCAGACAGTGAACCTGCTGATGTATGCCCCATGGTACTGTCAGAACTGGGATTGCCTGGTTTCAAGATCATCTCTCTGTGAGATGACTCTGCCCTGTCTTGAATGTCTTAGACATCCATGACAAATAAAATCTGCAATTAATCCAGCACTGTAAAAATAAAGTATTGCAGAGCAAGTAAAACCCATTTCTTGTAGCCAGCTGAACACCTGATGTGCTGCTTTTTGCTTGCAGCCCTGAACTTCACAAATAAGCACAACTTACTGTCAGCAGCTGCTGCTGTTCTAAGCTGAGAGTGCTGAGTTTCATTTCCTCGGCACTGCAAACGTGTACATCCTGCTCTCACGTGTGGGGCCTGTCTTGAAATCATTGTACTGTAAAAATCACACTTGGTTTTGGTGAAAGCAATCGAGAGGGAAATGCAGATCAAAGGTGGGTGGAGATTTCAGGTTTTGTGGCATTTAACACTTGCACCAACAGGTGTGAGATTGCGGGAGGCTGGATTTGACTTTCCAGCTGGGGTGTTTGTTACGTGTCCTTATGTTTCAATGTATATCTATAGCTCTTGGTTTTACACTTGTACATACTCTGCTTTTAGTCCCTGCTCCTCCCAAAGAGACGTCCCTGCAGACACTGGGTGTCCTGTGTGGTGGGAGTTTTTGTGGTGTTCACTATCCCTGCAGGCAGGGAAGACTTGTGTCTGCCTTGGAAGCATTTTGCATTCATTTGTTTATTTCAAATTCCAGCACATAGACTTGGAGAAGCAATTCCCAGAGGGGGCAAAGCAGTTGAAGGAGGAAAAGAGTTTAAAGAGGTGAACCATACACCAATAAATCTGCTTTTTGCTTTGCCTTTTCTCCTGAGGTTTCATCCCAGCCCTGTGTTGTGTCCCAGTGTGGTGGGATCACTGCTGCAGGGCTGGCAAACTGGGGAGCAAAGATTCCCATTGAAACATCCCACAAGTGTAGTGTCAGATGCTGTATGAAACAAGAACGTGCCCACACCTCATCTTTTGGCACTTTGCCATGCTCCAGAGAGGTTTGGAAGGAGCAGGAGAGCGGGCAGGGCTCTGCACTCCCCAGGACATGGGAGGTGTGTGCCTGTTGCTATGGTGCAGGCCAGGGTCTCCTTTGTGGGTAACAAGAACTGCTGTGAAGAACCAATAGCAAATCTCCTCTCCCTTCATTTCCCTTTTAATAACATGCATTTGCTTTACAGATTAGAATTTTTTTTTTAATTTGAAGACAAAAATCATTTAGCAAGAGTCAGTCTGTGACAAAGAATGTTGCCAAGATACGTAGAAATATCCTGTTGTGGCATTGCCTTGGAGACCTTAGAAAAGGTTTATTGAAGAAGACAGTTGGGGTTTTTTTGAAGATCCATTGATAGTACAGGACAAGTGGTGGGAGCCAGGCTCTGAAAGTAATTTTTTTTTAATTTTTATTTAGTCATTCCTGGGAATGAAGGTTGCCTTGAAATTATATTTTGTTTATTTTGTTTCTCTTTGGCTTTCAATGAACACCAACAGAGCTGGGGAAGGGGCTGGAGCACAGAGCCTATGAGGACCAGATGAAGGAGCAAAGGAGGCCCAGGGGAGACCTTATGGCCCTCTACAACTCCCTGAGCCAGGTCAGGGTTGGTCCTGTCTCCCAGGTAACATGCGACAGGACAAGAGGAAGTGACCTCAAGTTGTGCCAGGGAAGCTTTAGGTTGGATATTAGGAAAAATTTGTTCATGGAAAGTGTTATCAAGCACTGGAACAGGCTGCCCAGGGAAGAGGTGGGGGTCACCATCCCTGCAGGGATTTAAAAGCTGGGTAGGTGTGGCGCTAGAAGACACAGTTTGGTGGTGGACTTGGCAGTGCTGGATTAATGGTTGGGCTTCATGATCCTGAAAGTCTTCTTCTATGTAAATGAACCTGTGTTTCTGGATAAATGCTATTCTTTTCCTTAAAGTAAGTCTGAGAAAAGAAATTGATTTCATGCTTTCACTTAAACGTTAGAATTCTATGTTTTTAAAAAAATATTTCTCCCCAAACTAGAAATATTTTGTTTGTTTGAAAAATGTTTGGATTTTGGTTTGTGAGGTGTTGTCTGGTGCTGGGGTTTTTTTAAACTCCTTTGCATTCATCTGCGTCTGACAGCTCAAACTCATTGCAAACTAGACATTTTCATGGAGAGAGAATCACTTTATTCACTCACTAAACAACTTCTTCTAATGACTAAGCTATTCAAACATTTTCCATTGCTGAGCTTCAGAGGTCAAACTGGTACTGACTCCCTGCATGGCCTGGGATAAGTCATTATCTCTCTCCTCTCTCTGCAAACCCTGACTGTTAAATAGTTCCTCCCAGAAGAGGTGTGAGAAACAATTAGCTCATGCTGATAAAATGTTTTGAATACAAAATGTGGTTGATAGGTGCTAAAAGATGCTCCCATCAGTCATCATTAGTGATGCTGTCATTTCCCAGTCTCGGATTTTTGGTTATGTGCTCCACAAGTGGAAAGGAAACAGGACAGACTCAAAAAGTCTGCCAAAGTACTCCTGTCTTCAGATGTTTTAATAACCATTCATCATTGATTTTATCTGCTACTGTTCACTTTTGCAAACAGAGATATTTCCATATCCACGGATCTAAAAATTGTGTCCTTCATAAGTTTTCACAGCTGGGGCAAAGGCAGCTCAACCTCACCCATCCCTGATGCAGGCAAATATTTTACATGGTCTATTCCTTTTCCTTCATATGATAAATTTTGAATGGTGCAAAGGTATGGGCTGTGTATTTATCTAAGAGCATGGAGGGGAGGATCATGATGGTTAAGAGCGGACACCTGAGCCTGACTCTGACCTTCCCAGGGAGGGTTCAAACGTGTAGGTGCTCAAGAAAAAAAAAAAAAAAAAGGCAAAATTGGGAGGGATTTGTTTTGTGGCAAAGTTACTTCACTGAAAGAAAGCTCAGGCTGTAGTCAGGTGTAGTCATTGCTTTCTGCAGACCTGTGAGGCAGTTCTGGGATACCAAACTGTGATGGTTAATCACAAGGAGTGAAGGAAAGCACTGAAGGACTTTTTTTTCTCTATTGAAGCCTGTGTCTGTTTTCTCATGGATATTTAATGGTGTCAGGCTGAAGTGTCTGGTTAATCACTGCTCACAAACCTGTGTAAAACCTCCCTGCTCCTTCTGAGATAGGGCTTGGATTCTGGCCCAGTGAAGAAGAGATGCCAGTGCAGGTGACTTGGGCACCCCAGAGGCCTCCTAGCTTCTGTCTGCTGCAAACCCCAACACAGGGGTTTTCTGCACTATGTTGGATTGTAATTGATCTATGTTTTCATGTAAGAAATGCTTGTCATGCATGGGATGTGACTGTTCAGTAAGATGAGTGTAATTTTTCTCCCCATTTATAGGATGGCTATTTTTCCCACCGACCGAAAGAGAAAATGCGAACAGACAGCAATAATGAAAATTCGGTCCCCAAGGACTTTGAAACTATTGATAACAGTAACTTTGCTCCCAGGACTCAGAGACAAAAACACCAGTCTGAGCTGGTGAAAAAACCCCTTAGCAAACAAAAGGAGCACTTGAGAAAGAAACTGGAAGAGGAAAAGATGAAGGAGAACTTGCTGCTGGGGAAGAACTCCAACGAGGTGGTGCAGTTCAGGGATCACCTGGGGAAAAACAGCAGCAACAGCAACAACCTAAAGGAGATTGACAGGTTTCCCACAGAGCATCTTTTACAAAAGCTTGAGATCAGCTCCCCTGAACTGAAATATGACCAACCACCCAAGTGCGAGGTGACGGGCAAGGAGGCGATCTCGGCCATGTCCCGCGCCAAGTCCCAGCAGTGCCGCCAGGAGATCGCGGACGTGTACTGCCAGCACAAGCTTGGGAAGCTGATGCCGGAGCAGGTGACGCGGTTCTGTGCCCTGGAGGGTAAGTTGGGAGATGGAGGAGTAAAACACTGTCCTGGGGAAGTGTTCTGCGTAATTGGAATGGCCTTCTGCTGACAGAAGTGGCTTTATTGCAGGCATGTGTCATGGACTTGGCCCACGAAAACAAGGGAGGCTTTGAATTCCCTTTGAACAAGGGAATAATGTGGATGTCACAAGATCCCTGGTGGATTCCTGCAGAATTCACTTCTACCAGATTTTTATTGCACAATGTGATCTAGGTATTCAGCTGCTACTCCTGTTTCTTTTAGTTCTTAACCTACAAACACAGAGAAGCCTAGTCAGAATCTTGCCATGCTGTGCAGCAGTTGTGTGCTTTTTGGTAATCAGAGAACAGCCATTGTGAATTTTGGAGCTTTTTTGCTAACCAATACATGAGTGGCATTGCTATTATGTTTTTTTTCTGCCACAGTGGAGTCCTAAGCATTTTGATAACCCAGGTAATTATCATAAGTATATCAAAAATCCAAAAGCACGGGAAAAAATCCAATTTTGTGGCCGACTTCTATTTTTAATATTCTTGAATCAGCAAAAGTTATTTTGAAAATCACTGCTGGAAAGTCAGTTACCTCTGCTGGCCTAAGCCAGGCTTTGATTGTTGCTTTGGTTTCTCCATGCCCTCAGATCACGAGTTACCTCTCAGCTTGCTGTCAGTTTGCATGTCTGAGCTGACCTTTTTCTACTTTTCAAAAAGTGCTTCATGTGCCACTGTTCATCCAGCTATAAGATCTCCATAGAGTAAAATGCCTTTAAAAACAAAATAGCATTGATCAGTTGATCAGAGTGGGTATTGATCAAGGAGCAGCATTACCCACAGCAGCGTTGGTTTATACAACGGTCCAAAGTCCCAACCCCGTAACTGGCCATGCACAGAAGGATATGCCATGTCTTTGTCCAAGCTGAAAGTGCAGAGGGGATTTATAAACTAGAGAATAGGTCTTGCTTTGAGACTATAGAATAAACATGGGGGGATCCATGGGAACCAGGGGATATTTAGTTCCTTTCATTGGGAACATCCTCTAATGGGTAGTTTACTGCACCATCAGAAAGCAGTGGTTATGCAGGGTGATTTCAGTCTGGTAGACAGAAGGATGGCATTGCTATTACAGAGATTAGGAGGTTAAATTCCCTGTACAGACAGTGAAAAAGAGGAGCTGCCTCAGAGAATGTATCCAAAAAAACACATCTCCCTGTAACAAGATTCTTAGGCTTTTAATTTAGGTGGTGCATCTTCCCAGAATGACTGGCCTGAGCATTCTCATTCCCTACCCCAATGCATCTGTAAAGCAGATTTGGGAGCTTTGCTGTGGAGAAGTGGTAGTGCATGTGGAAGGGGAGATGAGTTGCTAATGCAGGAAGAACCAGTGCACAAGAAGATTGGGTCACCAAACCTATGGAGGAGATCCAGACCTTGAAGTCATTTCCCAAATGTTTGAATACAGAACTGTCAAGACAGACATGGGGGAACCCCAAAACTGAAAGCACCCAATGCCTACTGGAAGGCCTTGTATGTATATAATTTGGTAGGTCCCTTGAATTTTATAGGCCTGTTAAAGATCCATTTTCTGTGTTTCAGTGTGTTGTGGTCCCATATCTCTCCTCCCAGTGTAGAACATAAATACTGCTGTTCTTCACTCACACAGTGACTCCATCCCTCATGCAAGGTGACTTTAACTCTGTTGGTCCTTGAAAGGAATTGGGCTTGGTTATGGGAGATGTTTGTGAAATACTGGACATCAGCTTTTGGGGATGTGAGACACCCCGTTGGTGGGACTGCTGGTAGGGGGAGATGTGGGTAGAGGCACTTCTTGTATTAAAGAAGTGATCTGGTGTTTTTCAGCAGCAGTCAGACATCTGCGGTCTGAGCCTGTGTGTTCAGCATGTGAGTGTTGTTCCCATCAGTTTGGTTTGAACAAAGGTTTCCTGTCTGTTTTCAGCAAAACTCTGAAGTATAAATATTTATGCATTGGAGCAGCACATTCATCCATTATTCCAAAAATAAACGTGTGCCCAGTGCTGTGGTTTCCATTGAGATGTCATCCAGCTTTCAATCCCCTTGGATCTTGTCTCAGCTGATCAAAACCATGACACTGCTAAGTGTAGCTATCAGTCATGGACAGGACTCCATCCAGCTGGATTGTCATAAATGTTAAGTGATACATTCACTTCAGTGCTTATCAAGGAGAACAGGATCATACCAGCTGTTACTTTTTAAAGTGTTTTATTGTTTCCAAAGGCAACAGGCAAAGGAAGTTAATTATAAGGATCTTCAGTGATACAAGGAAGGATTGTTAAAATCAAGAGCATGATGTCCCCTGCCTGACATGCTGGTGTTATTTCCGTGAGGGCTGCAGTCCCTCTAAGGGCATGGCTGCTGGAGCAGTAGAACAGGACGTGGCACCTTCACCAGTCACCTGACTTGCAGAGCAGGTGAGCTGGCATTTCCCTGCAAGCTGGTCCTAAAAACACGACACAAATGCTGTGGCACAGGAGACTGGTGTCAAAGGCTTTAGGTGCAGCCTTTACCCAGTCACGGCTGGGAGCAGGGTGAGGGGCAGCTTGCTGGCCTCCCTTGGCTCAGAAGGGGATGTTTGGCCTTTGTAGAAGTGTGTTTTGGGGAAAATGCATTCAGCAAATGTGAGATGGGAAGTGTAGGCTCAGCTCAAGGTTAGATGAGGAAATAGCAAATCCAGTCCTGTGCAGGTTGAGAAGATAGCCACAGACATCCTTTGGGGAGTTCCTTTTGTCTCAGGAGACATGGTACAGGGATCAGCAACCTGTGGACAGTGTGGCAGATGTTTCCTTGCTGGAGCCCTCTCTGGCCTAGTCCTGCACAGACACTGATTCTCTGGTGGGCCAGACTCCCTTCTGCTCCCCAAAGCTGTCAGGGCATGTGGACCAGCTGCCTCCCTTCTTTGTCCATCATCATGCATGGTCCTCCTCTTGTGCAGAGGTACTGGGAAGAAGCAGAAGTTTAAATGAGGATTCTTGTCTCTAAAATACCCATCACTCTGTACCTAGATAAAATCCCCTTGAACAAAGCACAGGTGAGCTGATCTGTGCCAGGTTGCCCCCCACAGAATCCATTATTGCTGTGGGCAGGAGCACAGTCCTGGAATGGCCGCTGTGACCCTGCCCCTGC
This sequence comes from Euphonia xanthogaster, assembly GCA_034509185.1. Lineage (NCBI taxonomy): Eukaryota > Metazoa > Chordata > Aves > Passeriformes > Fringillidae > Euphonia > Euphonia xanthogaster. The sequence continues at coordinate 7,984,433 of JAYDZK010000044.1, forward strand.
CCACCAGCAATGGGCAGCACTGCAATTGCAATTACACAACTCCACATTTCAACATGATACTGAACCTGTGGTTTGTACTTCCTGTCCTCCTGAATGAAGAAAAGCCTAGCTGCTGGCCAGTGGCTGGATCCAGTCCCTGAGTTCTCTGTTTTTCACTTGATGTGGATCGTGGCAATTTGCAGCTCTGCACCCCTTGCCTTGCAGGGTTGCTGGATGGACACGGAGCACAGTTCCTGCTTGGTCATTGCCACCGGGTCAGGAGTCATCACAGGCACAGTCCCAGGTGGTATCTGCACCAGGCCTCCTGGGCCAGCTTCTCTCAGCTGCCATATCCCCAGGGGAGACTCTGGCCTAATCCTTATCATTAATTACCCAGCTGGCTTTATTCTTGGCCCAGATTATGGCCCTAGATAGACCAAAGTACATAGCAGAGTTTTTTGAGAAGTGTTTTCTAAGATGTAGTTCTAGCAAATAAGAAGTCCCTAGGAAAGCAGAGAGCCTCAATTGATCCTGATTTATTTCCTGTGGGCATTTTTGTTATCTTTTCTTAGTTTTTAAATCAAACAGGTTTTCCACTACCTTCATCCTTATAGGGTAAACCCAGCTTACAATAAAGTAGGAAAATAATCAAACTTCCCTCATTCCAAATAATTTATCGGCACTGAAAGAGTTTTTTGCAGATCAGACTGCCTTCTCCCTGGTTACTTATTGATAATGCAGCTCTGGCACACTGAAGCAAGTGCGTTCAGCTTCTTAGAGGCTGCTGGGAAGAAAATTTTCCATTTTATTTTAGAAACACAACCTTTTGGTTTTCAAACTGAGAGAAAAGGGCTCTGGAGCTCTGCTTACTGAGCAACACACAGGTAATAGCAATCTGAATGTCCATAATGTTTTTATCTGATGACTACAAAGCACTCAGCAGAAAGAGGTGTGATTCATAGGAAGGGAGAGGAGAAGCCACAAGATGCCAAATACTTTTGGGGTGGAGCAGAGCTGTTCTTCAAGGCATGGAAATGAGAGCATCCTCTACAGAATTTTGAAAGAATGGGAGCTGTAATGAAGCAAATAGAGGATTTCATCCTCTCAATATGCATGTATGCACACAGTGACATATAAATGTGCGGTTTGTTTAGCTTTTAACATTTTGGCAGTGCATTTTTGGACTCACTGGGTTTGATCTACAGATCATTGAACCCCAGATTTGTCTTTTTCTGCTGGTTTGAGGATTCCAAATGACATTGGCTGCTGCTGCTCTCCTGTTAATCTGTTAGTGTGACAGAATCACTGTGGTTAGCTATACACAGTTTAAGGAGCATGTAAGAGCCACTGCACATGCAGCCCAGACAGCATTTTAATTTGCTACACCGCAGATGACTCTGGTTGCAGTAAATTTACTGTGAGTAGACTAATTGCAAAATAACCCTAATTGAGTAGTTATCAGCAAACAACATCCTGTGGAACAAAACTGCTTACAATTAATAGCATTTAAGCCATGCACTGGTATTCTGCAGAATGCTACGATGTAATTACACCGTGTACAGAGATTGTGTTCTGTTCTGCAAACCATGTTTCCAGCTTTCATTATAAAGGGCTGCTTCAAAATTCAGTCCTTGCATTTTAGGCTAAATGAATTTATGAAATAAGTGATGTGTCTTTCCCCTTAACATGTGTGAAGCAGAACCAACTCTAATAAAACCAGTGAAGCTGTGGCACTGTCAGGAGAAAAATGAGTGGTGCTACTGTCTGGTCACGTTAGGCCTGTCTGATCACCTGTGGGTCTGGAGGCTGCAGAATTGGTCCCCAAGAGCAGACTTGCAGAAATCATCTGGCACATGGCATCTCAAGGAAATGCTGGGAGCAATACTTGACATAAGGAGTGGGGGGCAGAAGGGATGGAAAATTTATGGTCAGCAGTCCTAGTTCTCACCAAGCCTCTGTTTTGGAAAATGTTATCATTTTATGGAGCATTAAAGGGGGAGTGTGGGCAAGCGTGGGAGAGGATAATGGCTGAGTATGTCCTTGCTGCAAACCTCCTGGGAAGAGAGTATGAGGGTAGCAGAAGCTCAGTGAGTATTTTGATAAAGATTACTGTGTATGTACAGAGATGAAAGAAAAGTACTTAAGTGATCATTAATGCTTCCCAGTGATCCTGAAATGTGTGGACAGTGTTGGTGGGGAAAGTCAAATAAAACTATGGCTAAAGAAAATTGTTCATATGAAGGTATGAGCTGGGGGAGTGGGGAGAGGAATCAGAAGGACCAAGAAACCCAACCCAAAACAAAAGCACCAAACCCAGCCTCCCCCTGTACAAGGAAAATCTGAGCCCTACTCTTTTTCATGCATAATGTCTTTCATATAAAAATGTTGTTGGACCTCTGGAGTGGACCCATTATGATGATTTTGAAAGACAGACCCTGAAGAGGAAACATGGCATCTAATTATCTTAATTTTACTCAGTGCTAAGCAAGCAGCTGTGTACATTAGTACTGGACTGAGCTTGAGGTAAGCTTCAGTGCTATTCTTTCCTAATTTGACATTCCAACCATAACAAAACTGTGTCAGGGTGTCAGTGTAACATACTAATTGTAAGCAGGCAGCTTTTAGATTTGCTTTTTGTTTTAAGCTTAAAATGCCACCAAGGACAATTGGAGCACAGATTCAGCTCTGTCTTTCTAACCATTGCCCTTCTCCAAGTACCATTGCTTAGCAAATGCTCAGTTTTCTTGGGAATCTGCAGCTGATGAACTATTATTTTGAGAATGGGGAAGTTTTATGTTCCAGAAATGCCATGCTAGCTGCAGCTCGAGGCTGCTGCAGTTCAGTTTGAAGCCAGTGGCACTGAGTGTATTACTTTAAAAATAACTGGGGGGGAAACTATTGACATTTAATTTCTTCCTCCTGAGCCGAGGCAAAGAATTTTTCTGTTTTGTGGCTTCTTGAAACAATGCCTTGAATATGTACAGAGTTTGTTACTGTGTTAAAAATATAATTAAAGGGAAAGCACCCTATTTCAGGAAGGTTTGTAAAAGGGTACATTTCTTTGATGTATTTCGGGAGTCACTGAGCTTTATGAGATCACTGGTTTGTAATGGCTTCCCCTGGAAATGAGGACGAGTTGTTTAAGAGATCTGACTCTGAATTAAAATGCCAGCAATCTAGGCAGGAAGCCAATCTTACAGGACATTATTGCCATTTTAAGATTCCAAACCATAATTTGTTTCTGTTGCAAATATTTCTTATGCGGATGGTAGTTTTACAACATCCATCTTTTTTCTCCGTGGGTAATCATGACTTCCATAGAAAAACTGAATGACAAGAATCTGTAGCTGAGCAACCTTGAAAAAGATTTTGAAATTGCTCATTGTATATTTAGTCTTCCAAGTAAATGCTTGTCTTTGATAGTTTGAGAGCGTGTTAGAAGTGAATAGCCCTGATTCACTGCTCACACTATTTTAATATCCAGCCACCTCACTGATTTATCACTTAGTTGTGTCAAATGAGTTACTCCTGATTGGCACCTTTGTAAGGAGGAACAGAGCGCTCCCATCTCCCAGTCCCTGCTGCTGTCACCATCAGGCTCAGCTGAATGCACAGTAAAGTCTGAAGCATTTTACAGTTTTACTATAAAATAAGATATTGGTTTAAAGTCCTGGCCCTACTGAAAGGACCATGGCGAACGTCCATCAGTTTTCCTCTCCAGCTTTCTCACCATCCCCCAGGGAGGCCAAAGAATTTTTTCAGTCCTTTCTTTAAGGGCTTGCTGCAAGCTGAATGATCTCTATCAACTCTTGTGTTCAGTGCTCACCCATTTGTCCTCATCTACAGATGTTACTGTAAAAATGGTGGAAGATTTAAGCCAAAGAGCAAAATTATGCTGCAGGAAAATCATTGTCTAGTAACTCGAACTCTGTGGTCTCTGGAAAATAATTTGCATAGCAATTTTATGTGCTTTCAAATTGTCAAATTTGTAGGATTTCTTCTGAAGGCCTGAATTGCTTTTTGCCTTTTAAAACAGAACCCTGTGCCTGAGAGCACTGTCCAAACACTCCCTGAGCTCTGTCAGCCTCGGAGCCCTAAGCACCTCCCTGGGGAGCCTGGTCCAGTGCCCAACCACCCTCTAGGTGAAGAACCTTTTCCTAATATCCAACCTGAACATCCCCCAACAGTCTGCAACAGTTGTAGGTCCTGTCAGAGAGCACCTCAAAAAGAGCTGTCAGGCAAAAGGATCTTTTTCTACAAATCTCATTGGAAACCTCACTACTCAGCTGAAGTTCAGGGCAGCCCTCAGTGTAACTAGAATGTAATTGTTTATATAATTCTCTTTGTTGCAAGGTGATTCTGTCTCTTTTGTGGAGACTTTCTTGCCCATACTAATGGAAGTGTTTTGTTGAAGTCTTGATTAATTTCTGTAACTCATTACAAGTTGTAAGAGAAACACTTTGCTGGTGAGAATGCACCTTTGTTGGTGACTGGCTGTGAACAGCAGCTTAAGCAGCCTGGCTGCTTACTCACCTGTGGTTTTAATTGCAAATGGAGGGTTCCAGGCAGCTGGTGGATATTGCTGTGCAGTGGAGCATTGCAATCCCTGCTTCTCTCAGGCTGAAGCTCTGTGTGTGTTACTGTGCTGCGCAATCGTGTGGAGCTCGACAGGAGTATGACTAAACAGAACCATACATTTTCATGTTCTGCATCTATTTCTGGGCTGTGATTCATTCTGGGCAATTTAGTGAATAGTAGAGAGGAAAAGGGAAGTTCAAAAGAGAAATTTACTGCAATATATGTTTTACCCATTTGTACTTTCCCTTTTGCATGGGACTGAGGTGTAGGTGCTCTGGAAGAACTTCCCTGTGGCACTGAGCAGGTTTGAGGATCTATCCCCAAATCATTCTCTCTATCTGAGACAGTCACTTTCTTTGGTCATGTATTCAAAAGCATGTGAGGAATATACCCCTTACAGAAGGGAAAGGTGGGCAGGAGAACCCAGCCTGGCTCATTTGGCCACCTTGTCAGAGAAACAAATGGCTAAGGAGAGATGTGTTTGAGATTAATTGTGAGGAGAGCTACCAAGAGACATTGTGGAAAAAAACTTCTCTATAACACACACTGGACTTGCCAAGCCAGAGCAGAGGGAGGCTACACAGAGCTGAAGTGGTTTTGTAAACAAATCTATAATTTTTTACCAGGAGGTGATCACAAAGCCAAGCTTCCTGTGAAGTGGTCACAGCAAAGTGGGCTAGAGGTGTAACTGATGTCATAAAGTAGCTCTGCTGGCCCTTCTTAAGTGATGTCTTACTTCAGTAAATTTATTCTATAACCTTTATCAGTGAACCATAAAATGTCTCTATGCACTTCTACCACCAAAATTTTAAATTCACTGAGAAATAAACAAGACAATTTTGTTCTTATAGGAGCAAGCAAAGATAAAGAGGTAGGGATTCTTGTCTTACCAGTCTTTGGAAGTTTATAGTCCAAAGCAAAGCCCATCCCTCCAGCACCTGGGAATAAGAACAGTTGTATGGCAGTTCTGATTCAGAAAATGTTCTACCTTGCAGATCCCTGAAAAGCAAATGAGAAAATCACTTCTGACAGGCTCACGAGGAATATTACAAGGGAGCTTCAGACATCTCTGGCATTCTTAACCTGGTCATCAAAAAGGAAATCTTGGTGAGAAATCCTACTAGATTCAGCTCCATCATTTACAATTGAAAAGGCTGCAGTTAGCACACAGGTTCACTCATTTTCATTTCTCTCAATCATTTCTGCCCATTTGTAGGCATAATTTGCCCAACATGCAAACATTTGTGTTGTCATGGCATTTCCTTTACATTGCTGCAGCCTGCAAAATTTTAGGAAATAAATCAGGGATGTTAGGGGGCCTCTAATGTGCAAACTTGAAATCACTCAGAAAATTCTACTGAAATCCATTCAAGCAGAAGGATGACTTCAAGAAGGAGAAAAAGGAAAGATGCAGTGTGATTGCTCTAGAAGTTATTAAAGAGCTCTAAACTAATGAGGGACAGCAGGAATATGCTCCATTACACCATATCATGGGCCTATCAAATAAGCACTAGTAGAGGTTAAGATCTAGACTAGTACTGGGGAAACTTGGGTTTTGTTCTTTGATGTGGCACAGGCTCCTTGGGACACCTCAGACAGCTCATGTCATGTTCAGCCCAGGTATTTAACTCCATTTCAAATACACGCAGAGGAAAAATGGGGGTGGTGATGTTACAGTTAGTTTGGTATTAATGTGGATTTTAAATCCTGTTTATTCAAAAGACTTTGAAATAATTCTGATAAAAAATAACGAGGTTTTTCTTCTGAATTCCCTAAAGGAGTTTGCTGAACAAAAGTATCTTTAGGGAGGAAAAATTCTCCCTTTTCTCTCTTTTTCTCTTTTTCTGGTAGCTATCAGTATGTTTCGTGTTTTTGTACCAGACCAAATCTGTTCCCTTTGTTTCAGGGTGCTTAGGAAGGAACTGTGGTTTTACTTACCATATATTTCAAAGCCTGCCTGGTGCTGTATTTATTGTGTATTCCACAATAAATTTCCCAAAGTAAAGTGACAAACCAGTAATTTTTCATTATGAATCAGCTATCCATGAAAGATTGGATTTAGGTCAAAATTTATTACCCTATGGAACTAAAGCCAATATTTAACATAATGTCAGCTATCTTGATATTAGAGAATTTTAATGGCTATGCAATTTTATTCAATGATGAAGTTATTTCAGTTGTGTAGTGTATGCTGGGCAATTTGATATACAGAACCTTGAGATGAAAATTGGATAAACATGGAAAATGGTGATTGATTGGTGGAAGGTTGCAATAATGTCTGCCTTGATATACCTTTTATTGTTAAATTATTTATCTAATGCAATCTCCTACACTTTTAGTAGTCTTTAAGTTGGCATTAAATCGATGTTTAAGTCTTCACAGTCAGAAAGGCCTCATAACTCAAACTGATAAATATCTTCTAACATATCAGGAGGAATAATGATCCATCTTAATATCTGAAAGTAAAAAAAAGGTGTTATTCTTTCTATTTTCTATGAATTCCTATCTTTATTCAGACAGTAACTAAATCTAGTGAAGAGTGAATAGGAATGTGAGCTCCTTTCTGCCTTAAAGTCTGCAATATTTTGCTTAAAACTAATGCTGGAATTTTATTCAAATAGTAGGAGGCTTTTCATTTTTTGAGGTGGAGATAGAAAAAATTATCCTATGGATAAACAGAATCTCCAAATGAGTTTTCATCTTAAAGCATTACAAATATATTTCAACTATGCCTAAAACTATCCAGCTGCAATACCACAGAGGTGCCATAAGTACATCTTCAGTACTTTGTAATTTGTCCAGAATTCAAGTAGAACGTGAAAACCTTGCATCATCCCTGAATAATACATTTCAGAGCTGCTGAAATATTTTTCATCATTTGCATAAATCTTGCATAGAAGTAATTGTGATTTGACAGTTTTCTTTTTATTATCTGAGTTGAGAACTGAAACCTGTAATTGTTAGCTGGCCTAAACTGGTGTAGCTTCATTTGGATAAAGCAATGAACCAAACCAACCCTGCAGCTTTTCTAAAATGCCATCATCTTCCTTTCGAGCAGCATCTGCCTGTGCTGAGGGAAAACTGAGGAAATCCTACATTTCTTCAGATTTATTGGGTTAAGCTAGACTGGAAATTGTGTAATACTACACACGAGACATTTAGGAACCCCCAAAACTTCCAGCTTCAAAGGGCAGTTTTTGTAGCAGCTCAGGCTCCCTACCTGGGCTTGTTTGTTGCTTTGAACATGGCAGATTTACTTTTATGATTCATAATCATCCATAAAGAAATTCAGCTGTTATTTAAAATGCTCTGTTGGGAACGCTCAGTAGTTATTAATTAATAATGTATCAGTAAAGCAACAAAAGGGCAGGTAAAGCTGCAGTTAGAAGTATTGGCTGGGTCTGTGCTGCCTTCAGAATTGTGGTTATGTCTTGTTTCCCCAGGGTTAGCTCATCCTTGTGACTCGGTTCTCCTCTTCATACTCCAGGCCCTTTCTGTAGAAAATACTGACTGGTGCATGAATTTATCCACAATTAAAAGTAAACCAAAATGCTTGTTAGCATTAAGAGTTATAAACTTACTCCTAATATTTTTTTCAGTGACAGAAACGTGTCAGGGACTCGTGAGAACAAAAAATCACTCAGTAACTTCTTTTAAATGAAGAAAATTTAGGGCTAAGTATAGAAAAAGAAGAAAGCACACTAAAATCTACTTTGAAGTGCTTTTATATATTGCTGTAGAGTTTTATAGACAACAGTGCCACTTTATTACAGTGCCAGTGAGGATCAGTGCTGTGAATGTCAGTGCAAACCTGGTGTCAGTGGGGCTAGAAATGGACCAACTGAATGTTGCTGCTTTTGAAGAAAAAAGAACGAACTGCTTGGAGATTTCCTGTACCCCCTGCTGGCCCAGAGCTGAGCTCTGTTTGGCAATATTTTTTTGTGTTTTTGCTTTCATGCTGATTACCACTTTTGCAATGTGTCCTATTTTTGTGTAGTAATTGGTAATCTGGAAAATTTACTTGGTGTGCAAGATTTAATATTCGGTCCTGCTGTCATGCTGACAATGAATTAGCTTTTTGGACTCTATCATATGTTCTCAGCAGGCACCTATGTAATTAAAATGAGCCCACGTTGAGTTTCATATTAACACTCAAATCACCTTTGGCAAAAGGTCTCTGTGTTCTTTTGGGATTATACTCTGGGGCAATGTAATTACAGTGTCAAGTATAATATTTACCTTTAAATACTTCTTCATATTAAACTTTTCCATACTGTCCTAATAAAAATGTTGCCAGCACAGGCATTCTATTTCAGATGTTGTCTTCAACTCTAAGAAAGTTGTGCTGTTGAACAGTAAGGATTTGGTGTCAGGAGACATTGGATTAGTTTGCATAAAAAGTCATTCCAGAAATTAGGTGTTCTTTCATAAAGTTGGTACTTGCTGTGACAATAGGGGCAGGGTGATCCAGTCTCAGAAAAAGAGGGAGAATGAATGGTGTGTGTGTGGATAAACAGTTCACCTGCTAGCAATAGTGTCTCGAGAAATAATATGAAGAGATTTTTCATCATTCTTTTAATGTCAAAATAAAGATAGGGGAAATTAAATTATACCTGAAAGAAATTGCAGCTCAGGTGTTTTTGATTCTTTTAGCCATAATGGAGGATTGTTAAGGAGGCTCAAAGTTAATCTGCATTTTTATAGATCAGGGATTGTTCAGAACTGGAACATGAGCAGAATTTGGCTCAGACATGCTAATTCTCTTTTGATACTGATTTTACACTGCCTATTCTCCATTGATTTCAGAGGGGCTGCAGAGTAGGAGATGGACTGGAATGAATCCCGCAGATGAGACAAGAAGAAATATTATTTGTTTAGGCAAGGAGGTAGTTAATGAATAGTAACAACATAACTTCATTCAGCTCA
>JAYDZK010000044.1:7994015-8031305 GCA_034509185.1 Euphonia xanthogaster
ACAAACAAGCAAGTGATGTGCCATAAAATCACTCACCATCCACTGACCAATGCCAGGCCCCTCTTCCCAAGCTCAGATCAGTCCTCCCTTCCGGGTAACTCAGCCCAGTTTATCTAATGGGTATGACATTCCGTGACGTGGAGTACCCCTTTGGCCAGTTCAGATCACTTGTCCCACTTTTGCTTCCTCTCCGTTTCTTTTGTGTATCTTCTCACTGGAACAACATGAGACACATGCACATAAAAATGTCCTTGACTTAGGATAAACACAAATCAGTGGAACCCAAAAGGTCAGTGTGTTATCAACATTATTCTCATTCTGAATCTGAAGCACAGCACTATATCAGCTACTGGGAAGAAATTATCTCAGCCAACACCAAGACAACTGGCTTTCATCTAACATAGCAGTGAGGATATTGTGCGGTGAAATGTGGCCTAAAATAAGCTTAAAGCAAGCACTGAATGTTACAGCTTGTCTTTGAGAATTTCTGCAGAGCTGGTAACACCTCAGATGCCTGCAGAAGAAGGTGCCTTGAGGATGATGCCCATTGATTTCCTGTTAAAGGGTCATTTTCTAAGAGATGTGTAGCAACTTAATGCATTTCTATGATAAGGGGAGGGAAAGGAGCAGTAAAGATTCAAGGTATGTTTACTAGTAGTAGAAGCAGCAGCAGCAGCAGCAAGAGGAAAAATAGATTAAATTGGCTAAGACCAAGTACAGCATCTACTAAAAGTGCTAAATATTGGCAGCCAAGTGGCAGAACGGGATCTAGCTATTGGAGGACTATGGTTATAGGTTTTTTTTTTTATAAGTCTGGTAGTTCTCAATATTTTCATTAGAAACCTGGATAATGGAGAAAATGATGAGAAAATGTTAAAATCATGTTGGTCAGAAAGGCAACTCAGGCTCTTTGGAGGACAGCCTGAGAGTTCAGAATAGTCCTTTGCAAGTCACCATAATCATCAGTTGTCTTGATACTAATGACATCACCAAACAGACAGTACTTGCTAGGTAGGCAAGCAAAGGGAACAGGGTTTCTAGTAGAGGTAGACAATAAGCACTAGTAGCAATAGAAAAGCCTTTGATCTGTATAAGACATTATTTTCACAAGGCATTTATAAAAAGTTTAGACTGAAAATGACATCATCAAATGACACCAAAAACACTTTGAAAATTTGAATGTCAAGATGGGTTAAAGGAATTTGCCTCTGACTAAAAAAAACTGTGACTGAATTTTCCAGTATGAGAAGTTGCTTTTAATGAGCATGATCAATTGTCCCATGAATGCAGTACATTAAGTATTCAGCTTAATTTACAGCAAAGAAATTTTGGATAGATCAGGAAAACGTGCTTCTTAATATAAGACTTCCTTGAACAGGCTGTTTAATAGCCTCTAGAAACAGTACAATTTCAAGATTTAAAAGAAGTTGCATAAGTTTCTGACATGGACAGGCTGACTATACTTGAATTTTCTCAAAACAAAAAGTAAATCATCTTTCAAGGGTAGGTTGTTTGCTTTTGTTTTGAACTCCCACCCCCCCACCCCATTTCTATGATTTTTCCTAATAAAATTTTGTACTTAAAAGATAAAGTTTACTTTTCTGCCTAACATTGTGTATTCCACAAGCCCATGATCATTTTTCGTGCTCAAAGCATCACATCTGGTTTATTAAACAGTCTGGGAACTATAAGGGTTGTAGAAAATTCCCACTATCTTACTTAGCTGCTCTTGGTGCAGCAGTAATAATGAAGCCAATATGCTAAACCAGGTTTCTGCTAAATCAGCACCATGCAATCACTAACACATAGAAAGATTCTAAACAAAATCATGAAAATAAATCATACAGATGATAAATTGTAGAAATGGGGCAAAAAATTACATTACTAGTATGTTAAACTCATTAATGAGGGTCCTAGAGAAAAGGTGACATAGAACTATGTGAAAAAATCTTTAGGAAAATATTTTGAAACCCCATAAAAACTGCAGCATAAATGATGTCAGCCTTTGAAACCTGAAGAGGAATTATATAGCCAGAACATCATGTTTCCAGATGGTTAGTGGCAAAATCTGAAGGACATTCAAGAACAAAATAAGCAAGCTTTAGAACTACATGCAACTCTTACTTAAACCACGGGCCATGGTAAAGTTCTTGGCGGAAGAAAATGCAGACAAAGAAACTATGAGTCTTCCATGATGAAAGGAACAAAATGATTCAGCTTCTGAAATAAACCCCACAGTGAAGAGGTTGGGCCTGAGACAATGACTTAGAAAGATACCCTGAGATAAAGCATCAGAGCAGATCATTGTGATTACAGGAAAAGAACATGTCATATCCACCTGCAAATCTTAGTTGAATAGGAGTTGACCAAAAAATCTGGCTGTATCAGCTTAGTCATATAATCACAACTGATCTTACTAGCTGAGCTATTACTGTTTTGTCCAAGAAAATACTGGTGCTGCCTTTTTTTAAAAGTTTCTATGAATCAAAGAGGAAAAAAGATCAGATACCTTACTAATACTTATATTTCCTATTGAGATCACAATGTTGTTTTAGCCAGATTCCAATATATCTGTAATGTGAGGGTAATAAAAAAGTTTGCAGTCTACTCTTCTGATGTATATAAGGCTAACTTGTTCCCAAGGACCTATACTACAACTCATGTTGGTAATACTAATTGCATAAAAATAGGCTGATGAATGAGAAGATAGTTGGAATGACTGTGAGAAAACAAAAGCTGAAAAAAATAATCATAAATTCAAGGAAAACAATTAAAAAATTGCAAAATCTAAGTAGTAAAGAGGTCTCAGGAGAATGCCATACTGACTATGTCAGACTCATATTTCCAGCTAAGTTCCTTCAGGAATGACTATTCAGAAGTGTAGTCAATGTAATGAAAGAAAGAAATAATACTCAGGTAATATTGCTAAATATGAGGCCTATGGAAGTTAGCATTACAATAATTATATATAAATCGATCCCATTGTTTTTTCACACAAGTTTTTCCTGTTAATGCAAACTGTAATCCTCCTTTTAAGTTTATCATTTAACATTGCTGAAATTTAATGTGTAAATGGAAAGTTTTAGGCACAGGAGAATATATGAAGCCAACCAAACATGGACTTAGACCTTGAGGGAAAGAACTGGAAATTTTGAGCTTCATCCTTCTATAGGGCCTTACATGTTCAAACTGCTGTATGAGCAGTCATTAGTGAAAAATGTCTCCTTTCATCATCTCATGCTAATTACTGAGAGAAAAAGCAAAAAGTTAGTAGCTCTAATGTATACTGCACAAGATACTACCCTGCCATGTATTAATTAGCATGAGAGTAGGAAAGAAAACTGTCTTCAGGAAATATCTCAGGAGTGCATAAAGAACAGGAAGGGATAATCCTGTTTCAAAGTACTTGGAGGTAACAAGAAAAAAAGCCAAACAACATAAGCAAATCTTAAGAAAGAGCTGATGCTTTGCTGTTTTTTCTTTTTCAGATTGTCATTGTGAAAGGGGAAGTATCTTTTAAATTATGAATCTTCATTCATTCTCATTTAGCTTGTTGCCTGTATTCAGATAAAATAGTAACCGTCTGCACCTCAATTAAGTATTATTACTAAGTCATCTTTGATTATAACCCTGTTTGTTCCCCATAGTGAGTTTGCAAATCCCTCAAGTTGAGCACTGTGCCTTCCTCAGATGCCCTGCAGGGTGAAGAATGATTTTCAAACATTTCTTGGAATTGGTCTCTTCCCCTAGGCATTCTCTTACTGGAATTTTAATGAGATTTTACACTGGTTTGTTCTGTTTTAGAGGTCTGTGGCAACATTTCCTTTTTGTTTTAATCAATTTTCCCAACAATTTTCTTTTTCAATGAGAAATGCAAAACTTTGCAATACTTTGAAGAACAACATCTGTTCATTTGCATGGAGAAAATTTTATTTTGTCTGTTATTTTTCATTCCACTAGTAATTGACAAGTGAGGAAAATTGAAGTATCTTCTGGCAAAAGGAAGGGAAATAACAATTTTTTTTCCTCACGTATATATAAAGTGAAAGCTATACAGTTGTTTAAAATTATACCAAAGATGCTGTATTTAAAAACCTTGAAGCAAACAACTAAAGCCAAGATATGGTGACTGTTCAAAACTAATTTTCTCCAGAACAGGTGTTTTCATTAAATCAAAATAGGCATTTCTGTATGTCAGACTTACGTCCCTCATGCGGCCGCATGTGGAAAGTGCTGTTTAATTTTTCAGTGACATGAAAGCCTAGTCCAGCAGGAAGTGGCTTTTCTCCCATTACCTCTTTGAGGTTTGAAATCTTTTGTGGTATGGAATACTGCTTAAAAATGTAATTCACATCTGGCTTCTGAAGTTTTTAGGCACATGAGGAAAGACAGAATATCCTAGCAAAATTCAGAGTTGATTAAGAGAAGACTGCAGCCATGTGGAAAATCATATCTCCACATGTGATTTAAAAACATAGATGAGGACTTAAACAAATAGAGTAGTAAGTTGATGTTGATTTACCCGCAGATTCAAGGATATCCTTGAACACTGCATACTAATTCAAGGGACTAACACTGTATGTATTAACTAATACTGTGTGTATTAGCTATGCACATTCCTTCTTAATTGATTAGTCAGAAAGTTTCTTCCCTAGCAAAGAAACTATTCCTTTTTTCTTTTTTTCCCCCTAAGAGTCCATTACAACCTCTTTCATATCTTTGTTAGCAAAAGGGTAAATTTGATGTCAATTGCTTTTACACATTTTTTTCCATAAGTATTTCATAACCTGTCAAATAATGGCTTCCTAAGACAAATATTTTGAAAACCAAAGCAAAAACAAGCAAACCAAAGCAAAAGCAAGCACAGAGAGTTCTCTGTAAAGCCACAATACATATCTGTGATATTACACAAACAAATGATGAAAAGCAGATATCATTAACAAATGGTGTTGATCAATATCTCCATGCATTTCAAATAACTGAATTTTGGATGAATGTCTCTGTGTTTTACAATAACTCTACAGGGCATGGAAATAGCTGTGATAATTTTTTTTTCCACTGTTAATGATATGTTTTTCCCAGGACAATCAAAAAATCATCTCCACTCTAGAAAAAATATGAGATTACGTGGAATAAAATTACAATGGATTTAGAATTCAATATTCAGCTTTTAAGTTTACTTTATTGCACAAACCTTACACATTTTGACTTGACTAATTAAAGAAAAAAAAAGAAAGTCCGGTAGGGTTACTTTTCTTGTTTCAGGTAGCAAATATTAAATTGTATATGAATGCAGAAGTAAAATCTCAGTAAAAGCAACAACAAAAATGTCAATTTGCATGTATTTTTTCCATGTAAGTAATTGAAATTTTGAATAATTCGTGAATATATTTTATTCAGGCATATTTAAAAACTAATTACAAACTTCTAAAATCTTAGCTTTGCAAGTTTCAGTTTTCTGCCAAAAAATAAACTGGTATTACTGCTCTGAGTCCTCCTATTACTGTAGCTAAGTCAGATTTTGCATGCAGGTAAAAATAGTTATTTTTCAATATTTCAGTCACTTTGTCAACAGTGAAATGTAGAGCTTGGAAGGCAGCAAAAGAAGCAAGTGGATGTATATATTTAGGGAACATAGTCTTCTTTGTTTGCATCATATATAGCAGTCTCACTTGTATCTTATAGACACTGGTGGTATGGCAAAGCTCCAAATCATTTTCTTACCTAAAGTGGACATAAAAATGTGTCAGCCATAAATCAGGCGAAACACTGAACACTTTCATTGCTCACATATTCAAAGAACTGTACAATTTAACTCGCTTGTGGAGGTGTTGTTGGTTTGTTGTTCACTGGATAAAATGGATATATTATTTCTCTGGAATCTTCAGATTTGTTTATTTAAAAGTATATATATATGTGTGTGTGTGTGTGTGTGTGTGTGTGCTAAGAGCATATGGACACTATTTTAAGACTCAAGAGACGTATTTAGGACTTCCTGTTGTCCTGTGGCCATCAGTCTTACTGTCTGGAGTATTAAAAATTGATACTTTTATATTTTGAACTTGATTTTACTTTCATTATTTCCACATTGACTTTCTTGGAATACAGCACTTATTCTATATGGACAATTTTAAAAAAATATCAGTTTAAAATAAATGCAAGGCATTGATAAACAGACACAACAGATGCCATCTGAAACAGCCATCACCCATAAGAAGCTGTCAAACAGAGTATATCCATTGGAAAGTAATATCATAAAAATCCACAACATTTTTTCACAAAGCCATTGCGATTTTACATGCATCATCCTTGATATTCCATTATCTGGAATAAAGCCAGCGGAAAAATCCACAGACCTGGAAATCATCCATGTATTTTCCCTCGCTGGAGACAGTAGCTAGCAGTGACTTTGCTCCAGTTCTGTGCTGCGCATTGTGCCAGGGTTTCTTTGCCCTGTTTGTTAAGCTGGTGACACAGGCAATGTTAACTCTGGCATTGCAATTCTGTTTGCAATCAAAATTGGTTGTTTCAATCAGAAAAGCCCAGCTGAGAAAGCAGCAGCATACTGATCATCTCTCAATAACTTTTCATCCAAATTTCCTCAGGAAATATGAGGGAGGATGGGATTTTGATCAGTAAGCCAAGCCAGTTCCTGGACAGTTGAACCTGAAAGTTTTCACTTAGCTCATCTATGTCATCTCCTTTTAATCTGGGTGTGTGGTGGATTCAATATGCTGGACTAAGAAGCAGTGGCAGTGGAAAACTGCATGTGAGCACACTCAAAAGAACAAGAAGAAGATCCTTGTTGGTCCTTGTTGCAAATGGGTTTCTTTGTCCTCTTACACCATATGCAATTGTGTAGAGAATTAAGACGTATCTCAAGATCCACTCAAGTTAGTCTAGGCAGGAGCAGGAGTTTATTTAGATTTATAGAAAACATTTTAATAAAGATATCTGGATGTCAACTAGGCCATTCCCTGGCCCAAAGGCAGGGTCCATTGAGAGGATGCAACAGGTGGAGCTGGTGTAGCAGTACTGAGCTGCAGTCGGCCCAGCATGTCAACATCTGCTCTGATGTGAAAAGCTGAGACATAAAAGCCAAAAAAAAAAAAAAAAAAAAAGTCCTTCCTGCTGTTCCTACATTTTGTTCTTTCTTGAGAAGTACAGAAGTACAGTCCCTCATCATATTGGTAAACATTACTGTCACTGCAGTTCTTTGTTAGTTACATCTATTCTAGGAAATTATATCTGGCAGAAGCATGGTCTGAAGTACAGGCATGAAAGCATCTCATGCAGAGGTCAGCTTGCTTTCAGGCATGGCTGCAGCTTGTGCCAAATAACCTCTGCCTGGCTCCTGTTCAAAAGACAGCACGAGCCAGAGATGCTTCCCAGTATGCAAACAGCAAAATCCGAGGAAACACGAGGGTTTAGTCATACAGACAAACTCTGCTGTGCCAGGGCCACAGAAAAGGATCTGAAAGGTTTTCTTACATTAGTAAAGTTATAGTCACTTAGGAAATGAGCCAAAAATGTAATTTTCCTTCAACTTCTCCCATCTTTGGTGATCTGGGATCAATCACTTCTTACTTTTGGATCAGATTTCCATATTTACTCTTAAAGAAATAGGGATAGGTCCTTGTCCCTCTACCAACACATATTTCTGGCATCACAGAATTCAGCAGTCACAAATTTTCAGTACTTAGACCAGAAGAAAAGGAGGTTCACAGCAGAACCTGAAGCTGGGTCTTTTTTTTTTTTTAATTCTGTACCAATAACTGAATCTCAGGACTGTCCTTTGTGTTATCTGAAAAGTGTTTACTGCTTGATTCTGTCTTCATGGCATTTTATTACAAAGGTGATGTGGTATTCGTATTCCAAATCCCTTAGTGCATTCTGAAATCTGTCAGATCAGTCATGTTTCCATCTTCATAGCATGTTACAAACAGCCCAGGCCAGCTCAATGCATGAATTACATGCCAAAAAAGCACAGTAGACTCACCATAACATGAACATAACATTGCCCCCAAAATTGACTGTAAACTGGATGCAAGCATAGGGAGATGCTTATTTGTTTTTCAGGAGGAAAGAAAATTATGCATTGGGATAAGGAGATTGTGGATTACATATATTATGTGCAAGAATTATGTTACCATTTGAATCTGTTCCAAGGAATTCCATTTTACATTTGAAAAAGTCCTTTAAGTCTGCCATAGCCCCTCGGAATTCTTCTTTCTACTCAATAATACACACCATAAGACATACTACCAACAAAATAAAATTATATAGCATTCCTATGGCAAATGAAACAACTACTTATATGGAAAATTAATATTAGGAGAGTAACACATTTTTTGCCATCTTCTAATACAATTGTGCCACTGGAAATCTCCAAGGAAAGGTACCACTGTGCACTGGTGCAGCTTCTCGTGGCACAGAAAGAACTGCTCTTTGAAACAGAAGACTGCTAGGTTAAGTGGCCACTAGGAGCCTAATTAACGTTTTCACTCAGTATTGCTTTCTTAATCTGAGAGCCAAATCAGATTTCTCTTCGAAGGCATTGCATCTAAAACAATAAATCAAACTGAAATACTGCTTGGCCATCTTCCAATGGGCTGCTAAATGCTAGTTCCTCCAAAAACTAGAGATCAGAATCACTATCAATGCAGGAAAAAGTATGAACTTTGATCTGTGAGTATATTGTCTCTACCTATCTGCATTTTATTGTCTCTACCTATCTGCATTTTCCATTCTTTCTTACTGTCATAGTCATTTTCAAATATCTTGAAGCACTGCTGAAGAACAAGCAACAGATAAAGATGATGAGTAATCTTAATCTAAAACAAAAATATCATTATTTTTCAGTGACTTCAAGACGCTAGTCCTTGTACAAAACCCTCTAACAGTAACCAACCAGACTTTGTGTGTGTTGACTTGGCAGCTTTGTGCCAATTTTCACTGACATCTAATGTATTACACTTGGCAAAATTTGGGGTGCGTGCCAGCTCTGATGTTGAATAGGCAAGTCCCACATAACAAACTGTTGTCAGTATTTTTTGTAGGTTTTGTGTAGATTTTTTATTACCTAGTGGCTAGGCAGCTCAGAAACTCAAACAATTACCATCATTTAGGAAGAGCTTTTAGATTTGCTACAGTCCCAAGAGGATTTGGGGTCTTCTAAATGAATCAAGTATTTATGATAAATAAATAGTGAATTATGTCTGTAACAGATGAATTTTTCTCCCCACTAATGATCTTCTGGCCAATCTAGGAACTGAGGACTGCTGTTGGATGAAAAATAGATACTGCAATATGTTGCCTGAAGGGGGATTATACCAGAGAATGAAATGAGAGAGGACCTTTTCCATGGGTATTGATAAAACCATTTTTTTTTTTTTTTAATATTCTAATTGTGGGAGCTTATTTGGGGTTGAATCTTATTTGGACTTGAATACTAAGAACATTTTTACTTCCATAGCTTTCTTGCACAAAATTATACATTCCATAGAATATCTAAGGAAAATATTAAAATCTTTAATTAATATAATAAAGCTCCACTGCCATGGATGAAGTCACAGTAGTTGACATCAACCGAGAATCTATCACAGAAATGAGATGTGCCTAATGGTCGTGAAGTGCACTTCTTTTTGCAAATTGTGGACGACAAAAATGTGATATTTTTAGAAGCAATATTGTAAGAGACAACTTATGCATGCATGATATTAATGGCATAAGACATTAAGCTCTGAATGATTACTTTTCCTTGCTCGCATACCAATGCATTATTTTATACTTAACTGATATCTCAGATGGCTATCTCTTCTTTCACTCCTTTATTTATGTAAGATGTTTTCTCCTTTTTCTCTTTTGCACATTTTGTTTGTCTTGTTATTTTTAGTGTCTGAACATTTATTCTGGGAATAGGTTCTGTCTGTTAGAATGAGTCATGCCCTGCCTCCTTGTCTTACCCATACAAGCACACAGGCAGAACTGAAATGTCCCTTATGTCTCCAGAGCAGGAAGAGTGTCTCTTGGTAGCATGTAATTTATTTCATATAATAGAGCTTTTATCACAGGTGTACAGTGAACAACAGCTACTTTTGATTTGTTTACAGATGAGTTTGGTTTTGGCTTGTTTTCTTTTAAATCCCAATGGAGATAATCTCTACTAGATTCACACTTATGACCTGCAGACTAATACAAAACTGTTGGGTTCCTTACTGTTTAGCAAACCACATTTATTCTTATATAGTTTTCCCCTGTTTCTCAAATTGTGATGTCAGCATTCAGTACATGGCTATACATTATTTTAAAGACAGTGTGTTTTATATCTCCATTGAGAACTTATTTTTCATTTTTGTTATAATGGTGAAGTTTTTGGTATCATTGTGCATTTCCTTTGTAGGCAAGTAGCATTTCATTCAGTTGCATCTTTGTAATTCCTTTACGCTGAGATGTGTCCATGATGGCCATCAGATATGGTAATTACATTACCTGTTGCAATAAGAACAGTGATCCTTTAGCTTCCTTTACTCACACTCACATGTGTGATGCATACATGCATCATACATACAGGGAAGTGGCAATTCCAAAAGAAAATTTATTGGAATATATTGGATATATTTTATAAGTAAATGTAGCTATTTTAATCAGAAATATTGTCTTTTTTAGAGATATATTTCTGGATAAAATCTCCCATTAAATCTGGAGTTATTAGAAGAATTAGAAAGTAGGTTTCTTTGGATAATTACATCAGCATAACCACTGTAAGCATAGCTTACTCTTTTTTTAAGTTTCAGTCACGGCCACAACATGTAAGATAATCTTTTTTGTTCCGCTTTCAACTCCCACACTTCACTCAATTTTTCTTCTTAAATTGGATTAGAATCTCTTGAGTAGGAGCAATTACCTTGATTCCTTATATTCTCTGTCAATGATAGAAGGTCTCTGAAACACAAAGAAGGAACAATCTTCAGGATTGTTTTTCCTTTGTTGTAAAATCTGACAATCACTTTCCAGGGAGGAACTGAAAAGAAGAGGAGGAGATGAGGAGGAAAATTAAAAAACACGTCAGAAAGAGTACATGCACTTCTGTTTGTATTTTACATTTTTAACTTTATGGTCAAATGTCCAAAACTATAATTATTTTAAATTGGAATAATTGTAATCTTGTAGTCCTTTTACTTTGTCCACACAGATCTTTGTGAAGTAGACTCTTGAAAACATTATGCTCAGCCTGTGTAAATTGTAACAGTTCCATAGCAGGTGAATGAAGATTGTAAACAGTTATATTGTTGGACCTTAGAGTTATAGACATACACTGAAATAACAGACATGTAGGAAAATATAGCTTGTAGATTTCTCAAATAGACAGATTTGTCCAGTGATTCTAACTGAACTTGAGACTAAGTTTGCATGAATTGCATACAGAAGGATCAAGAGAGAGATGTAGAAGGCAAAGCAAATGTATAATGCATATGCAGCAGTTCAATGCACAAAAGGAATCTGATGAATACTTTATAAGCCTAATTTATAAGTGCATCCTGACTCCCTCAGTGTGCACTGTTTAAATTAGAAGTTTGTACATCTTGTATGACATTCTCAGATTGTATCAACACCTCAGAGTGCTTTGTCTCATTCCTAGTAATGGAACATGGGTTTTGTGCACATTTTGCAGAGTAAAATGAGCCCCAATACTAAGATACAAAAAGATAATGTGGCTAAGCACTTGGAAAGTGTGTTGGCTCATTTCCTTAAATTCTTCTAATTGCTTAAAAATCTAATACATATGGGAATTTTTGTCAGCTTAGTTATAATGCTACTGCTAAACACTTGATGAATAGGTTGCAGATGCCACACGCAGCTAATGTAGGCCAAGTCAGAGTAGTTGAGTTAAAAGGGCTATGTCAGTGGATGTATGATAATTTAGACCTACTCTGCCTTCTCTAATTGTTCTGCAAAGTAAGGAGAAAGATAAAGATGATTTGCTTACCCTAAGAAGTGACAGGATGAACATCTGTCTTTATGGAAGAGTGATACTTCCAAAAGCTTTAGAACACATCCATTAGAAATGGCATGTTCAGAGTAAGTGAATTTTAAACTCCTCATCCAACAAAAAAAGCTTAAGTAGGGCCTGGAAACTTACACGTACAAAGTCTTTAGCAGATATGATAGTAAATTCATCAGTCACATTAATTTTCAGATCAAAAAGAATTAACTATGTATTGAGAAGGATTCTTGTCTTCTCAAGCTCAATCATTAACTACTGTCTTCACAGATGCATAAAATGCACCAAGATAAGGATACACAGTATTATGGGCAAGTCTATAAATCTGTACATTTATCAAATGCCTGACTTTAGGTCCAGACCTGTGATGACGGAAAAAAGGACCATGAAAACTATGGACTATCACTGAAGGTAACTAGTGTGTTTACAAAAGAACAGCACCCCATCTGTTTTACTAAGAAGATATTTTGTCAGCAAGAATGAACAACAGAAGCTACTCCTTTTATGCATTGAAGAACATATTTTCCCAGATCTTTTCCAACTGCAACATACTATTATAATTACTTTTAGATTTAATTGCTCTAAACTTGGGCATACTAAAAACCAATTTCTTTTAGTTTTCCAGTCAAATTACTTCTTAAAGTTTTCATCTTTTTTTTTTTTTTTGCTATAAATTCTATAAGTAAATTTTTATCCAAAGAAAATTTCAAAACCTAGTTTTCCTGGTTATCTTTTTTGCATTATTAAAATGATTTCAGAGAGGGTTGTTTTGAAGATGTTTTCCAGTGTCTACATCTTCAACTAAATTTGGCAATATAGCCTCTTTTCTAAGGAAACACTGAAGAATTAAATGCTTCATGGGCATGATACTATAAACTCAAGTTCATATAATTCAAGTAAAGTATATTTGATTGTGAATCTGTATTATTTCAGTTATATAAATCATCAATGGACCTGACCTTTCTTCTCTTTCTTCACTTTTAAAAAATGAACAACATTGCATTAAATGAGGGTGTGTTTACTAAGGAAATGTGATAATGGGAGCAGATATAATCATTTTAATTGCTGAAGTATTTTCTGGCTAGTAGATATTTAGCTGAAGATTTGGGCAAATTTGGGTTATCTGTCACCAGGAAGGGTAGGTCTAATGGTGGTGCCTCTAGAATGCTCCAAAAGAATAAGCAAAGTAATGCCTGTAGGCAAAGGGAATAACAAAAAAGGGCCAAACGTACAGAGATTTGATGCCAAGCAAACACTGTGATTATAAGCATTATAGCCCTCTAAAGAGAGATATTTGACAGTAGTCTGTGGTCATTTTTTGTATAAAACAGTGAATAAAACTATCCCAGAGCAGTGAGGCAATAAAGCTCCTACAGAGCAAAGGTACACCCTGGGTCTTCACACCTGTGAAAACTAACTCACATGATTCCCAAAGCACAGATTCAGATCTCAAATCTCTCAGTTTTGGGAGCTGCCAGCAATGAGGATCCTGTAACTGGTTTTGGACCCATGAATATTCAAGCTGCCAATTCAAGCACCTCAAAAACTGTTGATCTTAGAAGATCCACTAGAGAAAGTTATATTTTATGTTTCTACTGCTGAGAGTAAAACCAATAATTTCTATTTCATCAAAATATGGAGAAACATCCCTCAGCTGAATGGTTTTGAGTCCGTAGTCCTTTGGAGGAAGATGACATTTTGTATGGAAATCTGTGCTACACTATTAGATTAAAATACATGAGGCAGGTACGTACTGAAGGACATAATATATGCATGATGGAATACAAGAGAAATGTCACTGTAGCACAAAGAGGTTACTAGAGGTTATTCTCTTAAAATCTTTCAATCTGGGGGAGGTGGAGAGGGAGGCAACTTTTATATCAAAAGGTCATTTTGATCTAGCAGTCTAAAGCTATTCAGCTAAACAATCTGTTTTCCTCTCTGTGTTTGTTCCATTCTTTCAAGTCTATGTCTTTAGCACTCAAAGCCATCTGGAATGAAATGTTTACTTTTGAATGTCAAATAATTCCTTTATCCCTCTTTAATAAATATGGAGATATATACATATATATATGTATATATATTTGCAAAAAATGGGTATATTATGAAAACATGCATGCATATAATGCGTGAATATATACATTGAATTACTGAGCTGGAAAGGACCCTTGAAATCATTGAATAAACCCAGAAATGCAAGTTCACCACTAAGTCAGGTCCCTAAGTTCCACGTGTCTTTGCAGCACCCCCAGGGATGTAATTCTACAACTGCCCTGGGCAGCCTGTTCCAGGGCTTGACCACCCTTTCAGTGAAGAAATTTTTCCCAGTATACAATCTAGAGCTCTCCTGGCTCTAATTGAGTTTGTTTCTCTTGTGTTATCACTTATAACCTGGGACAAGAGACTGACCCCCCAGCTGGATATGTCCTCCTTTTACATAGTTTCAGGGAGCAATAAGGTCTCCCCTGAGCCTTCTTTTCTCCAGCCTAAAAAAGACCCAGCTTCCTCAGCTGTTCTTCTTAACATTTATCCTCCAGACTCTTCTCCACCTCTACTGCACTTTTCTGCACATGGTCCAGACCCTCAATATCCTTCTTGTAGTGAGGGGCCCAAAACTGAACACAGTACTCGAGGTGTGGCCTCAGCAGTCCCGAGTACAAGGGGACAATCAGCGCCCTGGTCCTGCCAACCACACTGTTTCTGACACCGGCCAGGCTGCCTTTGGCTTTCTTGTCCACCTGGGTGCATATGGGTCAGGTTCAGCCACTGCCAAACAGCAACCCCAGCTCCTTTTCCACTGAGCATCTTTCCAGCCCCTCTTGCCCAGCCTGTAGAGCTGCATGGGGTTGTTGTTACATGGTGGAAGGACCTGCTCTTGGCCTTGTTGAACCTCATGCAATTGGCCTCAGTCCAGATCCCTCTACAGAGCCTTCCGTCCCTTCAGCAGAACAACAAACCTCTTGCCCAACTTGGTGTCATCTTCAAACTAACAGAGGGTTCGCTTGATTTTCAGAGGGGCTGCAGAGTAGGAGATGGACTGGAATGAATCCCGCAGATGAGCTGAATGAAGTTATGTTGTTACTATTCATTAACTACCTCCTTGCCTAAACAAATAATATTTCTTCTTGTCTCAGTTACAAATCATCTCTGGGGGGGTTTAGCTTTTAAGCTGTGAGGAGGTTGAGTTGCTGATGGCAGAGCCTCCCAGGAGTGTGTGCAGAGCAGCTGCTGCAGTGAGAGCAGACCTTGCTGGAGACCTCGATGCTTCCTGGCTCTCTGGTGCTGGGGTTTGCTCCTCTCTGTGCTGAGCTGCTGCCATTGGGGTCCCTGCTGGCCCTACCCCTCTGTTTGTTTCAGGACTATTCCTGCAACAAAGCTGCTGGGGCTTTTTCCTGCCTCCCTCCCTGAGGTGCTGGGTGTCTGAGGGCTGTGAGCAGCTGCCCTGGCTGTGCAGGTCATGGCAGCTCTGAGCACCTGACAGCCAGGGAGCCTTTGGGTTCTTACTGCCATCCTCTGCCAACGTTTCTTGTTTTTCCTGGGCTCTTTTTTAAATAAACATGTCATTTTACAATCTGTGAGATGCTCCTTGCGTTTCACACGTTTTCATCTCCTAAATTAGGTTTACTTAGCAGTTTTGCAGCCAGTTGATGATTTTCATGCCCTATTGTACCATAAAAGCCAAGTTGTGAATGAATTTGTTTGGGGCTCTGTCATTTTAGAGGAGGAGGAGCTGAATTACATCTCAACACAAGTTGTTTGAGTTTTTTTATTTTTCTCTTTTAAGCCTCCCTTTGTGATAGAGATGATCAAATAACTTGTGTATGAATGAGAGATGGCAGGAGGAAGACCCAAGTATGGGAAACCAGTACTGCTGGGTTACATCTAGACCTTCAAAGCAGTTTTTAGCACTTTCTCTACCTAATTAAAATGCATAACAATTGGATGTGTGCCCTGCCTCGCAGTGTGCTGCACCTTTGAGCTATTCCTGGAGATCCACACTAATGCACAGCTCACTTCTGCCAGGCTCCCCAAATTCAGAGGGGTGGGATGAGCTGTGCACGAGCAGAGGCTCCCTGTGCCAAGGTCCTGCTCAAACCCTGCCAGCACACAGGCTGCAGTGCTGGGAGGCAGGATCAGTCCCAGCTGCAGGAAATGGGAAGTGCCTGGGGCCAAATTTAGTACCTCTGACTGCTGACGTGAAATGAAGTTGCAGAATGGGAAGAGAGACTCTGAGGGGCAGAGTTAAGATAACTTTAGAAATTATCTCCATTGTTATTTTTGTCTGTAAAAAGTCAGCATGAATTTTTTTGTTTCAGATGTTGCACAGATACTCCTCTTGTGCATGATAGAGAAGACCCCGCTACAAGTTACTGTTTAAGCAGCTCCTTGACATCCAAGGGCATCATGACTTGTTAAAATCTGAGAGAAATTTATAACTCATTTATAAATGATGATGTTATTGCGAGAATGCATTTTGCATACAAATTCTCCCCAGATGCTTTTAACAGCAGACAGTAACTTATTTAGTCAATAAAGTGATGTTTTCTGCACATTGCATTTTTTTAACCAAACTGTAATGTCAATTGAAATACAGAAAAATCACTTCATGTTGCTTTTGTTGAACATTTTCTGATGCTGGCAATTTGATTTTCCCTTTGTTTTCCTTTAGTGGTATGTTAATGGGATCCTTTTATTCTGTGATGGAGTAATGGAGTGCAAGTCCTTTATTTCAGCATCAAGACTCTGCTGTTTTGTTCTATCCTTTGCCCATCTCTTTAAGTGTGAATGTACATCCTCATGGACACCAGCCCAAACAATTTTCATGAGAACATTTAAAAAAATCAAGCTCAGTTAATTCATGCTAATTTGTTCCTTTCTGGCAAAAGTTTTGTATTAAGAGCTGTTTTCCCTGCTGTTTCAAAGGGGTGAATGTTGGAAGTGCTGACCCTGACAGATGTGTCAGGGCTCAGGTTTGGTGCTGCTGCAGCTGCAGCTGGAGCTGGGCTGCTCCAGGCAGGGGCTGGGGAGGGGGCTCTGGAGCAGAGCAGGTGTTCAGCAGCTCTCTGCTGAGTGCATGTTTCACTCACACAGAACCCATCACAATGAAGCATGGAATTCAAGATATGATTTTCAAGGCACCCTAATTGGATTAGAGGGATTGTGTTAAAGATATGTTGGCTAGGAAATGTTTAGAGGATTAATGCCCAATGATTTTTTTTTTTCCCTTCTTAAACCATCTTTACTAATCCCTCTTGATCAGAAGCAGCTTCTGGAAAGCATTCCAGCCAGGAAGGAGAGCCCAGCCCTACCTCACCATCTCCAGGAGGAGAGACATGGGCTGTTACATTCACTGCACAGACCAAAATTCTCCATTTTAGTTAGATCCAGAGTACTTATTGTCACTGGTGCTTGTTTTTTCTGAAAATGTGAATATTTATGCCCTTAACATTTTCCATATTAATGAACAATTTTGGGGTGTAAGGGTGGCCTGTGTAAGAATTACCATCCATCTGTTTTGTGTTTTAACCTGTCTGTATATGCTAAAATCTCGCTCAAGTAGTGCAGTGTCATTTATTAATCTGATGTTATTGTAACTGAGCATACCATACAATTACATTTCTGAAGTGTGCTGAAGGAACCAGTGTTAATTGCTTACAGTAGAATCTATTTGCTGGTGGAAATGTCACAATATAATTATGTTGTGTTCCTCTGTCTGACAAGCAATACACTCAGAGAAGATTGGTCCTTTTTTCCTTCTCTGTTGAGTAAAATTATTCACATTCCACAATAACCCTTTATGTCGTTCACATGGTAGCAAGGAGAACACTGGTGCTTTCTGGAAGCACAAAAGCTGATCAGTTATAAAATAATTCACGTGTTACTGTTCACATGGGCAAATGAGAAGTGCTTTGGGTCATTTGACAAAACTGTTGCTTGCCAGTGTCCTTTGACATAATGGATATTTGACTACAGTTATGTGTCAAAAAATCAGTTGTGCTGAAAAGTGTATACTCTGAGTGGAGAAACTGCATTTGTTTCTGGGGGAAGCTTGTTTTTTAGATGTGCTATTTTACTTTAAATGCTTCAGTTCCCCCTGTTTCCTGGCTAATCTACCAGTGTATACAAACTCGAGGCATATATGTATTTATTGTACCTACACATACATGAATCTGATATCTGACACATCTTTTATTGCCACAGTGTGAGATTCTTAGCAGTGCTTAGTCCCAGCCCTGCAGCCTTTGAAACCTGTAAAGTTTAACTCAAAGGGATGCAGGGGAAGCAGATCCTGACAGCTTTGCAGTGAATCTGCACAGACCTGTGCTATTTATCTTTTCTCTCTCTTTTGACTGTACTGTGAAATTCCCATTAATTTCACTCACACTGCAGGTGCCAGCTAAAACATGAGGCTAAACTTTCCCATTTTGCACCATGTTGGCACAGGGAACAGGTAAGAGGGTTGATCTTTGCTTCTGCTAGTGCAGCCTTTATTCTCAGTACCTAACTTGACCTTTTCAAGCTAGCTATGTAAAATACATGTGAAAGTCTTTAGTTTTTGGGTCTGTTTCCAACACTGTGTTCGTAATTATCTTGAACAGAGAATAAAGGCAGACTCTGTCCTTCCAATCCTACATTCAAAAAATAGAAGACAGATGTAATGGAATCTCAAAGGGAGGATTAACTTTGAGTTAACAGACCAGATACTCATATGGTATAAATTAACTTGGTCCTGGCCTTACACCAGCTGATTGTAATGATTAACTGTTAATTTCTTAAGGTTATTTGGGGGAAAAGATACTTTACATAGGACTTGAAAGATGACAGCACAGTAAAACAGAAAGGGAAAACATTGATCAGGCAGGTGACAAACATGCTTTTATCCACCTATTCATTTCTTGGTAGTCTCAGCAGTACATAATATCTCCTGGGAGGTTATGTGAAGTAGAGATGTGTGTAATTGCTTGTGTTTTCACTCCTTATTGATTATTCTTGCTGTGAGCATGAGAGGAAGAGATGGTGTAAAGGTTACGGCATGCCAGTCTCCAAACACACTGGAACAGACACTCCAATCAGCAAAGGCTGTTTCAAATGCTAATTTGAAGGATAAGCCTTGATATACTTCTGTTGCTATTTTGCTTAGTATTTGTTATGTTGGTTGTTCCATAGTAACTGATTGACTTTCAAGTTTCTGTTCCTTGAAGGCTGAAACTTCCTGATGGTTTGAGGCAGAACAGAAAGTCTGAACTGAAATAAGGGCATTTTCTACATGTTCTTCTTGTCCTGCACAATAAATCTAAAGGCTTTTTGGAGGGAAGGGAGTGAGGCTCTTCAGAGAGGACTGACTCCAAAGCCCATTGTTGGTTTTGGCGTGAAGGGTGGTGAGGCTGTCACTGGTGTTCCAGGTGGGATGTCATCCATCTGCAGCAAGAGGGCTGGCAGCCTCTGGAGTGTAATTCAGGCCACCTAAATCAGTAGTTGATTGTTCAGAAAATGCAAACTGTGAATGAGGTTTTATAAATATTTCAGTCTGGCTTTGTGTCATAAGCTTTCTTGGGAGTGGTGGGATGACTTCTCTTGTTTGACAAATTCCTGTTCTCATCAGTTTGGGGCTGTTGATGGGAGCATCCTTAGCAACAACCAGTGGTGGATAAGATAACTAAACACATGCTTCATTTCAATCCTTTCACTTCTTGCCTTCTGTAACCTTTCCCCTCCTAAAAAGCACAAGTCAGCTCTTGGAGCACAAGAGCTGAATGAAGTCTCCTCCTGCAGTGAGCTTTCTGTCAGAGGAGGGTGGCTCCACACAGTGAGAAAACTCCCACACCTGATGTGTTAGCCAAAAAATACAGGACTGCTGTTTTCCCTTTTGACTCTGAGCTGGGAATGGGCTGTGGGTTTGTCCTGAGAGCCAAGCTTGAAAATCCCATTTATTTGAGTTTCTTCTTAAGGCTGTGTGACAGAGGTACCTGTAAATAGTGCTCTTCCCCTTTCTTTGTGGTTTGCAAGGGTGTTACCTCCCAAATGTTAAGTCACAGAGTCAAAGAATGGTTTGGGTTGGAAAGGAACCTTAAAGATCATCCTGCCATGTGCAGGGATGCCTTCCGCTAGACCAGGTTGCTCAAGACCTTATCCATCCTGCCCTTGAGCACTCCCAGGGTTGGGGCATCCACAACCTCCCTGGGCAAACTTGTTCCAGTATGTCACCACCCTCATGGTAAAGAATTTCCTCCTAATATCCAACCCAAATTTCCCCTCTTTCAGTTTGTACCCATTGCTCCTTGTCCTGTCCCTGCAGTTCCTGACAAAGGGTCCCTGTCTTTGTAGCCCCCCTCAGACACTGGAAGGTTCCTATGAGCTCTCCACAGAACTCTCTCTTCTCCAGGCTGAACAGCCCCAGCTCTCTCAGCCTGTCTCCCCAGGGATGGTGTTCCAGCCCTCTTCTCCATGGCCTCCTGGACTGCTCCAGGAGCTCCATGTCCTTACCCTGGGGCCATCAGAACTGGTTGCAGCTCTCCTGGTGGGGTCACAGGAGCAGAGCAGAGGGGCAGGATCCCCTCCCTTGACCCACTGGCCACGCTGCTCTGGATGCAGCCCAGGGCTGGGTTGGGTTTTGGACTGTGAAGTCAAACCAAGGTGTAAGGTGCAAGAGGAATCAATGGTCTTTGCAAGGAATATTTGTGGCTGTTCTTGGATCTGCTGTACTTTACATCTCTGAAGTCCAGTAATGTCACTGGATATAGCAAAAATGGCCTGATGCTCATTTAAAAGGCATTTTGCATTCCCCCTAATAACACTGATCACAATGTGCTAATTGGCTGTTAATTGATATGATAAACACTATTATTACAAGATTCATTCTAATTCAACATTAATTAATTTACTGTTGCTTTTGAGTGTTATTTATTCATGGCAGTCAGTAGGAATAGGGAGAAAATGCTTGACTAACACACTCCAGCAAAACTACAAATAATTGAGATTTGTCTCCCAGGAATGCTACCATTTCCATAATGAGGATAGTCAGAAAAGCAGGCTTGTTACAGAGATGATTGGCCTGCCTAGATAAGTATTGTAGTAAATTAAGTTTAGTGTGTATTGCAAGTGCAGTATAGTGGAATCTGATAATTACTTGGTCATTTGCAAATCATAAAAATGGTTTCAGTAATGATTCAATACTGACTGCAAGATAGAGCAAATTTTTTGTTTGAAATATGGTAGGCTGTTACAAACCAAATGCTGCTCGCTTTTGCTGGAAATTTAGTGAATATGAATGTGCTGCTGCTGCACACACACACACACATGGACCCTGAAGGTTGATTTTGAACAGTTCTGTGTTATGCCAACTGTTTTTGCAGGTTTGTGATCCAAAAAATTTCTGTCCTTGTTCTCAAGGTTTTTATATTTTTTCATTTACAATGAATTCTGCAAATCATGTGGAAAAAAAAGACACATTCACCAAATTTTCTGGTGCACGGGGTCTTTCTGGATTTGTGTAATGGATGATGTCTGCTCCAATGGGTTCCTGAGTGAGCCTTGGAAGTGCTGCATGCAGCACAAACGTTACACAGCTGTAACAGGAGGATGACAAAGCTGGGGGGGAAGTGGTTTCTTTTAAATTCCCAAACTAAGAAATATCTTTGGGGTTTTTTTTCCCCTTAGAATAACATAGAAAAAAGTCATCTTCTTATAATCCAGCTGTGAATATGAAACAGTTCTGCATGTATCCTCTGTCTTTCTACCTTTCTTCTTTCATGCCTTTTATTTTTCTGTTCATGGACAGCAGAACTGAAGCCACATCTGTAATCAGAGTGAGTTTCCCTTTTCATATAAATTTTTCAGGGATGCAGAGCTGCTTATCAGCTCACAAACTCACTGTAGAGAATCTCCCAGTGATCCCATGAAGGGAATTTCCATCTGTAAGGCAGTGACTCTTCTCCTCTGACTGCCCTAAGTTTATGCTGTCACCCTCTGAAATGATTAAAGAAGACTCAAAATGCCCACATCAGCAGCTCCTTTGTTCCAAGCCAGGGCTTCTTCTCAGCATGGAAAGAACATTACTGAAATCTGTCTCTTTAATGTTAAATGCAGTAGCCACTGAGTGCTTCTAAATTATGTCTCACTGCTTCCCTCCTGCCTTGCATTGATTTCTTGCTTATGGGTTACTTGATCATATGAAGTTACAGAGGATCATAAATTGTTCCTGTAATTTTTGATAGAGTCTGAGACTGAAAAGTTGTAGAACAGGGTTGTTGAGATAAAACATTACTGCAGAAAAATTGAATATCCACTCCTCAATGGCAGTGTGATTTCTGAATTTTTTTCCAAAGTGCTCAGTGCTAACTCAGAGATAAAAAATATAGGTAACAGTAATTTTAAGGAAATCTACAGAAACAACTAGCAATACTTCACTCTGTAATCATAACCATCCCTCTCTAATCCCCATGCCCGGGATGTGCAGAAGGTCATCTCAACTGATTCCACCTCTCCTACTTTGCTAAGTTAAAACCCACGAGGAAAAGCCACATCTATGCCCAGTCATGATAATTTTCTCCTTCAGGAGCTTGGTTTGCTTTGCTAGAGCCCCTCACTGGCCTGGGCAGTGGATGTGCTGGGCTCAATGTGCACACAAGGTGCTGATTCCACTTTGTGGTAGAGATCTTATTTACCAGAGGAATCTTCTGTACAGTGAACAGACCAGAGACCAGTGGGCATTTTACATATAAATAGTTGGAATAATTTAAAATGGATATATGTAATCAGTGCTCACCTGCATTCTTTTCTTTGACTGAAGATCTCCACAAGGACCACCATGGAAACAAGTGAATCATTTCTTAGACTGGAAATGAAAATTGGCATCCCAGAAGTGGGACTAATGTTGCTAAAGAAAGTTTTCTAGGTGCTGGCATAAGAAAAATTTGTCTTTTCATCTAATTACATTTAACACACACTGTGCTTCAGAAGTCACCTCTCCTGTGCAGGGTGTCCTCACTGGAGGGTACTGCAGCAAGTCAGACCTTCCCCTCTTGAGCCTGATGGCAAGAGATGCACTTGCTGTGATGGACCACTGGGGCTTAGCTCCAGCAGGAGTTCTGGCTCAGCCCAGAGCAATGCTGCTGTTATCAAACCCTCAGACAAAGACTTCTCATCAGCTCCTGGCTCACTGGTAAATTGCTCAGTGACATTTTTTGTGGTTTTTATATAACCCTCCAACTACATCTATTACTGGGTCTGATACAAAATTTTTTGTGTCCTAAATGAAAACATTGCATTTATTTCTTTATTTTTGGTCTTGCCACCATTTGAACAAGGCAAACCCGTTTGTGCTCTAATCAAAATGGAAAATGTTTTTAGATGAAAGCCAAGCCTGGAAATTTTCAACCTGCTGTGTTGTTGAGTCGTGAGCAATTGAAAAGGAGTTTATAGTGGAAATCTGAGTTCAGCAACTACCACTCAGCTGGCTGTTGCAGAAATGGTCCTGCTGAAGGGAATGGAGCTGCTCCTAGGAGTTTAAGTAGGGACTACAGAGCTCTGCCTCTTTGGAGTGATTATGGCTCATACTCCTGCTGTAATGACAGGGCTCCTGATTGCATTTATGGATGTAATAGCAGCAAATACTCTGCTGAACTACACAGCAATAACTCTATTAATGTCCTCTGTCCATTGATTCATGGACCAAGGCACAGGGTACACACACAGCTGTGCTCAGATGGAGTCAGCAGCATCCAGGTATCTCTGTGCAGAGAAAATCTGTTGGACTGCCAGGACAATACCAAACTGAGAACAGAAGTTGATGGATTGATTTACAAAACACAAGATGGCTCACAAAATAGATTGAAAGATTGCTTTGTGCTGCTGGGGAAGTGTGATCCCATTAATTAACAGTAGAGGTAAGAGATCAGCAGGCTGGCTCTGAGTTATATTGGAGGGTGATTGAGCATAATGTGTCATCCCAACAAATGTGAAAATGATTGCACTGTCTTCATTATTCTGAAATTCAGTAATAGCGCAACAGTTGAAGATTAAGCTCTTAATTATGAGTATTGATTTCTCTGGACATAGAAAGTACAAGCTAAAATTGCACTAGAGCTAAGATTCCCCTGTTATCTTCAAAAACAGGTACAGGTTTTCCTGCTAGCACATTGATGTTCGGCCTGTCAGGCTCTGAACAGGAAGCAGAAGGGGAGAATTTACTTTTAAGTTTGTGAAAGACATTTGGTGACAGAGCAAAGTGCTGTGATTTTGTTTCAGTGGAGGTAGCACAATAAATGCTCTTTGATACAAGGGCTGGAAGATGAGCTTGTGTGTGCACTTCCCCTTCTGCTGAGGTTCCAGTTTCTCTGGAGCAAGGCAACGTGAGAAGTTGCTCTTCTATCCTCTGTTCCCATTGTGTAATGAAACAGCAAACTTTGAGGAAGCTTAAGACAAATCTTGCTTCAAGGCCAGGGCTGTTTCACCTGTGCCAAGTGGCCATAAAGAGGACGTTCCATGCACTCTCCCCACTGACTCATATGTGCAAGGCAATTCTGAGGGTAGAGCTGTGCTCCCAATATGGAACCATAACAATCATATTCTTCATGAGTTTTGTTTTACTTTGTATTAACATTGTGGGGGTTTTATTATGGTTTATAAAGCACTGATGGTTTTTGCTTTACTTTCTGTTGACATTGTGAGCTTCTTATTAAGGTTTGTAAATTATCCCAGGAAAAGGGAATCCCCTAAACATGTGGGAAACTTCATTCAACAGGCAATACCCACACTCAGAGAAGCTTTCTAGGTGAGATGGAGTGCATCTCCAGCCCCACTGAGACTGCCCCAAGTGACCTGGGCAGGAGGAGATGGGAACTCTCCTGTGTTGGCTTGGCTCATTTTTCTTGGAAAGGCAGATGATGGAATGTTGAGAGGTGACAAGTGGAGTGAAGGCTGGGAATAGGGAGTGCTGCAGAGGAAAGAAGCTGTCCATGAGTCTCTGTAGCTGCTGGGTGAGAAGAAGGTGATCTTGGCAGCTGCTTTTTGCAGGACTGAAGTGACTGAGTGTGGAGCTGGAATCAGCTCCCAGGTTGGGCTTTAGTGCAGGGGGAGAATGCAGTGTAGTGAGGTACTGAGGCAGCTGTCAAATCCAAGTGCTTCCTTAAAATCCTTTTAGATTGTTATCACTAGTGAATGGTAGGATGTTAAGTGAAGTCATCTGATGCATTTTCTGTGTATCCTGTCCACCCAGCCAGAAGAGGATGAGCTCCTACCTGAGGCAGCTCATTAATATGTAGGCACTGACATGATGAGCTAGGCTTTGGTCTCCGTGAGTTTTACAGAAATGAAGTGGCTGGAGCTATTCAGGTCTTGACATTGCTCATACAGATCTGTAGTCCTACTGTATTTTTTAGTAAGCAGATCCTCAACTGAATGTTTCCTGCCAATTTCATCTTCTTTGCAAACCAGGTTGGTTCATCAGTGAAGTAGTCTGCAAAATAGAGGGTGCTAAGCAGCCATGAGCTAAAACCAGGGAAGTGACAGTATAGAGCAAAGTAGCAGATAGTCTGACAGATGGAAAAAGTGCAGCATTCTTCCTTTGTGAAACTCCAGGCAGCCACGAATAGGAATATATTTTAAAAGCCATAATAGTATGCAGGTGGTAAATGCAAGTATAAAAATCCAAAACCTGAAAGAGAAGGAAGGAAACTAGCATATGAAAAAAAAAAAAAGGTTAGAGAAGGAAAACAGAAGAGAACAAAATTAGTCACTGCAGGAATTTATTAGAGAAAACTGATGCAGTGAGGTGGCATTTCAGGTGAAAATTTGAGAGGATTTTGTTCTCAGTAATTGCTAGATAAATGATAGTGTGGGTATTGACAGCAAGTTAGATTAAAATAAAAGGCTATAATATGACTATTTTAAATTCCCCTCACCTTCTGCATATCATTGCAGAAAATCACTGATTTCGAAAGAGAGATATCCAAAAACGTAATGAAAACCACTAAAAATATTTGAGTTCATTGATGGGACATCATCAGCTTGAAATGAAAACAGTTTAAAAGAAAAATGGCTTGTTTTTGCAATTGCAATTGCCCTTCATTCCCCTGTCAGCTCTCTTTGCAAGCACATTTTCTTTCTCTCACAGTCCCTTTTTGTCCCTGTCACTCTGCAGAAACCCTGAGCATGTGCATGGCAAAGCTCATCAGCTGCACAGGAGAAAACAGTACAACTGGGCATAGGCTAATGGCCATAATTAACAAACTGCAAATTATAGAATAAATTAAACTTAAGCTATCTTTCTAATGTTTTAATACTCCTCTGAGTCCTAGTGAACCATTGGTGGAGGGTTTTTTAAAGAAATACCATTTAAATTGTTTGTGTCCCGTGTAAAGTTAAGAATGACTTACGGGGCTGGAAATTTCTGAATTTCTGAATACAGCAGGGAGCAATAAAGTTGCATTAATTTATGAGCAGCACTACTGCACAGAGATGTTCCTTGAGGGGCTGTGGGCAGGCAGGGCGTGCTGGGAGCCTCTGGGGCTGTGCAGGCTCTGTGCTGTTGGGGATCTGTGTGTGCTCCTGGACAGTGACACCGCTGCCTTGTAGCCCTTGCCACAGCCAGCAAAGAGCCCCATTCTAGGCACAAGGGACACCTCTGACATGTACAGCTTTCCTGGGAAAAACAGACTCTGACTTGGAGAAGTGTGCCAGGAAAGCTCTGCTGAGGAGAAGCTTGAAGGGAGAGCTGTGGGAGATGTTGAAACCATTCCCTTCTGGGATGTGCTGCTCCCATTGCAGCTGGATCTCTCTCTCGTGGCTGAAAGGAGTGTTTCAATTACTCAAGGGCATTTCAGTACAATTTAAGGGGATCAGATTGTTTGATCACCTAAACAGTGCTCTGCAAACATTCAGTTGGTCTGGTTTTTCCAAGTTTATACTACTGTCTTGAACAAGGAGGAGATGCCCAAGAAGGATTAGGCAAAGGTCTTTTTTCTGTGTCCAACTTTTATTTTGTAATTATTACATTTGGAAAAGAAGAAAGCTTTTGGTATTGTTTACTTTTACCAACATATGTTTCCAGTTTCAAAAACCTGGGGAAAAGTGTCTTTCCCTCTCTCTTAGTCTCACTTCACTCTTGGCAGATGTCTTCTTTCATGTTCCTTATATCAAATCAAACAGACATGAGCATGTGTTTTTAATAACTGTAGGAGATGTTTTGGAAGGTGCAGTGGGCTTTGTAGCTGCACTCAGGCTGTCTGATAACTGAGCCCAGGAACAGCCTTAAATTTGTCCTACAGCCTGGAGCAAATGTCTCCACTGTCTGCAGAAGGAGCCTTGACGTGGTGGGGATGTGGAGGTGGGAGGAGAAAGGGGCATCACAAAAGGCACTAAGTGCAGAAACTGGTAACAGCTCAGATCTTAGAAACTTGAAAATTGTACCTCTGGCAGGGGGGACACACATCAGATATCTTTTATTCCTTTCATTTAAAAAATAATAAAGTTAAAATTTGCAAGAGGAAAATATGGGCAGGAGGAAGTTTTTTGGCTTGGAGGTACTTTCCTTCTTTGTTTGCTAATATTCAAAATTTCAGGTTCTTTCTAAATATTTTTTGTTGAGAAAGGTCCTTACAAGGTCAGAGCACTGAAGAATGATGTTGTTTCATTGAAGAATGAATGTCGTGTTTTGGATAAAATTGTGTTTTTCTTACTTTGTGTTCTGGTTTTTGAATTGCAGAGTGGGTACACAAACCAAAACCAAAGCACTTTAAATTTCGTATTAGAAATGTCCCTCCAGCTCTTCAGTTTATCAGCATATCCTGTCTGAACCTCACACAGTGGTGTTTGCTATAGAAAAGAAAGACCAGGAATGACTCTGTTAAAAAAAAATGAACAGGTATTTTAAATTGTCCTGGACCCCATTCCTCCATGAAAAAATGAAGACGTGCAGGTTGCATTTAAATGTTCCAGGGCACATCTGCTGTTACAAATAAATGCTATCTGTCAATAATCCTCAGCAGCTGTTCAGTAGCAGAGCTCCACCAGCTTCTCAGCAGAGCTGTGCTGATCATGGGAAGAAGCAGCTTTGGCTAAACAGGGGCTTTCCTTCTGGGGGAACACCAGCCTCATCAGTGTTTGAATACTTTGGACACTGGTTACAAACTTGGAGGGGATTCCTTTGGAGGTTCAGATGTCTGTACTCAGGTGGAGCTTGATACAACTCATAAACATCTGGGTTCTTGTCTGTGCTTGTGCAGCCTTGTGCAGGATGAGGCTCGTGGGCACGGGCTGCTGCCCAAGGGGTGGTGGCCCTGTGTGGGGACAAAGGAGAGGGGTACAAACTGGATGGGACACGGGCTGGCACCCCTCGTGAGTTCTCACCCTGCCCTACAAAGGGCCTTTGAAGAAGGAGCCGAGGTGGAATGTGTACTGCTCTCTGCACCCTGCCCTGTGGATCCACTCAGAGATGTCCTGTGTTTTGTTTTTGAACAGGAAAAGCCAACAACAATGTTCAGTGGGATGAGGACTCCGTAGAATTCATGCCAGCCAACCCAGTCAGGATCGCATTTGTCTTGGTTGTTCATGGCAGAGCTTCCCGGCAGCTCCAGCGCATGTTTAAGGCTATTTACCATAAAGACCATTTCTATTACATTCATGTTGACAAGGTAATATATCACTGGTTATAAATTGCCTGTCTCGCCATCTGTCAGTCTAGCCATCCTTGTCATCTTCTTCATCTTCCCTTTACCTCTGCTGCACAAAGTGCATGTCACTTTTTGTCTCTCCATCTGTTACATGTTTGGGAGCCTCTTTTTTTTTTTTTCCCCTTAAATTTTCTTTCTTGTTATTTATGTAACAGCCTTCATTTCTCCTTCTCTGTGATGAGTATCTCCCCTTGTCTGTCTGTTGTACATTTAGTTGGCAGTAACTGATATGTTGATGCAGAGTGAGGCGGCCCACTGGACGGGGAGCTGACCTGAGGTGCCCTGGGCTAGTGGACACACTGTAAAAGGGAGGTGGTGGCAGCCACTTCCTTTACAAAAGCTCTTTGGGCTCTATGATGGCAAATGGTGAATAAAGCTAATCACACTGGTTAGTGATTACTGTAGTTGTAATAAAAAATATTAACCAGGGCTCTCTGTACATTTAGGAAAAGAAGGTTGTGTGAAATAGTAAGTGAGGGCAAAGCAATGGCAGCACTCAGTGAGTCAAGAAGTAGGGCAGGCCTTTAGTGCCTACAGGGAGAGACAATTTTGGACTGAGTAACTTGAATGTATCGCTCTTTTCTCCTGTAAAGCGATCCAATTACTTGCACCGGCAAGTGCTGCAGTTTGCCAGCCAGTACCCAAATGTGAGAGTCACCTCCTGGAGAATGGCCACAATCTGGGGAGGAGCAAGCCTTCTGACCACCTACCTGCAGACCATGAAGGACTTAATGGAGATGAGTGACTGGCCCTGGGATTTCTTCATTAACCTCAGTGCTGCCGACTACCCGATCAGGTACAATGAGTATTTTAAGGATGCACGTGTTTTGTTCCTAAAGGAGGTATGGAGATAAGCAGTGACATGTCTGTGCTGTGCTGCAAGAAGCAGAGGAGCAGTTTCTTTTGTTTTACAGCAGAAAACTCCTGTTGGTGAGCTGGTGTCTGACAGCCACAATTTAGCCAAGTATTAACC
This sequence comes from Euphonia xanthogaster, assembly GCA_034509185.1. Lineage (NCBI taxonomy): Eukaryota > Metazoa > Chordata > Aves > Passeriformes > Fringillidae > Euphonia > Euphonia xanthogaster. Next base: position 8,023,663 of record JAYDZK010000044.1, read on the forward strand.
ACCTGCCTGTACCCTGTATGTCTTCCCTTTGCCTGGGGGGGACTTCCACTGAGAGGCTGCTCCAGTTAGTCATTATTTCCAACAAAAGCAGGTACATGCAAGAGAGGATGAGGAAAGTAGCCAAAAGTGCTGGAGCTCAGCAAATGAAACCCAGGCATGGAGAGATTCCTCCCTCCCAGGGCTCTGATTAACAGTGTCATTTGATGGCTCAGCAAGGGTTGAAGGTATGAATATAGATTCAGGTACTCCTCTCCCTTCTTTTAGTACTTTTACTGTGGAGGATAATGGCTGTAGAAGTAACAAATAAGTTGCTAGGAGTCAATTATATCTTCAGCACCAACTGTTGCCTGAATATCCTCATTCAGATGGCAGCAGGCTAAGAATTTCACACACCATCACATGATAAGGCTTGTGATTTTAAATGAAATCATATTCTTTCTTGATTTACATCACCCAGGCCTCAGAGCTGTGTTCAGTAAGTTTGCTGCATTGTGCAAAAGTAGATAGTCTGTTAGAAACCCCAACTCAAACAAAAAAAAAAAAAAAAAAAACAAAAAACCCCAACAACGACAAAGCCACCCAAAAAATCCCCAAGTGCCCTGAAACTTTTTTAGGTTTAGGTTGTAAGAGTTAATAAGAAGAAGGAAACACAATTCTTGTGGCTTCTGTTTCCCTCTATGCTGAAATGAACCAATGAAAGGGGAAATTACTTTCTTGGGTGATTTCCTAATGAGTGATGATACAAATGATGGTTTTAATACTCCTGGAAGAGAAATATGCTTCCACTGGTGAGGTTTCTCCAAGATCTCTCTTGAAGTTTGAATCCCTTCCTGAAGGTGCTCTTTGGACAGAAATTGCCATTGAAGTGAACAATGACAAAACTCCTGAGCCTATGTCTTAGGAAGGATTTTGTGAGGACTGACAAAAGGCTTTATTGCTGATGCCCATTTCTGAGCACTCTCAGTGAAATGCAACACGTTTTGAGGAGAAAGATTAGAGCACAAGAGTTACTGAGACTGCCTTGATATTAGAACATGGGGAGTTGAATTAAGAAATCATACTATTTAAACACTTTTGATGTGCAACAGGAAGACAACTAACAATTTTGGCATATCAACCTTGCTTATAAGGGAGACTATATAGTTTTGTGTATATCTCTTGAGTTTTGGGAAAAGCTAGCTTGTTATTCCTGATTATTCACTTTCCTGGTGAGGAATGCTGTATTGATGCTGAAAAGTGGACTAATGCAGGACCATAAAGGAATAAGTAGGTGATGGCACTGTGAATTAAACAGGATAAATTGTGGGAGTGCTGAAGGTCTGGTAAGGTTGTACACTAGTGCCAGCAGGTGTGTCCAGCTATCCTGTGCTGTTGAGCCCACCCCAGCCACTGTGTAGTGCTGAGGCCATGACCTGGGGCAGGCTGAATTGTTCCTAGTTCCCTGGGGAGCAAATCACACCCCAGGGCCAGGTGGGGTCAGTGGCTTCCAGACATGGCCATCAACAGCCACTGGCTTTGTGGGGCAGACTGCAGTCGGTTCAGTGTTAATGGAGTCTGTGTGAGAGTGCCATGATGTCTTGCAGTCATTCCACCTGTGCTGGAGAAATCCCAGGCACTTGTTTCTCCAGAGGGGGAACTCTGGAAGGTCGTGCTCGCCCCTTGCAGCTGCTCTCAGAGCTCTGTGGTGGCTCCCTGGGGGCTCTCGGGGGCTCTCAGCACCAGGCAGGCTCTGAAGTGCTCACTTCCCTTCCTGCCAAAGCTCTCTGTTACCAGAACTGAAGGGAACATGCTTCCTCTTCATCCCATGATGCACTTCAACAAAAAAATAATAAACCTTTTTAGTGCTCCAACTTCACTGGCAGTGATTTACAAGTAACGTTAAGTATTTCTTCTAATATGGAATATTACAGCTATAAACCATGGAAAGTCTTGTCTTATCAAATATATATATGAGTCCATTTAATTTTAATAAATAATAATAAATTATTATTATTTATAACCTTTAGGAAGGCATTAGCTCCCTGCATAACTCAGAGAGAGCTGATTGTTTTCCCAGGAAATAGTAATAGGGTGTTTGGGGGATTCTTTTTTTTCTTTCAGACCCCATGCCATGATTTGTCAGATAATGGGCTAGGGGCACTTTACACTTCTCTCTGGTTAGTCATACTGCAGTGGGTTTTGCTAGGTTTCCCTGCATAAGAACATATGAATTTTGTAGATTAATAGTTTTTATCCAAAGCTGCTTCATATTAAGCTTTTGCTTCCCATCTGCCATTCCATCTGTAATGCTGAAACCTTTACTACTTCTCTTCTGATAATAAAAGCTAATCCAGCCTCCTAAGTCAAAAAGCCATACTCAATATGTGGGGTTAATACAATATGATGAAGCCTAAATCTGTCCAGGGAGCAGTCTGGTATGTTCACAGACTACAGCAGAATTGCCAGGAGCCTTTCATCCTTCAGGAGAGATGTCCAGAAGCAGATGTTAAGCATCATAAAATATAAAGGCATGGTAGAAAAATATTAGAACGATTCATTTTGTGAGGGAAACAATTAAAAATGTGTAAAATAAAACATATGCATACCAGGAAAATCCAGATACCCTTATAATTCCTCCTCATGCCTGAATGTTTTGTTTGTGGAGTCTGTAGGTCCAGCACTAGCACAGAGGAGGTTCTAACCCATGTGCTTCTCCTTCTTACTGCTGTACAAACCACTGGCAAGCAGTCTGGACATAAAGGTGCCTCCAACAAAAGTGTTTCCTTTAATCATGAGGCAATATGCTATTTATTGGGCTAAGTGAAAAGATGTGGTGCATTATCCACCCTTGACTTCATTCAGCTCTGTTAAACATTCTCAGCAGGAAAAGGAGGGGTGGAATGGTTAAAGACAAACCTCCACAAGCAGCTCAGGGATGGGAGGTTTCATGACTGTCCCTCCTTTTGCTCTGGGCTCGTGAATAAAAAAGGAACAGATTTGGAGGGGTCAAGAAATCATCTCTTACAGTCATTGCATTCATAAAGAAATGGAAGAAATCAGCACCTTCCTTCCCTTTCCTTATTTTTAATTTTCGTGGTATTTTTTCATAATTTAAAGTCTTCTTTTGAGACCCTCTTTCAAAACCTTATGGGAAAGCTAATGATGTCTTCAACCTCTTACTTTACATGGCTATCTATTTGCATTATTTATTGTCTCTGACAAACAGCATAAAGTAGTCAACCTTATGTTCAGGGACTGAAATTTCACTCCCAACAAGGTGAACTATGGTAGAGCATCTATTCATGCTGAATGTTTAATGTGCATTGCAGGAGTCCTTGGATAATGTGGCAGGTGAAGTGTTGCACCACTTAAATTAAGAAGTTTAATGAGATCATTTAACAGTGAATATCGTGTCAGTGCTTACCTGGCCACAGAGCTTATATAAAGAATAAACATAATGAAACCTTTGAACTATTTGTAATTTACAGTAAATCACTGAGCCTCAATCACCAAAGGGATCACCAAATCTAATTGCCAGCTAATGCTTGGTCTTTAATAAAGGTCAAGCAAAATTATTAGCAGAAGCTTGGGGAGTGCTTCAGAACAGTAAGAAAATAAAGTGTCTTATTGATGGAGCCAGGAATGCAGATACAACTACATTTTCCACTATGGGCAATCAGGTATAACAAAAGAACTTAAATGAAACCCAGTGAAACTACTTGAGTGTTTTGCTGCTTGGCATTATTTTAGGATGAAGTTCTGTACTTTCCATAAAAGCCTGTGTTGGGAAGCCTCAGTTAAATGAGACATGTTCAGTAGAAATTTGGGTCTGGCACTTGAATGGAAGGTGCATCATCATAAAAATAGCACCTGAGGTACTGCACACTGCAGGGAGTAAATGCAGGGGTGATCTGACTGGCCCTGGTCCTTTAAGCAGGTGCCAAGGTGGAGATTCTTTGCCAACCAGAATAATACAGAAACTAAAAAACTGAGCTAGCAAATAACTATTGAGTGACCTGCACTTGCTTCATTGTATTGCCCTCTGTTGCTCAAGGTGACACTGGTTGATAAAAAACCAAAGTGATGACTTCTAGATGAGGTCCCTGGGCCAGAGAATATTTGCCAAGAGCCAGAGCGAAAAGGTGGGAGTGCAGGAAAGAGGTCTTCAGGTTTTCTTCTTGTGGTTGGTGAAAATAATTACAACCAACAGATTTTAGGAAGAAGTTCAACCTTTGGGAAAAATGCTTTAGCACTTTTTCAAGTTATTTTTCAGGTGCTAGAACTACCTGGGAGATCATGTCCTTGTTTCTGCCACTGGCTCAGTTTCATCCCCTGCAAAGCATGGGTGACTGCCATTCTATAGAAACTACATCAGGGATGATTTCTGTTCTGTCAAGTTCACCATGACCTGCCCCAATTTCACCTATGACCCAATGACACAACCTTTGGAGCAGGTGGCAGGGAGAAGGCAAGAGAATACAGTTTGCCTGGAGTGGGTACACCAGACTGGAGCTAGCCAGCTGCTCTTGCAAAACATCTCAGCTTTTGCAATGTGCAGGCTTGAAATGCAATATTGGAAATACAGGAAAATCTCCTCTTAGAACTGGAACAAAGCACTTGGCTTTCACATACAGCACTCTAGCTTTGGGAGAAATATCTGAGACCCAGTTGTGCCCTCTTGATGGCTGTGAGCTTAGAAATCCCAAAGCCAGGCAGATGAGAGCTGTGCAATGGCAAATAAGGTAAAGCCATTGGCTCAAAAGGCAGTTCCACTTTCTCTCTGTCTCACTTCTCATCAATTTGACTGGACTTAATTTAACAATTCTATGTCTCACTGAGATTCAGACTTCAGAGCTGTCCTCTAGAGATATCTCCTTCCTGGCACTACATAAATTAGTGCTGGACATGAAAGCCTGGATAAAGGATACTGACTTTCCAGGGCTGAGTTTGACCTTACACCCCATATGAAGTGTTGCAGCGCTGATCTGAAAAGCAAGCCTTGCCACTAGAATAATGTACCAGGCACTAGGCAAATAGTACAGTGTTCTTTAAAGTGCCCATTGGAATGCTATCCTGGGCTGAAGCAGTGCTCAATCCTCTCCCTGCATCCAAAGGGGAGTGCAGCTCAGGTAGCTTTTGCACTACAACATCTGTTAAGGTGCCAGTGCCTGAGGTTTTTATCAGGATTGTCACTGACGTTGTATGTGGTTTTGTTTGCCCAGAATATTGTTATCTGGCCAGCCAGATGTCAATCCACTCTTAATGCTTCACAGGAATCTTTTTTCCTGTCCAAAAGGAACTTTATCAATGTTTTTCTTGAATCTGCATTCTCTGAGAATTTCAGATTTGCTTCTTTCTTTAATCCCTCAAATAACCTTTTCTTCTTTTCTTTCCTCACTTTGCCAGCACATTTGCTTGAGATTTATATATATTTTGAAAGTTATCTTTTTGATTTGCTGTTCTACCTCTCTGTTTTACTGATAAGTTATCAATGGTTGGGAAAGCAGTGGTTTTGTGCACAGTAACAAATGGGTGGGGTAAAATGTGGGAATTATTGTGGCTTAAAATTTTTATTTACCTCTGATGTTAACATAATGTTTTCTTCAAGCTGGCAAATGTTAGTGACGGGAGGCCCACCCTTTCTCTGTGCAGCCACAGCAGCTGTTATTCCTTCTGCCCTCCCCTCCTGGATTTAAGGATATAAAGCAGCTTTTGCTTTGGGGAACTGACGTCTGCAGCTCATAGTAACTCCTCTTGGTATTTAGCAGTTCTGAGATGTGCTCCATAGCCTGAGACTGGCGACAGAAATAAATGCACCCAAAGTGGGATTGGCTATCCAGGCATCTTTACTGTGCCTGCAGATTAAAGATGTGTCAATAAGACACAGTTTTAGAATAGGATTTTTACTCAAAGTGCTCTTGTACTTGGCAGCATTGGCACTGTTGATTACAGTGCTGAACATGGAGCCCTTTCTCTCTTCCCATGAGAACTGAAGCATCTGAGCTGGTGTCTGGACCCCTGGGGGATCTGCCTGGCAGATGAGAGCCCCAGATGCCAGAGCTGCAGTTTGATGGGCGCTGCAGCCTCTGCTGGGATGCCTGGCTGGTGGCCCCTTCTCTTCTGACTTGGCTCTGGGGCTGCTCACAGGGAGGTCCCCAAGCAAAGAGCCAAAGGGTTTTCATCAGATTGCCATTTGCTTTCTGCATGTAATTTATTTTTTACTTATTTATGACTGAGAAAAAAGTCTGTTTCCTAAAAAGAGTTAAATGTGAGTCTGCCCTGGATTCGTTTGCCATTCAGTCTGATCCATAAACAGTAACAGCACAAATGTTGTGATAATGTGCACTAAAGTTCCATCTTCTATCATCAGGATGCTCCAGTAATGCCTGGAATAGTATTTTTGTGAGGGTGACCGATGTGTTGGGGCAGAGGAAGGCAATGAGCAGCATGAGGGGTCTGGCCAGCTCTGTATTTCTCCTTCACAGCTCCAGGGATGTTTGCAAAACCTGTGTTTCATTTACAATTTGTCTTTGTGGACAAATAGTGTGGGGTGACCAAGCCAAGAAAAGAGTTCTTTGTGCAGAATGGCTTTTGTACTTTAAAACCACGCTTAGAAAAATCCCCCACTAGCTGCCCCATCCTGGCAGGCCCTTCCCATGCTATTTAGTTGCCCACTGCATTCCTGGGCAAGAAGCTCCAGTGGAGTTTGAGCTGCAGTGGGATGTTGGTCATCAGGGAAATCCCAGATATGACCTTCTCTCTTGTGTGCTCTCCCACAGCTTTGGTCCAAGTGACTTTTGCTTTGGATTAAGTCTGAGGTGGGTAACAGAAGCTGCAGAGGAGCAGGTCCTTGTGGTGTTTACCTGGGGTTTGTGAGCAGAAACTTTAATGTGTCTTCAACTCACTTGAGTTTTTTTGGGTTTTTTTAGAAAGTTCAGTGAAATCATTATAAAAATTCCAAAAGCTTAAAGTGTTTGAAAGAGGGAAATGTTCCTATAAAGGCATTGCATTTTAAATGTGCTCTCCCTTCGTGGTCCTGCTGAATTCTCTCAGGAAATTAAAAATCTGCTGAAATTGCCATTAAGACACTCTCTTGTTTAGATTTCAGGATGCCACTTACAATAAAACAGCTGCAAAATAATATCTGGTGGCACTTCAAAGTGAAGATAACACAACATGTGCTGTTATACCTTTCCCAAGTCACTCTTTAATAGTTGTGAACCAAAAGGCCATTAAAGGGTGAGCCTAAATGTTGTTTTGATTCAGTCTTTTAGTGGTGATATAGAAATAGGAAGGAGAGGGAGAGATGAATAAATTCTTTCAATTGAAAATAGAGCTAAAAGTCTGAGTTGAATGGTATTTGATGTTGAAGATTTTTCAGCTTTCACAGCTCCGTAGACCAAATGCAGGATCTGTGAGCCTGTCCAGTGCTGTGGAGCTTGGGTGGCTCACAAGAGAGTTGGGCACCCCTGTGTGTGGTGTTCTTGGGCACCCCTGTGTGTGGTGCCCTGTGTGGTGTTCTTGGGCACCCCTGTGTGTGGTGCCCTGTGTGTGGTGTTCTTGGGCACCCCTGTGTGTGGTGTTCTTGGGCACCCCTGTGTGTGGTGCCCTGTGTGTGGTGTTCTTGGGCACCCCCGTGTGTGGTGTTCTTGGGCACCCTGTGT
>JAYDZK010000044.1:8031405-8114496 GCA_034509185.1 Euphonia xanthogaster
CCCTGTGTGTGGTGTTCTTGGGCACCCCTGTGTGTGGTGTTCTTGGGCACCCCTGTGTGTGGTGTTCTTGGGCACCCTGTGTGTGGTGTTCTTGGGCACCCCTGTGTGTGGTGTTCTTCCTGTTCAGGGATCTGCTGCAGAATGCGTCTCTTTTTCCAAAGCTTCTTTTTATTTTTCTTTCTAGTCCTGACAAGTGCAAACTGGTCAAAACTTTGTATCTTGAGATGTTGTGGGAGCTTTGCCCAGGCAGTGCAGAAATCAGGAATCCCAGACTGACATTTTGCTGTGCAATCCGGGGTGGAATTAGGGAGTAGCTGGCTTCTACAATTGCACCTTACTGCAGTGGAATACTTCTTTTCTGCTCAACCTGCACACAGCATTTGTATGATACCTCTGAATCTGCCTGTATAAATAGCAGTGCTGAATGCCCCTGACTGTGTGTGATGGCCCATCTGTAGCTCCAGGCTGATGGGAGGGGATGAAGCCCTAAGTGGTTCATTGTAGCCCATTCCACTCTGCTGCACACAGTTTAATTATATCCATCATTCAGCATTACTTGATGAACCAGCTGTAGGCACAAGCATCCCGAAGCTTTCATCAGGATAATTGCACTCTTTGCCACATTAGGAACTGGTTTGGGGCCAAGTCTTTTCCAAATGCAGAGTTGATCTTGCTTTAAAAGTTTGCTGCCCCAAAGTCACTTCTAGCAGGTAATCTTGCAACAATGCATTCTTGGGACAGCTGAAGACTAAAAGGTCTATAAATCCAAATTGGTTATTTGTGTCACCTTATGGCTTTAATGGAGGCAGCCTCAGATGTTTTGGCAGTGGCTCAGATCATTGTGTTCATATGATGGGATGCACTGTGCCAGTCAGGTGCAAGGTAGCTTCAGGTGATTTCCATGGCAAGGGCCTGCAGGGACCGTGGCTCTGCTTGCCCTGTGAGGGTCATTGCTGGACCTTTGTACAGCTGGTATTGTGCAGGCACTGGAGCTGATCCCAGGAGCTCAAGTTGTGTTACAGGTGGCAGCTGCAGAGCTACAGCTGGAGGCTAAAACACCCTGATCTTTCTTCTCTGTGGGAAACTGGTACATGTGGTGTGTCACGAGGTACCAGTGCTGGCTATCAGCACAAAGTGCCTGGAGAATCATTTGTGAACCGCTGCAGCCCAGGAGGGGAGAGGCAGCCAGGAAATGGCTCTGTGTCACAGCCTGTCCACTTGGCAGTGCCAGGAGGTCACTGGTGACAGACTGCTTCACTTAAGCTCATGTGCCTTTTCTAGAGCTTTTTCTTGAGTTGAAGCCCTGGTTCTCTTCTGGTGGAATAAGACTTCATTGATTGCAGCTCACTGAGCACAGCAGTGAGCAGGGACATCAGCCTCCCACCCTGCCAGCTGTTTCCTCAGCAGCCCCAGTTATATCAGGTAGTGGATCTGTATGTTCCCATTGCAAACATGCTCTCTGCCACAGGTTTGTGCCTCATATCCCAGCCCTGCATTCCTCACTGACTTAGTCCAAAACAGTCCCAAATAAGAGTAGGGCAAGTCATCAGGTGGCACAAGTTGTCAAAATAAGATCGTTGCTCAACCCAAATAAAGGTAACAAAATGTGACCTTTTGTTGTTCAAACCAATTAAGTTTCTTTCCATCAACTCTCAGTTCATTATCCCTTTCACCCCCCAGGCCCTGTTCTTCCATCTTTTCAGGCTTGGTGCAGAATTAATGTTAAATCCCATTAGCCTGACCCCGTTTTCCCTGGTTTGCCTTCTGGTCCTTTGGATTGGTGCACTCTGACAGGTTGGTGCAGCAGCTCAGGGATCAAAGGGAGTGGCAGGCCCAGGAGGAGGTGCAGGAAGGGGCTGGTTTGTAATAATTCCCTTTACTTTTGAAGGAGTTTGTGAGTGCCTCAGCACTGGGGGCTCACTGGGCCGGTGAAGAGCCCTGGGCTGCCCTGGCACAGAAGTGATGAGTTTTATACCTTGAGCCCTTTCAGAAGGAGCTTTCCTGCTTCCCTTCCCAGCAGGAGGAGGGTGGTCTCAGCTCCTTGATGCTTCCAAGCTTAGTGTTGGCTGTTTCTGCTTCATTATTGACATAGAACCCCAGTTTGTCTTTGTGGGACAGGAAATAACAGGACACAGACACACAGCTCTTCCAAGGTAAAAAGAGCACTTTTGATTTCTGACTCTAATATTTATAGAATTCTAAAAGTGACAGTGGAGGATGACAGTGTTATTTCTCCAATAGCACCGGACAAACTAATCGTCTGTCAAATTTCTCTTCTTCTATAAAAGAATGCAAAACAATAAGTTACTTACATGAAGTGTATGAGAAAGTTTGTTACAAGAATGCAAACATCAGAAGGCTTAGAAAAACTTTAAAAAATCAGGGCAACATCTGTGAGCTTTGGGGAGGATGCTGGGATGGAGCATTTGGGAGCACAGCTGTCTGGCCTTCCCTGCTGGAGCCAGAGGTGGCCCTGCAAAGAGGGGCTGGGGCAGAGTGGCTGCAGCAGGGAGAGAGCAGGGAAGGTGTTTCTGGAGTCCTGCATGAGCTGCAGCAGAGAGAGAGCAGGGAAGGTGTTTCCAGAGTCCTGCATGAGCTGTCCTTGGTGGCTGTGCACTCCTGCTGGCTCTGGGAGTATCCTGGGCAGGGTAGGCATGGCTCTGGTGTGACACAGGGGGGAGGGTGGGGTGTCAGGGTGAATCACCATCAGCACAGTCAGAGGGAGCAAGTTATGTTTCAAAAACTGAGAAATTTTTGTTAAATTCAAAATTTAACATTAAAGCTGGGTAAGTGGCACCCTAACATCCAGAAAAGCAAAGATATCTCACGAGTCTTAAGCTGCAAGACTGTTGCAGCTGAGGGAGGCACACACAGCTCACATGATGGACTTTAAATCCCAGTTGGATGTGCTGAATAGATCCATCCCTGGCATGGAACTGGCCCAGGTGACACCTGGGGGTGCTGCAGGGTCTCTGCTGTGGCAGGACAGCAGGACTGCACCCCCAGACTGACAGACCCCACCGGGCAGAGCTCTGCCATCAGAAGCAGGGTGAAGGAGGTTTCTTTCTTCCCACTTTCTTGGAAGAAACTGAGCATTTTTAGTTATTGCTCAACAACTATCAAACCATCTTTCAACAATTAGCAAATCATTTTTCACATTGACTTGTAGAAATAAAATTTCAGATGCACGCGGGAATGTTTGAATTGGATGAAGTGAATGGTTGCTTTAAATCATATTTAATTTTAATTTCTCTTTTTGCACAAAACTCTTGATAATTTAATTTTAGAGATGGTGAAAGAAGCTGCTGAATAGAAACCATGCAATGTAAAATATACATGGTATAAACAAACAAAAAGCTCCTATTCAGCTCAATATCTAGATTTTTTTTCTTTTTATACAAAGTCTCACTAATTTGAGTAATGAACTTGATCATTTCTGAAGCTCACTCCACTTGCTTATTTAATCAGTGATTATTGTTTTCATCAAAATGGGATGTATCGTGTAGGCAGATGAGGTTCTACATGAATATGCAGCAGCAGAGAAACACTGGAAAAATACAAAGCAGCGAGCATCATTCTGTACTAAATAAAATCCCAGTGCTTTTATAAAGCTAAAATTATATCATGTTTACTTTTAATAATTAAATATCCTTGGGTATTAGCAGCTGGTTAGTCTAGTATTTCAGTACTCTCTTTTTTTCAGATGCTTTCCAGCAGATATTAAGTGAACTCAGATGTTTTTGTGAGATAGGATAATCTTGTCTGTGTTAACTCTTGGTAGTGCAGCATCCTCACAGGTGATATTCTGGCATCCACAGGGCCATGGCCACCAAGAGTTCGTGGCAGTTAAATGTGGCAGCTCTCTATCCTGATCCCTGCACTGAGGCAGCGACTGGAAATGGAATGGTTTGTTATTATAATTACAGGCAAAGGCAACTTTGTGAAAAGCAAATTATCTTGGCAAATACTTTCCAGCAGCTTTAGAAGTCCTGTAGTAATTAGCAGCAGTTACATTTGCTGCCACTGTGACACAATGGATGGGCCTTATGGAAAGAAATGGTTGCTGGGGGATTTTTCCTGTGGAGAATTGCCTACCATGAGACAAGGCTGGGAAAGACAGAGCACCTGTCAGAGTGAGAGGAAGACAGTGCTGATGTCCAGCTATTACCATGCTGTCACACCTGGGGTGGAAGAACACCTTTTCACAGCCTCTAAACTGGGAAACAGCACAAAACCTTTGTTATGATTTCCCACTGCCTATTCCAGGAACACAGAGCTGGGTTTATGCTCTGGCTTACACGAGCATAAACTGAGTGCTCTGCACTGATTCTGGAGCATTACAGATATGAACACAGAATAAAGTCCTTTGCATAGTGCTTATCAGTAGGAAAGAGGATAGAAAAAAAGTATTTTTTTCATTGATTAAAGGATCTGCAAGAGGGAACTTGTCTAACTGTTGAAGGTACTAAAAATATTTTAAGGACTAAAATATGGGTAATTTGTGTACAGCTTTCTTCAAAGATGCACTTTGGGCAGAAAGTGCATTTTCCAAGCTTTTTGTCACTACATAGTTTTTTTTCCCTGGTGAGAGAAAGCCCTTATTGTCATAAAAGTTTTAAAATAGAAAAATGCTGCAAAGGGAGATTTTTTTTTTCCTTACAGGATTAGAACTAAGTAAATAACCTCAATGAAATTCTGGGCATGAATCCTCTTTAGACATGTGTCTCAATGTAAATAGCAGTGTGTGTAGGTAACCTCTTCAGGTGCACGGCTGCTTCCTGCTCACTGTCTATCAAAATGATCATTTACGTCAACACTCAACTTCCTTATTGATGGAAATCAAAAATGTGATAGACCTTTGACAGTGTGATATTAAAGCAGCCTTTCTGTGCCAAACTGTCAGGAGATAGTGTGTGTTCATTAGCTCCACACTCTGCATTCAATCAGACCTTACACTCTTAATAGAAAAAGGTTAAAAACATTCGCATTTGGACTTGTTGGTGTCATCCACCAAATTGGTGCTTTTTTACCATGAAAATCACAATTCTTTCCCTTTATCCTGAGTACAGCTACCTTGGAAAGTTGCTGACTGAAGTGTCAATGGCAGCTGTTAGTGGAAGGTCAGCTACAGTGACTAAGGGGAGCCTTGGCCTCATGGTGCTTTGTGTGAGCCCATCTGCCTGCGTGGTACAAGATTCCCGGGAGCTCTTCCAGTGTGGGCAGGCTCACCTGCCCCTGCCTCTCCTCCATTGTATCAGTAATTTGGGAAGAAGGCAGATATGGCAGTTCTCTCTCTTGAATAGCTTTCACAAGCCCCTGAACAGAAACTTCTGCTTGTGAACATGACTGCAGCACTGCCAAAAGGAAATCTGCTTCCTCAAGGCTGGCACCTGAGTTTGGGAGAGTGGCACTGGGGGATTTGGTTTAGTGATGGGCTTGGCAGAGCTGGATTTGATGATCTTAAAGGTCTTTTTCAAATTGAGCATTTCTGTATTCTATGTTTGGAGCTGACATAATGCTGAGTAATCATGTGATTCTATGCATGCTAAGCATTTTAGATCAGAGTGTAAGTTGAAGAGTCTAAACCCCACATTGCTGTATTTTTTCTGTGCTGATTTGCATTATTTTAATTTCCAAATTTGAATAATGGGAATGCTAGCAAGGCTTGATAAACAGTTTTTGCCAGCACTGATAAAAATGAGCATTTTTTTCATACATGCAGTTCAACTTAACTGACATCTCTTGTGAATCTGGTGGGAGAGGAATTTTGCTTTACTACAGTATGTACCTTTAACAAGTTTTCTAGCCCTTATCTAAGTTAGACACACATTGCTGCCTTTGCTTAAAAATATTTATTTGAAATAGGCATTTATAGGCCTTTCTAGCAAAGGCTATCTGTCAGGCACACAAATTCTGGGCTAGCAACATGAAAAAAATAAATAATGGTGGTGATATGCTGATGATGCATAAACTTAAATAGAAAATAAGCAAAAAATTGTTTAACAAATCAGAGTGAAACATTTCCTTCCTTTCTAGCAAAATACCTCTGAGCTGCATGCATCAATACCAGGTTATGTAGGGAATAAGTCATCCTGCATGTAGCCAATTTTCTGTGATTATTTTTGTGTCTACCAGGTCTTAAGCAGTTGCACATTTGGAAGGTACTTCAGAAGCTTTTGTTATTCAAGTATTTTTCAGTGCATTTGCTGTTGTTAAGCATACAAATAACCCAGACTTAGCAATTGCATACAATTAGATTTATGAAAGGAAAACCACCTTAATGTATTTTGTAGTTTTATTCTAAAATATAGTAACTTGCAACTTATAGTGGCTTTAAAATCAGAGAAAAAGAGCTGCATATGAAATGGCATTACAGAGTAGTGCTTTTCTTATTTACTTTTTACTGCAGCAGCAGGGATGCTGAGAAAATGTCATTGTCACAGGCAAATTAATTCCTAGGATCAGTTCAAAGGTACTCCTGGGACTGAGGGCATTTTGTAAAAATGTTTCATAAACACCAGTGAGTTGGTGACATATCTGTGGTGGAGATGGACAATCTGAGTTATGACTGGATTGGCCTGCCTGGAAAAGTCTCCTTAACAAATGTACTTGTGCCCCTGAGTGATCAAAGATGAGTTTAAAGACAGCTCTCAGCTCTTGACCTTGTGTGTAATCCTTGCACATTCTGCTTCTGGACACGTGGACATGTGGGCCCTGACCCATGAGGTAATTTATGACAATACAGTGGGAAAGTTGCATCATTTTGGGAGAGCTCCAAGTGTGCTCCAGTTCAGCACTTACTGTTCACCAGGGCTTCACCAGATCAGAGACACAGTGATTGCACCGCTGTAGGGTGTGTTTGATAAGGTCCTGGAGATTTTAAATGCTTGTGTTGAAATTGTGCTATAAAATAATTGGAAATTGAGTAATTTACTTTTTTCCCAGTGAATATTTAAAGAAAGTCAAAAGCGATGTTACAAAGTTTTAATTGAGTGCATGTGGTGAGAATTTTATTATCATAAAAGCTGTAGGGTTTATCAGCTGATACTGGGCTGGAGTTTTTCATTAGCCAAGGGCTTTTTAGGGTTTCATGGGATATAGCTGGAAAACATTCCAAACAAATGAATATTCTACTTTAAAAGAATAATGAGACATTGAGGGTTTTATAGACTCCAAAGTTTGCTAAACCAATATCTCTAATTAGATGGAGAAACTCTCTATAGAGGCTTTGCATCAACGGCAGTACACACAGCAAATGTTTTAAGCATTTACATATCAAACACTGCTGGCAGCGTTTTGGCAGCAGTCCAGAGCTGTAGATAGTTTTAATCACATTTGTTCATTAATCCTTGGTGGAATTCTCTTATATGGTCTCTTTAGGATTTTCATTTAAGCATGTGCTGCTGCTTCTCAGCAGTGGGCTTATTTATTTATTTTATAAATACCATCTGAAGCCTTGAATTTCTAGAAGATAGGTTGTGGAGTGGCTCAGGAAGCAGACGATGCAGTACATTCTATTTGCTCTCAGCAGATCTCCTTTGTACCCAGGCATTTATGTGCTCTCACTAGAAGAGGTTTGTTCAGCAGTGTGCCATCCAAAAAAGACTTCCACTCTTTTTTGGCTGTGCAAGTTCCTTTCTGTTCCGTAGGAAACAGACAGTGCTTGAATGGGAAGCAGTAATTGAAAGCGCAGCCAAGATGACTGTATTGCTAAGAGAATGTCTTGAGCATCATGCAGCCCTGGCAAGGCTGCAGGAGAGGAGCTGCATCCCTTGTGATGAGTGATCAGTGCCTGCAGCATCCAAATGCAGGAGGCTGACACTTTGAAATACTCAGGTGTGAATTCCCAGCCCAGCTCTGATCTCCAAGTACTCCAGCAGCTGAGCTGCTGAGGCAATAGTTTTCTTCCATTATCTTGTTCCTCTGTTAAACCTGACTTGAAAGACAAAACAAACCATTTCAGACAGCACTGTTGTAAAAGTATTAACTGTCACCCAGAGCCTTCCTCATGCAGTTGGCCTCTGAAATCATATCTGCTGTTCTCATTTTTATGGTTTGTTTTATGAATGGCTGTTGTTCCAGGAATCAGCTTTGCTGAGAAAGGCCTGCCATGCTAATCTTTGTTCTGTGATGGATAGCAAAGGCTAAGTACAGCTTTCCCCTTTCTTTGCATTTTTAGATGGCAGACTTGTTGGGGGTTTTTTCTTACTTCAGCCTGGGTCAGGCTCTGCTGAGCCTCCCCTTGTGCTAAATTGCCTTTGGAGAGGCAGGAGGACTTGGGAGCACCAGTAAGAGGGTCAGGCTGTCTATCCAGGGTCTGAAAGCTGAACCCTGCAAACCTTTTCCCACATTCTTCTCATGCTGCATTTGTGTGGTTGATCATCCTGCCCTAAGTGTTCCAGGAGCAGGTTTTGTAGGTTTCTACTTTTTTCTGTTGAATCATTTGTCTGCTGCACCCTTTTGTAAGGTGACATGCGGTGCCCACGTGTGTGCAAACTGGCCTGGTGGAGGGACCAGAGCAGGTCAGGCTCCCTTTCTGGAGCGGGGAGATGCCCTGAGTGCTGCTGTGCCCCAGCAGAAGCTTTCAGAGTGCACTGGGTGCTGTGCAGGTGTGTGCAGCAATTGGCAAAAACCCTCCCCTGTCTCCTTGGCTGCTCTCCTTCCTCCCCAGCTCCTCTGTGCCCTGCAGTGCTGCAGGACTGCCAGGCAGCTGCAGACCCTGGGGAGCCAGGCTGAGCACAGGCACTCCCTGGGTTAGAGGGAGAGGGACAGCCCAGGCTGGGAATAGCCAGGTGAGGAGCTCTCCTGCCACGGGGCTTGGTGGTGATGGCATGCCCTAGCACTCTACAGTAGTGGCTTAAGGAACATGAAATTAATAACTGGCTGGAATCAGGGAGCTTAAGTATTATTGTAAGAATTTCTTGAAGAGAAGGTAGTAGAGTTTAAGGTGTTCAGTTCTTCCACTTTCAGGCTCTTGTGTGCACATCTGCATGTTTAACTGTGTTTAGCCATATTAACTATTGGTGTCGTGCTGAACTCTGAATAGGTGAGTTTGCCCCATAATTACAGCTTTTTTTTCTCTGCAGTCTTTTCCTTCTGTAGAAACAGTTTCTTGGCAAAGAGCTGCTGGGGTTGCTGTAGGTCTGGGCTCTGTAGGGCTGTGCCTTCACACAGTCACAGGAGTCCTGGGAAAGGAAACTGTGGGCATGAGTCAGGCAGGAACGGGTGGAAACACCAAAGCTTTGGGCACTGGGAGATCTTGTAACAGTTTTGGCTTATCTCTTTCTGACTGTATGTTTGCCTTCATCATCCCTGCTTCAGAGGCCCTTCATTGCTGCTTCAAACCACATTAGCCTCCTTGCCCCATTCTCCCAAACACTTTTGCCTTTGTGTTTCCTTTTTTGTCTGTTCAGCTGCTTTTGTGATCCTTGCCTGCCTCTCCAGCACCCCACACCAGGCAGAGCTACTGCTGTGTTTGCTGCCACCACTGCTCACCATGGCCAGGGCTAATCCCCTCCCTGCACTAACTCCTCCTGTCAAGCAGCCAGCAGACTTGTCATTAGATAGCCCTAAGTTAATCAAGATGAATAATTAAAAAACTGAGAGCAGTTCTCTTTCTTTCATCGGATTCCTGCACAGAATCAAACCATGTTGTTTCCATACCTGTGTGCTGCCAAAAGCTTCTGAGCTTTTGATCTAACTTAGCCAAATTGTTATTAACTTGCATAGGTTTTGACATATTAATAATCCCATTGAAGTGGCTGCTATTCCCTACATCCTTCAAGTTGCCCATGTGTTAAAGTATCTTGCCGAATCAGAACAGTTTTATTAGCCATCACTATCCTCCAAAAGTAATAACATCTTGATTTCCTTTTCTTGTATCCTCCAAAGGCTTTCCTGATCTGTTTCCACAGCTGCAGACTGAGGGCAGCTCTGCTCTTTGCTTGGATTAGTCACTAGGGTTGGAGGGTTTGCTTAAAACCAGCAGGACCAGCACTGCCTCTTGCCCGTGGGCTCTGGCTGTGGGTGTGTGCAGGGACTGCTCTCTCTGCACAGACCTCCAGTGTGCTCAGACAATGCAAGCACAAAGTCACTGCTTCTCTTCCATTGTTGTTGTTCATTTCAGTCCCCAGTGTACAGGCTATATTCTGAAATTATTGCCATGCTCAGCATGTGCTTACTGAGTGCCTGGTTTGCCTGCTCACACCCTGGGTCCCAGGCCAGGGGCTGCTCATGAGGAAACACTGGTGGCAGACTTTGCTTTGCTTTGGCAATATCTTCTGAATATCCTTCTGGATATAGGGCTCACCTTTTTCTCTCTCTTAGGCCTGTAACTCTAATCTAGACCTAACCCCAAGCAGAGTCCCAGCCCAGGGGCTCAGCCACATCCCCAGTGAGCAGTGCCGTGGGTTGGGTCACTTTTGCAGCCTCACTGCCTGCCCAGCCGAGTGCTGCCATCCTTGAGCCCAGCCCTAGGGGGTCTGGCTGAGCCTTGCTGGGTGGCACCCCAGCAGGTGGGCACAGTGCCCCTGCCAGCCCTGCCACCCTTGCTGCAGGAGGGGAGCTGTAGGACCTCACCGAGGTGACCTCAGCAAGGCTCTGGAGGAGATGGGCACCCCCATCCCAGCTGGCAGACCTGCCCTTGCTGAACACCAAATCTGCACCACTGAACTCAAACATGCTTTGTTTCCCATCACTCTTCTTCACCTGTCATCTTCTCGTGGCAGCCCTCCCCCACACACAAGCTTTCTGCACTCTTGGAGTTCACTGGAGGATTCATTTTGCATTTCTCCCTGTGTGCTGCACACCTGAAATGCCCATTTTCTCTCAGCCTCTCTACACTCACACCATCCTCCTCCCTGCTAGTGATACAGGTAACCAGCTGACTGATCCTTCTCCCTGGTGCCTTGCCCTCCAAGTGAGTTTAATAGCAAAAGGAAATAGAAGTGAGAGCTGTGTGGATGCATCCATCAGGTCCAGCCTCAGGCACCAGCTGCAGAAGGGCTTTTTCCTCACTTTGTATTCGTGCTGTGTTACACTGGGGAAACTGGCAGGAATGTGATATGTAATATTAGTGTATTTTTAATCAGTAGCATGAACTACCCTCCCTCTCCACATGACTTTATTTCCTTCTTAGGAAGGCTCTGTTGCACTTATTACATTCTGTTTTACTGTGATAGTTAGTAAAAGATTTTGTGCCGAATTTATGCTCAGTGAATTATCCCTGAAATTTGTGGAGGTACAGAAGAATTTAATTTGGCAGTGTGGAGTTGCTGTTGCTCCCAGTGATGTCTTCAGCTGAAAATCTCAGCTTTTGATTGCCTTACTTAGAGAAAAAGCAGAGCCACGTCTCCAGTCTTCGTCCAAAGGAGTGCCAGAGGCACTGGAAATAGCTGGTGCCAGAGGCACTGCCGTGGCACAGACTCTGCTGCTGCTGAGTGTGAAGAAGTGTGGCAGCAGTCTGTGCCAGAGGCATTTAGGAAATCTACCCCTCAAGGCAAAGGTTTCTGAAGGGTTAGGAGCATTTTAACAAATGCATTAACATCAATGGCGTGTTCAATACCTTTGATTTTCTCTTTAATGTCTTCTGTTGGAATAAGGCAGAGGTGATGTGCAGCATCCTCATGATGCTGGGGCCAGAAGGAGCACTTTGAGTGAAAGCTTAATAGAAATTCAGTGTGGTGCCATGCTGAGCATAGAATTGGTTGACTGCATAGATCTAAATGTCAATTAACTAGAAAGTTTTGCCAAATGGAACTATGATGTTTTAGTTCCATGTTGTCAGCACATGAAACGAAGCATATTAATTGATAAGGAGTAAAACTCTGTATGAGTTCTTCAAAACAAAAAATTAAAAATATTCAAAGTAGGACCAAGATACTTCCAGTGTTTTCAAGAAGAGAGAAAAGGTCAATTATTGATTACTTTGAGAGCTAAAGCATCATTTGGACATTTATAAGAGTTACCTGAAAGCTGAGAAGCAATGAGAAGTTTGTATGGCAGCCCCAAGTCCTGATACACTTGGTAGAGTACTGCTGAATAGCAAAATACAGGTTGGTGAGCAATCTAGAAAGGATGATGTTTTATTGAGTGGTGTGGATTGCTACTTTGGTTGATTTGATTTTTATCCTGTAAGGAAATTAAAGCTCAAGCACTTCCAAACTTGATTATATTTCTAAAGATCATCTTTGCACGCCAGCTTTTGCCTAGAAACTCACCCGAAGATGTCAGCCATTGAAACCATTTCATGTGGAAGCATTGCTAAGTAAATTCACTAAATGCCCATTCATCCCAGTAAGATGGAGAGTCACTGGAGCAGGAAATGTGGAAATCTGCACAGCTTACTATACAGAAAGCAGTTTCTGAGTTTGCCAAATTGAGATGCAGAGTCTGACCCTGGGAGGTGTTGCAGCTCACATGAGGGAGTAAAGGAGGAGGGTCTCAGGGCCCTGTCTGTCAGGATGCTTGATTGACAGATAATTCATTTGGTCTAGATAATACAGATGAGATTATGAAAATAGTTTACTTGGCTGATAACATTTCCAGGTTGTTGCAGCCTGACCCCAGAAGTTTAACACATTTTGTGCAGTTAAACACATTCAGGTTTAACTTGGTTTTCTATGGCTTATAATAATGAAATGTTTTCAAAATAGTTGTATTGACAGCTCTTTTATCTTGAGTCTTTCTGCTACCAACTTCATTACAGACCATTGCTTAAATGGTATTGTATCCATAAGGTTGTGGATTCAAATGCAATTCAGGAGGTTAAGATCTTTTTAATGTGATTTATTCAGTTTTCCTAAATATGCTGACCTAGATAAATAGAGAACATTTTTGCTCCATTGTTAAAGAAAGAACAGACCACAAAAGCTGTCAAGTGTAAATACATTCTTGGACATGTCAGCTGAAATTTTGAAAATGCTGGTGTCAGATTGCCTGTCATTCTAATTGGAATTAACCTTCTAAATTCCTTTGTTCCTGTTGATTATACTGCCTTTTTGACATCAGAATTCTCTCTCAATTCCAACCTTGGCCTCTTCTCTATTACACAATGAAAACAAATAAAATGCCAATAGATACTGAACCAAACTCCCTAGGAAATATCTAGCAAAGCACGTAAAATGGAACTATCAGTGCAGTCATCTTGAGGCTGGATTTTCATACTTAAGAAGTGTTGAGCAGTATTACTTCATGCATACTCTGTTATAGTGCTTAAAATACCTGCCAAGGGTTGATAAGAAATTTGTTAAGGTGTAATAAATCTGTGCTGCCTTCCAGGTATGCTTTCCTGAGCAGGGGGGGTCATTGAAGTTTAGCAGCAGGATGGAAGTTTTTTTTGGACCTGCCTCCTTCAGAATCTGAGAATGGTCCCCAGATGAGAACAATAAATCTGTAAATGGCTCTGGATGCAGTGGATTTCACAGTGTGATTTGTGCACCTTTTGTTCTTTCTCTCACAGGACAAACGATCAGCTCGTGGCATTCCTGTCCAGATACCGTGACATGAACTTCTTGAAATCACACGGGAGGGACAATGCAAGGTGAGCTGGCCCTTTCCTCGCCTTAATTTAACCAGAGCACTGAGGATTATTGTGTGGTGACAGTTTCTGGTGTCACCTGATTGAAGAAATCCCTAGTCCAGGGGAGAGAGGTGGATGAGGAGGAAACCCTTTTCTGAGGACAGTTGTTTCTTGGCCCAGAGTGACTCCTTCCCAGAGTCAGAGGTGCTTTTGTGGGGAGAGAGGCTCTAAGCAGTCTGATGTTGCATCCTGCTGTGGACTCAGCACAGATTGATGTTGTGTGAGCAAGTGGCAATTGCCCAGCACTGACCTGGTGGCCCCAGGAGCACTGGTGAGCAAGGCTGGGTCAGCTGAGCTCTGCAGCACAGCCTGGCACAGGCAGAGCCCCAGCTGTGGGAGCCTGTAGCAGCCTGCAATGCCAGTAAGAGTGAGGATGGTGGCTGGAGCTCATCACAGTCTACTAAAGTTTGGATCAAAATCCTTCTTCATCCACCCTGCACAAGTCTTGGAGAAGGAATGTGCTGCGTTTCCCACCGTTCATCAGGAGTACTTCAACTTTCCATTGTGGTTTGGGGGAGCAGCAGTGACCAAACACCATCTTCCAAAGGCTTTAACAACCTCTGCAGGTGAAAGAAGCTTCCCATCTCACTGCAGTGGTCCTGTTTTCCTCTTTATTTATAGTTTTGCTGTTCCTCTTTTTTGCTGGTTTGGTACCATAACAGCAGTCCTGCTGCACTTCCAGCAACTCCATATGCTGAGCCCCAGTGGCTTTGCATCTAAAAATATTGTTTTATTCTGCTTGGGTCACCAGGTCTTCCCTTTATTCTGTAAAATGTCAAGTGTACCCAGAGAATGTGACACACTGAGTCATGTGTTCAGCACAGCAGGCAGGCAGAATAACTCACAAGTCTCTCTCTCTTCCTGGCCGTTCTTATTCTTGTCACCAGATTTATCAATTCTGTCATGTTCCTGTTTAAATTAAGTCCTCAAGAGCATTCATCTTGTGCATGCACAAATTCTATAGCAGGTACTAAAAAATAATCCTGTGAGGAGTCATATTTAAAGCCAAGTCAACAGTTTCACAGGAGAGTCCCTGGTTTGGGAAATGCTGAGTGTCAGAGTGATTGGCAGACTCAGCTCTAGCTGGCAATAGTGATGGACAGCAGAGTTAGTGTAGAAAAGAGGAGAGAAAGAGCCAGGGAAAAGCAGTGTGTCTCTTGTCTCCTTCCTCCTCTGGTGCTCCTGAGTCTTCTCAAATTGCCTGAGCTGGCTAAGGAAAATAACTAATGGATTATGGCACACCAGCATCAGGCTGGTTCAAACATGCCAACTTCAACTGGATCTGAACAATCTCAATCAATTAAACACACTAAGCTGGTATTAATTTAATAATGAAATAAGCACTTGTCCTTCCATCACAGGAATAGCAAACTCATTTAGTAGTTCAATGGTTCTCTTTGTGTAAACAACTAAATACCTTTTAGCTTATTACAACATGTCACTGTGTTTTATTTTCTTTTTCCTGGATTTCTACCATAAATTCCCTGTGCATCAGGGAACATGATCTGGGACATGAGTACAGATTTGCCATCCCTGTCTGCCATGGTTCCCTAATCCCTGAGTCCCATAAGTGCTCCCACTGCTGAGCACTGGATGAATGGATCCTTTCACATCACCCCTTGGCATGTCCCCAAAGTTTCTGTCAGGGAAGTAGAGTGGCTTCCCTCCTCCTGCACAGCCCAGGCAGCTGTAGACACACTCAAGCCAGCAGCTGCAAACACCTCTGGTAATGCTGGTGTTGGGCAAAAATTCATTCCATTGTTTCCAAAAGCTGATCAAAAAGTAATTATCCCCAGTTTGTATTGTGGGTGAATTTCCAGGTCTACTTCCACCTGCTGAGAGAGAAATATCTAAAGTGAAGATTTCTAGCCTGATATTTCATGTTTAGTGTTTGAGTGGCTCAGTCTTGACTAAACTGGTCAGTGTACCCTCTGCTCCCCCCCTCTGGCACACAGTTCCCACCTGACTTTCACTGAGTGCCCAGGTGTGTAAGCTGTGCTCACACCAGTCAGGTTCATCCCTGCAGTCAGAGTGGGGAAGTCCTCTGGGCTGAAATACCTCCTACGAGCTCAGGCAGGTGATCCAAGAGCAGAGACCCACCCAGGCTGTCACCCCATGTCCTGCAGCCAGTGTCCCCAGGGAGCACAAGGTGTGTAGTGCTGCTGCTTTACAATATTCTCCCAGCCTCTTGTGACCTTTGCCTGGGGAATTTCCACGGCTAAACTCAGTGACTTGCTCATTCTAAGAGTAAGGGATGAGGTTTTTTTCCTACTAATTTATCCACTTTTTAAATTTTGTTCTTTGCTTTGTCCTGTCACAGCCCAGGGGAAAAGAAATACCCCATGAAGAGAATGGCATGGCCAAGAGCTTAGTAAGGTCTGGAAGAGAAGCAACAGCCTCGAGGGTTGGCAGCAAAAAGTTAAGAAAAGAAAAAAAAAAAAGAAGGACAGCTTTTAGAACACAGGCCAGTGTCCATGTTATTGGACAATAAAAGAAAACTCCCATTGAATATCCTATCTCAAAACACACTGGAACTGATTTTTTTGTTTAAAACAACAAATTGAAGCCATAATAAGGGAGAGGACATTGGCCTATACTGGCTGCTACCCTGTGTACAATGATTTAGCTGGTCCAAGGTGTTTTTCTCAAAACATGGGAACTACTAATACAGGAGCACAGCATCTAAACATAATTGAAAGCAATGTATAATCCTTGCTGATACTTCTAATTTTAATTTGTGGATGAATAACGACACCTAATCAATAAGCTTTTCAAGTCTGCCTTGTAAACAACTGAAAACTCTTAATTTTAAGTCATCATAGTCTTTGGATCATACAACAGAGAAAGATTAGAAGTGCCATCTCAAACCTGAAATGCTGTACAGCTCAATTACAGTGCACTTTGTGTTCAAGCCATGTTCACAATCAGTGCTTGTTCTACTGCCAAATAAGGAGAGAAATCAGGCTTCCTTTTATAGAGTTAAGTTTTCTTTTAGTTATGCCAAAGTCATGAAAAAGTGCATCACTGATTTTCCTTTAGTGGCTTCAGCAAAGAGAATGGACATGGAAATGGCTCCTTCACTCAGCTGGAAGCATTATTTCCTGACTGAGGTGGATGTATGAAATGAAATTGCATACAGTGGCTGGAGTTGTTACATAGTGCTTAGTGGGCAACACATTTCCTTCTATTTTCAGTGCCTTAGACTATTAAAAGCAAGTGAATAACCTGGTAGTTGTATAAGCTATTGCAATTTGGAATAGGCAGAGGATTTTTTTCTTTTTTTGGCAGGAGCAGCACCTGGATGATTATAAAACATAAAGACAGTCAAATGTGACATCTTCAATGTCAGGCAGGAAGAGAGGGGGTTTGTATAGAAACCTCTCCCCAGCAGTCATTTGGGAAACAGTGTGAACATGCTGAGAAGGCTGGATGCTCTTAGATCTTAGAGGAATCTTGAGCTCATAGGCAAAATACAAACAGCTAAAGAAAAGACCCTTAAAGTTCTGGTATGTGTCCACATTCTTTTGTTCTGCTGATTTTTTCTCCTCATTACTGCTGTTCTTTGCAGTTGTGTTGTCCTGTTTCTGCATTCCAGATAATTTTAGAGATGTTGGTGATCTGTATCAAAGAGCATCACAATCCCATCCCATCTCTCAGAGGCTGGAGAAACCTTAGCTACCAAAGGACTGGGGCACATTCCCAAAGATGGGCACTGCTGGCACACAGCTGTTTCACCCCATTTCAGACATGCCTTTTGTCCTCAGTGGCACAGGCTGTTTGTTGGTGTGCTGTGCATGGGGTCAGTGGGGGTTTGGTGGTCAGTTAGCAAAATGGATCTCACAGTAAACACTGTTGTGTGTTGCACTGGTGAATTACCCAAACACTAGGGGAAAGAATGGATTAATTATCACTGCTGTTGGAATAGCCTAACCACATGTCCTAGCAGCACTTAGGCTGCTGCTCATGTCACGTATTTGGTGGTTCCTTTGGCACAAATTACCCTCAGCCTCATACTTTTTTTGCTAAATTTTTTAGAACACTTGAGTATTCCGGAGCACATGGACTAAGATCTATTTTTTGCTTGGAAGTAGTTCAGCACAACAGTCGCATGAGAAGTGTAGTGACTGAAATAGCAACATGCATCTTCTCTGCAAAGAGACTGCACTTTAAAAATTTAGACATTACAGCTAACTTTCAAATGTTCTTAGTGCTTTATGCTAAGCATTAGGGGAGCCATAAAGCCTTTACAGCTTCAGCTTGACAATTCACCTCCTTGTAGGGCTTTTATTTCTACTCAGTTTTGGGAAACAGAGCTCTAAGCTGTCAGTGCAAAGAGAAACAAAAGCAGCCATATGTCTTGATGTGGGACTAAGCAGGATGTTCTTTGTTCTTAGAGTTTACAAGCAAGATCATCTCCTGGTTCAGGAAGGTGCTTCAAGTGAGAAGGTCTGAAGTAGTAGCCATCCTTCATGGGGCAAGGACAGAATTAGGAAGGAGGTGAAAATTGAGATACTGGTAAAATAATCAGGAATCTTGCTGCTATCTAAGAGCATTGAGCAGCACACTTCATTTGCAGCCCTGTCATCTGAGGTCCTGAGGCATTTTATAAAATGGTTATGACAGGAAACATCATTTGAAGCTGCACAGATGTGGTTGGCCCTGGTGTACCCAAAGGTCAGTGGCCTGATTTGGTAGCTTGAAAACCTTTATAGAAGGGACTCACACTTGCCCTCAGTCACTAGAAAGGAGGTGAGGAGACAAGAAACCTTCCAGAGAAGACATTTATTGGAGACAAACAGATGGTAAAATGTCAGGTTTAATATCATTGAGTCTGTCTGTGGTGAGTTCATGCTACATTCTGCATACTATAATTTGCAGGTTTGCTTATTTAATATAAAAAGAAATAGAATCATTTGAGTTGTGGCCTCCCTTATGGTGAGAGGAAGCCATTTAATTTTTGACTTTCTAAAAGCTGTTTCAGTATTGCTTTAAAGATACTGTGTAAGTGAAGAGTGGGGTAAAGAAACCCACAGGAAAGCCTTTTAAAGTCTCTCTCGAGCTTTATGCTCACAAGGAAATGCATGGAATTGTTGACAAAACAAGGCAATTCCTAGTAGAGTCATTACTGCAAAAAATAGACTTTGCAAGTTTCCTACAACTAAAGAATTTCAGAGGGTTTTTCATTTTGCTCCCTGGCCTGCAACATTAAAATATTGAGAAACATTGAGGCTTTTTAAAACTTTCTCTGAGAAAGAGACTTCTCCTTTGAAAGAGATAAAGTGGAAAGAAAAGTTTTTCAAAACCAGTGGAAGTTAATATGTAGGAAAAGGCAGAGAAGAAGAATCAAGAGAAATTTCTTCTAAAGAGAAGGCAAAGATGTGCTAGGACTAAAGCATTAAATGTGTATTCTGGAAAGATTGCATATGAAAGAAGCAGAAACAAATTATATAGCATATGTGTGCCTATTGTAAGCTGGAAAAGTCTAATCATGTCCATGTAGAGATGGAATAATGACCAGATAAAATGTGTGTATTCATCAGCTTTCAACAGCATCTCGTGTGGAATACCCTAATGCCATGGCTGCTTGGCTTCCATAAAGATGACGCTGGTTGAGAAGGAACACATTGAACATAATATTTCACAGTGAACTTGTGTCTTGAAGGAGATATTCAAATGGCTGTACCATTACAGCTGCATTTTTACTGTAAATGATCTAATTGCCCAGTGTGTGTGGCAGCATTAGTCTGCCCCAGGTTTAATGGCACTCTGAGCATAAAAGTGTTCAACATACATTGAAAACATGGACTGCCAAAAATCCTTCCAGTGGAGCTCCTTGTTCCCATCACCTGCAGTTCAGCTTCTGCCACAGAAACTCCAGGAGCAAACATCACAAACTGCATCTCTCAGCTCTGCCTCACTTTTGGTGGCTGTGTCACCTGGGTTTCCTGCTCTGTGCCCATCCCTGTGCTCCAGGGGCAGCTGTGACCTCCCAGTGCAGGCTGTGCCCTTCCCTGCCCTGCACAGCCACCGTGCTCAGCTGCCCCATGGCTCTGCTGTGGGCCATGCAGAGATACAGGTGACAAACACTGATCACATGTGAATGTGAGATTTCCTTGTGTTCCTTGGTAACTCCTGAGCGTTTAGCACAGTGGGCAAAGCTGCTAAAAGCATTTCAATTTGTGTGCTTATTTATGGCTTTGGCTTTTGCTCCTGAAATAAGCCAAATCAATAAATAAGCCCAATCTTACTAGAGCAAATTCAGTCAAGAGAGAAATTCTTTCTGATATTGTTGATGTCTTTTTTCTGCATTGTCGTGAAAGCTTTGGGGGATTGTTGAGATAGTAATGTGTTTACTTTATGTGTTTCCCTTACCCTGAGTAAGGGAATTAACAAAAGATAAGAATTCTGCTCTCATAACGTTTTTGACCTCATAGCAATTGCATTTAGGATGTCACAGTTAAAGCACATTGAAAAGGAAGTTACAGTTATTCTTTTTCTTCCATCATTTCTGTCTGTACTGAGAGTTATTTTCAAGGCTTTTTGAAACAGCGGGAATTGTTTGTTCTGTGCTTTCCACACGATGCCTGTCATACTGGGTAGAAATCTTCCTCATCTTGACAGACTAAGTAGGTGCTATTTCTGTTTGACACTGTTCCCCTTTTCAAGCTTCACCTCTGTTTTGGGAGTGGGGGATCAGCCCTGGAGGCTTTCAGCATGACAGGAAGGTCTCAGGAAACACACTGCAACATCCCAGCCTTAGAAAAACAGATGAATAGCTGGTACCCTATAGACATTGTGTTTAAATAGCCAATTGTAAATTATTTCAGATGTAAATATTGTTTAACCCTTGGTAGAATAGAGTTACTCATGGAAATGCAGGGAAATCAGGGTTAGCTGGACTCAGCATACTCAGTGAGGCCCGGATTTCCACCTTGAGCAGGCAGGGAATGATTCTGCCCTGCACAGGTTTGGGATTCATCAATCTGCTTATTATAAAGAATTTTTTCAGTGCCTGGCTTATGGAGATGTGTGGTAGCCTAGAGATTGCTCACAAATTACTTCTTGCAACTGCTACACTCAAGATTGTCAAATTATTGTTCAGTGCTTTCTAGCTGGTCACCTGAACTGCAAATTACTGTTTTGTGCTTCCCAGCTGATTGACTCTGGTAAGTGTTTCCAGGGTGGCTGTGCAAACACTGCTGGCAAGTGACTCTCACATTTATCATCTGTAAAAATATTTACTTGACTTTTTGCACTGAAATGGACTTTCTTCCTCAAATTTTCATCTAAAGACAATTAAAAGAGGAGCAGATAAAATCAAAGCACGCAGAGATTGTCCCACATACACTCAGGGAAACGTGGACATGATGCTAGTGGAACTCCTAGCTCTACAGGTTCTTGCTTTGACATTGACATTGGCTTTTGACTTGTGAGGAATTGTTTTGCTGGACTTTTGTAACTTGTATTCGTGGTTCTTATTCTTAAATCCTGAATAATGATGCTGAGGTCCTGGGTAGGTGCACCTGGTTAACAGTGAAATGTCAATGGGAGGTTTTCTAGGGGAGAGGCCAGAAACAGCAAACATTTAGGAACAAACCCTTTCACCTTAAAAATATATTCTTTCCAGAAAAAACCTTTTAGTGATAAAGTTACTGGTAAATGGCATTTAGCAATCTGATAGCTTCTGATACTTTAGGAAGTTTTACTCATTCTTAAACTTCAGGAAAAAGAAAACAAACTCTCTGACTTACTGTGTAAGTAGAGCATTCAGGAGCAGGGATCTCTACAGGCTGTGTGGTTTGCACTGTCCCTTGGAGAAAAGTATCGAAAAGGAGGATTTTTGCTTGTGATATTTTTGCTGATAAAGTAACTGTGTGGCAATATTTATTAGCAGTTACAACATACCATAAGAGCTGAGCTGTGTTTATACTCACGTTGTAGGAGTACATGCTACACAAGTTACAAATGCTTTATGTTATACAGTCCTAGAATCTTGTCTGAAATGCATTTATAAATATTTAAATAAAGTACGAGGTGAGAGGAGTTCCCTGAGCTGGATTGCAATCATGAGCTGCCTGGACTGACATCTACACTCAGTGACAGACCACGTGCTGCTGGCAGTAGGGTTTTTTAGCAAAGTGTAAAAATAACTCTCTCAACCTGTGAGGCTGCATCCACACTCAGGTCGCAGTGGCACCTTTCCTGTGAGTCAGTGTCTGATTGCTGAGCTCAGGTGCTGATGCACCTTCTTAATATCCTGTATTTTCTCCTTACTTTTGTGTGTAATCCCAGGCCCTCAAAACTGGAGGCCCTTTAGGAAGAATTAAAGTTGATAAGGGGAAGCATAAGATGTGTTTGTCAATCATAAGAGTGAGTGTTCTATGAAATAAGGCAAAATGGCATGCTCTTCTTAATCCTCGTCTCTTTTAAAGTCTGTTTGACTCTTCCTATGATTGTTATTTTCCTCCTGTTGTTTTCCTTTGGATTAGGAGAAAGGCCAGTTGTCTTCAGCTGATGATAATCTCTGTTGTATTTGGCCAACCATACCTTGGTTCAGTAGGATATCATTGTTCTGGCCAGTGCATTTGCAGCTGGCAGAGGTATGCCAGTCTTACCTGATGGTCAGGGTGACAGGAAGCACCTAAATTTTTCCACATTGACTAAGAATAAGGTAATGCTCTTACTAAGCTTTTTTTCCCCCCCTACTTTTAATTTGGGAGTTATCTGCAGGCTGTTTTGTGAGACCCAAGAGAGAAAGACAAGGGGAAAAAGCACCCTTTTTTTCCATTTCATTGCTCTTTATGAAGCCTGGCTTCATAAAATTCACTGATTTGGTATTCCCTTGAGCATAACCAGAAACTAATGAAATACAGCATGAGACTAGAAACAAATCAGTAGGGTCATGCTTTTGCCATCCATCTTCCTATCTTTCTTTTCAGAGGTGGCTGCAATCATTCTTGGATGGATAGTCAAGAATCTTTATGAACTCTTTGTGGTATCCAAGAGGTTTTCATTTCTTGGAAAGGCCTATGTGGCATACAGATACCCCTTTCCCTTTCCCTCAGGCAGTATTCAATATGCTTAGAGTAAGTTCTTGCCTGCCTGAGTGCCAAAATTGCTGTTGCTGGAGTAGCTGGGAGCATCAGTCATCCTAGAAGAGAGCCTGGGGGGACAAAAGGGAGCCTCATCCACCTTTTCCACTTTGGTTGCTGTTCAGCTCTCTGTGCCAGCAGCCTCTCCTATTTAGCTTCCAGCAGATCTGAAATGCACTTGGTCCCCTTGGCTGTCAAGGAACATAAATGAGCAGCAGGCCATCACCCAGTGGAGAGCTGTGTCTTCCCAGCCCCTTGGACACATCATTGCTCCGTAGGCCACAGAAATGATTTGCTTTGCTAATGCCTTATTCCATTGAGGTTGTGACTGTGTGGGAAGAGGCTCAGTAAGGGTGATCCTTCTGAAAACCACCTGCTCTCTGTTCAGCTGTTATGTATCTGAAACCTGGTGTGATGTTTCTAGGAGGGTTTCAAGAAGCACAAGCAAAAGAGTCATATCTTTGGAGATCTCTAAAGGCATTGCAGCTCTTTAGTTGGGCTGTGCTGCCTTGCTGGAGGGTAAGTGATTGGAAAGTACCTTTACTTTCTTCTAGTAACCCAGTTGTATAATGTTTGGGGGCTGAGGTTTGTTGTGAAAACAATTGTACTTCCAGGAATTGGCTTATTTCACTCCATATCCTGAAATTTGCTTTTCTGAGCCATTAGCTAAAAAACCATAGAACTGTTCACATATAGAAATAAAAGAGCCTGTCAACTACTTTGGAAAACATGAAGCTGTGAGTCGGGATTTGCTGGGACCTTCTCATCTGGAGCATGGTCATGCTCCTCTGCTGCCAAGCTCAGGCAGAAAAGCTGAAGCTGTTACAGTACCAGGGAGCTGGAGCTGGATCACGTCACACAGGCTGAGGCAGTTTCTACGCAGAGCAGCTTTTGAAATAGCCAGGTGGCTTATTTTGTTTGAGGGTTTCTATTGCAATCAAAGAACCTTCCATTTGAAAAGGAGAGTAAAGGGTGATAAATTGGTAGAGAGAGCAGTTGAAAGAAATTACTTCATGGAAAAGAACTTTATGTTCCTATTTAAATATAGTCGATAAAGTTCTGTTATTTTCTTAAAATAATTAACTCTAATGAGCATTTAGTTTTGAAGAGAAATAAATAAATGACCAAACTTTCAGGCACATTAATATTTGATTTGGAGATAACTGCATAAATATTGAATTTGAAGATTACATTCCAGAGCACTGCATTAAAATTGCAAGACTTTTCTATTATCCTTCATAATGGAACATGAAATTAGAAACTTGTTCATGGAAAGAAAAATTTCTCGACTCTCATTTACACATTTTCAGCACTGTTGTGTTAACAGAGGAGCTCTTCTCATACTGTGAAAAGAGACATAGCTATCAGTAGGACATAGACCCTGCAGTCATTTATGGTCCTTTTGAAAATTAATATGCACCATTTCATAATTGCATCTCAGTTCTTAGATTGGTATAGAACAGAACTTGAACCAGGGAGTTGGCCTACGGGGTTAATGCTCATGGGTCCAGATGCAGGACTCCAGAAAGCTCTGCTGCTTCTTCCTTAACTTTTATTCTTCTCCCTTACCTTTAGTAGCACGTGTTTGAGGACTACTAAAATGTCATCTTGGCTTGCTAATCCTGAAATGCCCCGGCACAGCTGTGTGTGCTTCACAGGGAAGGCTGTGCCCCTCTTGCCACAGCTGTTGTTATCCTGCAGGTCCTGCACCCAGAGAGGTCTGGGGGCTGTGGGTTGCTCTGGTGTGTGGTCAGTGAGCATTTCTTACTGCTCAGAACATGGGGGATGTGTCCAGTGCTCATCAACCAGGGTGGATGGTGCTCAGCCCCCCTCAGTGCTAATTCACGGCTGCCCTGCTTCTCCTTCAGGGAAACCATTCCCAAATGGAATAACAAACAGAAACCTGGATCAGACAGCCTCAAAAGATGAGTGGGCATTCAGTCCAAAGCGTTTTCAAACACAGATTGATTTCCCAGCTTTTCTTCTTTTATATTGGTCTCAAATAATTCATTTTCACAACTTTGCAGTTCTGCCGTTGCTCCTCTTATTCATGGTTCAGCAATAACAAAACATTGTTCCCCAGAGACTTGAAAATGGAGCAAACTTGCTCATTCTACAGCAAAGACCAATACAATGGTATTTTTTCCTTATTGGCTATATCCCTACAGGAAAATTAATGACATAATAGCATAGGAGAAAATTGGTCATTTTACCTTTATGTGCATTTTCCTGTTTTTTAAAAACTGAATTTGTTTAGAGAGAGAAGAATGTGTTTAGTTCCTGTTCATGTTGCAGTTCTTCTGTGGTGGTTTGTTCAGAGTTAATGAACATTATGAACTTTCTTGCCCTAGAGCTCTGTTACCTGCACAGCCTTAGGACAGCAGGAGGTGTAAATGATGTTTAAAAGCAATCTGTTGATCTTTGCCTCTATAACAGAACATGTAACTGATTAATCATTTATTAAACCTCTCTACACTACTTATGAGTAGAACAGAAATATAAACAAGTGACCTTTTGATCCTTTTTTGTTTGCAAAAGTAGCTTTTTATTTATAAGGCTCCCAATGATAGCAAACTAGAAATTAGCATTTAATGGCTGCTCTTGCATTCCCTCAGATTTATCAGAAAGCAGGGGCTGGACCGGCTCTTCCTGGAGTGTGACACGCACATGTGGCGCCTGGGGGACCGCAAGATCCCAGAGGGAATCACAGTGGATGGGGGCTCGGACTGGTTCCTCCTGAACAGGAAGTTTGTGGAATATGTCACTTTTTCCAATGATGACCTGGTGACAAAGATGAAGAGGTTTTACTCTTACACGCTGCTTCCTGCAGAGGTATGTGAATGCAAAGAATCCCTCTCTGTGCTCAAACCTGCAATGTTTGTGCTTGTCCCAAAGATCTGACTGAAATCAGAGGGGCTTTCACCTGATGTCACTGGGCTTTGGAGCATCCCACAGTGGGTAATGAAAATTTTACTTCTGTAATGAGTAAGCCCTTTAGGGTTAGAACATCTTTTGCAGTTGTTTATTGCCTTGTTTGTTTGTGGGACTTTTTTGCAAGGAGTGGCTTTGTTTTGTACTTCTAAGCCTATTAATCTGTTTCTGAACAACCAAAAATCCAGCTGCCCTTTGCTTGCAAATTGTTCTTGCACAAAGCTTTTGAAGGATATTAGAGATGGCGAATTGTCTTCATAAGTAGCTTTCCTTGTTATTATCCAGCACTTTTCTTTAAAAATATAAACCCTGCAAACAAAGGTTTATTGTTCTGTTCAAAACTCAGCCAGAAGGCACAGTCACAAATCATTTAGATCACTCAGGAGTCGCTCTGGCTGCAAGTGATGCAGAAGGGGAGTGCACAGCAGTGTGGGGTTTTGCCTGGCGTGCAGCAATGTGCCAGCAATGTGCACTGTCTGCAGGGAGGGCACAGAGCCGTGGCTGGCAGCCTGTGCTACACCTGCCCCAGCAGGTACACTGCTCCCCTGGCTTCCCAGCCTCTGCTCCACAGGCTGCAGCAGTCCGCCAGCCCAAGGAAGAGCTGATGACTGCCTCTAAACCCATAACTGCCTTGGTTCCTGAACGCTTTGAGGGATGGATGGCACCGATCTTGCAAATCTTGCTCGTTAGCTTCTGGTGGAGTGCAGCAATTGTTATCTTTTGGTAGAGGTTTATTATTCCCCACACATGTTGCATAATCTGCTTTTAATCCCGTTTCTGTTAAAAATCACCTTTTCTCTCTACTCTGATAACCTTTTCATCCATTATCTAGAAAATTCCTGTATTGCTATAAAAGGACACAGGGCAATGGGTAATTGGGTAGGGTTTTTTTTCCCCTCTCGCTTGAATGAGAATGGATGCCTTTATGGGTTTAACCAAACAGTTCAAGCATAAAATCCATATTCACTGGGCTGTCATTTAACATTAAAAAGGGTAGGGGGATTATTTGGGGGCCAGCCATGCTAATGTTATGCTGGTTATTTATAGATCTTACTATTGCTGATTTTAAAGAGAAGTCACTGCTCCAGAAATGGTCTCTTGCAGGGCTAAAATTGATGGTATTTCATAACTTTTTTCTATGAGGTTTTCTTTGCAAGATACATAGCTGGTTTTGTAAAATGGCCCTGCCTTCACTGACCTGTTAACCTGCAATATCAGTCCCCATTACACATGGTTTATGTAATAGCTGTTATTGTGATGATATAATTAGGATTGCCCAATAGGAATTCCATGCTGCCATGAGTCAGCAAATAAAGACAATTTCAGACATAAATGCAGGAGGCAGAATGTTCTTTTGGTGCCTAGGGTGAACTGCGTGTTTCAGAACAAAGCCACTCAACAAGCAATGCATTTCAGAGTGCTGGAGATAGGCACCCACATAAGAGCTGTCTGAGACCGTATTTTTATCAGAGTAACCAGGGTGATAGTGCAGTTTTGACAGCTGTTTTGGGAAACAACTTGAAATATGCCATTAGTACATTGTTCAGAAAAATTGTCCTAAATCTGTTAGACCAGGGAGCAACTTACAGAAGGGAAATAATGGGCATTTCTTAGAATTGCTCATACAGCTGAAATAAAAATAAAATTATTGCTGGTACTGGTGCCTTTCCTGGAGTCCTTTGGGCTGCCAGTGCCCGAAGCTGGTCATTGTAGAAGTGCAATTATTCTGTGCCAGGTTATTGGAGCAAGACCTCAGCTGTGTGTTCTTACAGTTTGGTTGGCTCTGTAGAGTGCTGTGATTTTTCCATGCTCTGTGGAATACAGGCACATGGAGTGTGTTTCACATGTGGCAGAACAATAGAGCTTGTTAATCCTGTCATTTCAAACTAAAATAGGTCACCTGCATTAGGTTTGGGCCCATGAGCTGAAGTGAAGGAGAAAATGGAGGTTTGAGGAGCTAAATATGGTGATGTGCTCTGTGTTTGCTGCAGTCCTTTTTTCACACCGTGCTGGAGAACAGCCCTTTCTGTGACTCCATGGTGGACAACAACCTGCGCATCACCAACTGGAACAGGAAGCTGGGCTGCAAGTGCCAGTACAAGCACATTGTTGACTGGTGTGGCTGCTCACCCAACGACTTCAAACCAGCAGACTTCCACCGGTTCCAGGTAACTGAACACACCTGCAGAGAGGCTCTTCCCCCTGCACTGGGTGTGGAGAGCTGGCTGAATGCATGGCTGCAGCAGGGAGAGGGAAGGGAAGCTTTGACTCCATCAGACAGGTAGAGAAAGAGATGTGAGGAAGCTCTGATCTTAATTTCAGGAGAATGAAAGATAAGTTCTCCTGTGTTTTGGCCCTGGAGCCATACCACTGCCTGGTAAGATCACGAAGAACTCTTTGGACTCCTTGGCATTGGTAACTGGCTGTGCTAGAAAGGAGGGAAGCTTGACACATCTCTGACTGTACCACTATTACTTGGCAACTCTTTGTGAGTTCATTGCAAAAGGTTTTTTTCCAATGTTCCAGCTCAGGTGCTTTCATCATTTCACAACACTCCTGGCTTTCAGCTTTAAGCAATGTTTATCATCTTTAAAAAAGCTTAGAAGTTGATCAGTGTGCATGCTAGAGACTTACACAGGCAAATCCATTTTCATTATTATATTCATCAGCACAATCATATTAAAGTTTATCTCATGATTTTGGGAGCCTTAGTCATGAGGTTTTGATCACCCAGGTTTGGCAGGACTGTCTTGAGAGGCTTAATAAGTTCCTTTGTGTTAGTTTCCTCGAGGCAGACGTGAGAGTGAGTCCTGTGCTCTGGGGTGCACTCGGTCTCGACGCCGTATCTGACCTGTGCATCTTCCATTGAGAATGAACAGCCACTTGTTTCAAGGTCACCAGATTTGCAATTCCATCCCTCCAGCTCCTCGGGGTTCCCTGCATAAAGCATGTTTGTTCAGGCTTTGTGTGGGATAGGGAATGTGTTACCCTACAGCACAGAAATGATGACTGCTCTGAAACAGAGATCTTTTCTTTGCTGTAATGTGCTGTCTACCGGGCACACTTGAAGTCAGTGACACAGGCACTCACAAAAAGAGCAAATGAGATGTTATCTAAAGGAGGCTCTGCTGTCCCAAACACGTGTTTGGAATTCTCCAGCACAGAATAAATTGCAAATTTAAAAACTCCTGCCAGACTGCAGAGCCTGACCTGCTCCAGGCTGTGAACCCACAATGATATTTCAGAAAACAAACAGGTAAACTGAGCTGGAAAGGAAAGTTCAAATTAGAATAGATGAAAAGGCAGCTTTTGACACGTTCTGGTGAGAAAGCCCCTCACATGAGCACACAGCACCAGAAGGTTGGGGCTTGCTGTTCCCACGGAGGCACAAAGCAAGCTGAGATCACAAAGCCCACAGCATGCACCACCTCAGAGCAAAAAGCATCCTCAAAAGAATTTTCCAACCATCTGGGGCACTCTTGAACTCCTTAGCACCTCAGGACCCATGCTCAAATATGACCAAGGCGAAACAAAGACTTTCTGAAAGCTAATGGTAGTTGAGTAGCATATAAAGCAGTTATATGCCCAAGATTGTGTCAAGCGCTGAGAAAAAATCTGGGCAGGACCGCTCAGAAGTGGAGAAACCTCAGCCACAAATGGCACCTCTCCCAGAGACCTCTTACCTCCTCCTGGCAGCAAATCCATCCACAGAAAAGGCTGCTCTGCCTTCTTCTGAGCCTCAGTGCCACAGTACACTTCGCTCCCTGCATAACACGTGCCAGCACTGCACTGTCTCCAGGCTAACACGGGGGTTTGGAGAGCATTCCCCAGCCCTCCTGCACTTGGAGAGCCTTCCTGAGCCTGGCAGCGCGGGGTGGCTGTTGGTCTGAAGGGGTTTTCATTGAGTAATTATGTAGTTTTTAGGTGAATGATGAATGATCCCAAAGGTGACATTTTTAATCATCTTTGCCCATGGAGAGAAACAGTTCACGTCCTCAACTCCAACCCATTGCTTAAGACAAAGTGTCATGTCTGAAAATGGAGCTCAGTGATTCACAGAAGGTTGATTAATAATCTCTTTATAAACCCATTGCTCTTACAGACAGTTACAATACAGCTGGACCTAATTGGCTCTCCAGTCCAAACACCATCACCATTGGCTAATTAAGAAACCACCCTTTGGTAAACAAATCTCCATAACACTTTCCACAAGTTCACAATACCCGGTGCAGCGAGTTAGGATAAGAATTGTTTCTCATTCTTTTCTCTGATCCTCTCACAGCCTTTGTGAAAGTTTCTATCTCACAGCCTTTGTGAAAGTTTCTCTCTCCCAGCCTTTGTGAAAGTTGTGTTTCTGTGGCCAGAGAGCTGCTGCCACAAGTGACTTTTCCTGTCCTGTCCCAACAGCAGACTGCCAGGCCAACTTTCTTTGCCCGCAAGTTTGAGGCAGTGGTGAACCAGGAGATCATTGGCCAGCTGGACTATTACCTGTACGGGAATTACCCGCCGGGCACGCCGGGGCTGCGCTCCTACTGGGAGAACGTGTACGAGGAGCCCGACGGGCCGGGCGCCCTCAGCGACGTGGCGCTCACCATGTTCCACTCCTTCTCCCGCCTGGGCCTGCGCAGGGCCGAGAGCTCCTTCCATGCTGCTGGGGACAACAGCTGCAGGTCAGTGCTGCCTCTGCTCCCCTGGGGGACACGGGGACCCGCCAGGCTCTGGGGGAGGCTCGTTCTGCTGGAGCCCGCGGCCGCCAGCACGGCCAGGCGGCTGCAAGTGCGCAGCGCTGATTTCCAGGAGTATTTATGGCCGTAATAAAGCGCGGGTTATTCCGGGCTGACATTATGTGACCTGTTTGCTGCACTTTTAAGGAGCTCCTCTCCAGCCTGATGAAGACTGACAGGATCCAGTTGGGCAGTGCTACCCCCACTGCTGCGTTTCCCTTGATTAATTTCAGCAAGTGTATTATAGCCTCAGCTCCTAATCCCTCCGTGTGATTGCAGCAGAGGTCGTGTTCACCTCTATTATGCTTACCAAAAGCAGAGGACAGGATTTCAGAACAAATCTGAACACAGGCAGGTTAATGGTCCTTGCTTGTTTGTTCCCCTGGGAGCACACATGGAGTGCAGAGAGCTTGCTTGGCTCAGTTTGCCTGCTTGGTGCAGTTCCCTGTGCCAAAAGTGCTGCAACTGGTAGGATCTATTAGCATCAAAAACATAAAATATATGTAGGTGTTTATATATCTATATATAGGTAGATATATTTATCTCAAATGAAATTCCTTATGCTTTTAAAGGAAATTATCCCTATATTCTAGATTCCTTTTTCATCTCTAAGCCTGGCTAAGAAGAATTCAGTCTAAAAGGGATTTGAAGGAAGAATTCCTGAAGTTAGGCTTGCATAGAAAAGGCTCTCTTCATAGTAGATGTTTGCTGCCTGCAAACACATCTGGAGCTGTTTAGATTCAAAGCAGAGATGGTCCCTCTTTTTAAGTCTTACTTTACCATCTCTTAATTCCATCTTCAGAATGTATTTCTGGAGCCTGCCCTTTTATATCCTAATAGAAAACACATAGAGCCTAAGTCAGCAAACACTCCATGTGCTTTGATGGATGGACATTGCCCCTGTTGTGTTCTCAAGAGGGAACCAAACGTGCCTTGACCTTCCTAAATTAGTCATGGAAGTGCTGAGCAATGCCCCATTTAGAAAGATGTGGCAATAAGTGCTCCAGATTCCTATTAGACTTTAGTCAGTGAAGGTTACTGGTGCAAAGCAATAAAAGATCAATAACAATTAGATAGAAATAATCACTAGTAGCATGCCTTCCTTATATGAAATAAAAGCAGACCCAAGGAAGTCCTGGGTCATTTGTCCTGCAGAGTGAAGCCAGCAAAGAGGATGGGGACTATGTATAACCAGTACTGAAATAATTTGACGATTACTTTTGTTCTCAGTCCTTTTGCCAGTATTCTGATGCTGATTTATATCAATTATCACTTTTGTTTCTGAGGAACTTTCCATTATACAGGAACTCAAGGTGCTTTTCAAGCTTGCTCAAATTATAGATAGGAACACCGTGAGTGCAGCTGTCTCCAGGATAAAGCACAGCTCTTTACAGCAGGCTGGAGCCTCATGGAGCAGTGCAGGGAGGAAGTGCAAACAGTGATACAGAGCAGAGGCTTCGT
Source organism: Euphonia xanthogaster (assembly GCA_034509185.1). Taxonomy (NCBI): domain Eukaryota; kingdom Metazoa; phylum Chordata; class Aves; order Passeriformes; family Fringillidae; genus Euphonia; species Euphonia xanthogaster. Next base: position 8,063,193 of record JAYDZK010000044.1, read on the forward strand.
TTTCATACCTACCTGAGCCCCCTCAAGACTCTGTGAGTCAGCATCCAGTTCAGATCAGAGGAAGATGGCTGATCTTCAGGTTTATGATTCACATCTCCTCTCTTCTGATACTGTGCTGTCCTTCTGGGTGTTTGCACCTATACCTTTCCTCTTTCCCTCTCGTGGTTTTGCATGTCTCTAATGCAGTAATGGCAGAATGGATTTGGGCTGAGCACCTCGACAGTGCTCCCTTTGCTGTGGGGCTGAGCACAGCCCCAGGCTGGCTGGTCCTGTGCATGCAGCACCCCAGCCCATGCTGGGAGGAAAGCAGCTCCTGCCCCGGATCCCCCTTGGAGCCAGGCCCATGCTGCCACCCACAGCAGCCCAGGAGATGTTTGTAAGAGCAGCTGCCTTGCACTCTTTCCTAACCAGGGCCAGCCCACAGCCTCAGAAAGCTGTGCCCCCCACAGACTGCTCGGGTACCAGAGGAGATGGAGCGTCAGCATCTTCTGTGGGAGCAACATTAATGTGTGATTGAGATTTAATTCATTTTTTCCATCCCTAGGCATTTTTACTCTCTGCTGCCAAGAGGCAATTTACTCAGTCTATTTCAAGTATATTGTAAATATTTGCTGCTGCACACATATAAAACAGGAGGCCTTAATTCTGGGCACAGAAGTCAGATTGTTGCTTAGCTTTGCAGTGGTTTTGCTCAGTCCATCAGTGCTGGCCCTGTTGGTACCCTGTCTTCTTATACTGATTTCTCCAGCTCTAGAGAGTTCCTTCTGGGGTGTTGCAGACCTTGTGCAATGGAAAGTCCTACCTGGTACTCATACTTAGTGCTCATCCTTTAATTGTGGTAACAAGCTAGAGGAGTCAGGTTTAGCTGCCTTACTGGGAAGCTGTGATGCTGGTTGGTTTAACTTGTTTTGCAGTTCATGTCAGCGCTGTAAAGTAGCAAAATATTCAATTTCTGAGCTATGAATAACACATTCTTAATTATTTATGCATCCATATGTACCCAAACATTGTTACAGATGTTCTGAGGCCATAGCAGACAATCAACCATACATTTTAATTATTTGAAGCTGTGGCTGCAATGTCTTTAAATCTCAGCTGCAGCTGAAGGCTTCCAGATCTCTCAATGGCTGGTTTTGCCGAGTTGTTTGACCCTTTTTTAAAGTAGGTTTTCTGGGGTTTCTTTGGTTATACATAAAAAACTCACAGCAAAAGCAATCTTAAGTCTTTAAAGAATGTGAAGTCTTGTTCCCTAAAATGGGGACAGGATCCTGGTGTCCTTCGCTGCAGTGCCAGCCTGCAGAGCCCTGCCCTTGGGAAAGGGGTTTGGGAATGGAGGGGCCCAGAGGTCAGTGCCTGGTCACACAGCACTCCCTGCTGTCCAGTGCAGACAGGCACTGACCCTGCTGGGGCGGGAAAGGCAGCTCTGGAGCACAGGCACAATCCTAGGGCATCCTTTATCCTAGTTTATCTGAGCAAACAGTGCTGCACCCGGACAATCCATGTGTGTCTCTGGGTGCCACTTTCTACCAGGAGAGGTGGTGAGGGAGAGGAGCTCTCTGGCACACAGGAGGGCTCCTAAAGAGCTTTGAGCTGAGGATATGGAATTAATGAGCCTGTATTCTTAGTAACATATTTTTATGTTACAGGGTAATCAGAACAGCCTAAAAATATTTGATAATGAGTCATGAACACATTTGAAATCTCTTAATGTACAGTGGTGGATTTTCTAGTTGAAATGAATGCTTCTTCAGCCACTAGCTCCAAGTAAATGGAGATTTCATTCTTACATAAGTGATGAGCATGTGCTGTTTTACAGATACTACCCCATGGGCCATCCAGTTTCCATCCACCTCTACTTCCTTGCTGACCGTTTCCAAGGCTTCCTGATCAGGCACCACGCCACCAATCTGGCTGTCAGTAAACTGGAAACTTTGGAAACGTGGGTGATGCCCAAGAAAGTCTTCAAGATTGCAAGTCCACCAAGTGATTTTGGGAGGTTGCAGTTCTCAGAGGTAAGTGTTCATAGCCAGCCATGCACACCTGTGGCATCACGGGAGTGAACACTAAATCAGCAGCCTTTGGAAACTGTATTTCCATGGAAATCTGAGGTGAGAATGGCTTCCTAGCATAATGTACATCCTCATCACAGAAGGAGATACCATTGGCAGTTCAGGTCTGTGCTCAACACTCATTTCTTAATCTGAGTGTCCTCGCTCTCTTCTGTTTAAAAAAAAAAATGGAAGGCTTTTGTTGTTGTCAAAGGGGCTCAGTAATTTAAAAGTAACTTAAAAGTTTTGCCATCATGTCTGTTGTGAGTGCTGTGAAAGGTTCCTGGGGAAAATTCCATTTTTCTGATTCCAGATGTAAACAGTGGCATGTTTAACTATGGCTCTCAGGAGTACACTGGAAAAACCTCTCAAAATTAGTGGTAGTCAGGTGCTGATACCACATGTGAGCAGAATATTGATATTGTAACACAAAAGGGAAAATTATCACAGTGGCTGAGATTTCCTACAAATCCTGTTATTTTTCTAGAAATTTGTCCCAGTGTCTGTCATAGAGTATAAAAAATCTACCTAAAATATATCAGGAAAGTTGACCACTATTAGGACCTGACATCTGTGCTCTGTTTTAAAGATACAATTGTCTAAGCAGTTAATTTCATGATTTTTCTTGTTAAGCCGCAAATTTCAATTAAGGCATAAAATTGATTGAAGAAATGTGTTCCAGTCATTATGGCTAAGTCCATAAATTACCATCTTCTTGGGCAATTAAGAAATGCCTAGGTGGGATTCAGTGTTTTGGTGTGCATGGCAAATCCATGACACTAATGTGCCATTAAAGAGATGGATGGAAAGTGTGTTTCATTTATCAATGTGTCGGATGGTAGCCTGCCATTTCATGCAGTGATAAATGTTCATACAAGCTCCAATTCTTGTGATTTGTAGGACTATTTCTTCTGCTTATTTAGTACTTTTAAGAATTTAATCACTGGTGAGCTTTTTTAAACATAAGGAAACATTTTCTTCTGTTTGAAACTCAACAAAAAGAGTTTTGCTGGCTGCTTACTTGTTTTCATTTTATTTTCCTCATCTAACCTCTTTACTCATTATCTCCTTTCATAGATGATTCATATTTTAAAAGACTAGGAAGTACAGATTAAATAATTTTTAAATTTTTTTTTTTTTTTACACTTTCTGCCTTCCTTTGGCTTGCAGGGATCTCTGCCTCTGAGCCAAATAATTATCTCAGTTACTCTGCTATAAATCCAGCATTAACTTCTTCAGCTTCAGTGTGGCTGGAAAGCTCTGATCTGCTACTTCTTACTAAAATGCCACTGCTTTGTCAAGGTCCAGCATGTAGAAAACAAACTTAGCAGTTTAGCTAAGATGGAAGCATCAGTGTTCACAGAAAATAAAATTAAGATTTATGCTTATTGGGACATAGGACTGCTTGTTCTTCAACAACTTTCACCCCATGATCTGGCAGGAATTTTAAACTGGGGCTATTTTAGCTGGGAACTTTCTCCTCTGTCCCAGCTCGCAGCACTGGGGCCAGCAGGAAGAGCACACAAATATGCTGCACTGAATGTGCTCCCGAGTGTATTTGTGACCCTGGTGCACAACTGAGATTGCAGCAGAGCTGATGGGATCTCTCCAGCCCCTGTCTCCTGCCCTCTGCTGCTCTCAGACTTCAGTTCCCAAGGAGCAGATTTCACCCCACACCCTGCAAAGACCAGTGGGAAGCCATCAGCCAGCTGGGCTGCCCCACACCTGGGGGGAGTTCATGGCAGCATTTCCATGGCAAATGGCTCCTGCAGGCTGAGTCAAAGAAAATAAACTTACAGGAAATCCAAGAGATGATTTCCAAGCATGGAACTCCCACACCTCCTGAAACTGGCTCGTGCACAATGCACACACTATGTGTCCTGCCAACCTGGGTTCAGGCAGCTTCTCTGTGCAGGGCAGGGGATTGATTTGCTGCACAGAACCAAAAGTCTCAGCTCACCCTCTATCAGTTAAATGCTGTTTCTGGTCTTGTTAAGACTTGTGATTCATCACAGAGAATAAAATAAACTAGGTGGCAGGCAATTAGTGGGCATTGTGTGAACCTAATGGTCCTGTTTGTGGTGAGCAATGAGACACAAACCCATAATCAGGGTATAATTTATCTTGGGAAAATTTTATCTGGGTTTGAACAGAGATAGAAACAGAAATTTTGAGCCAATGAGAGATTTCCAGCTTTCCAAGCATACCCCGTGCACAGTGCTTGCTCTTGAAGCCCAAAATAAAGGTGATTAAAATAATGATGTGGAAAATGTCAGTTTCTGTGCTACATCTCTTCATAATTTATCAGATATTCATTACTGCTTGATTCTATCCATACTTGGTGTATTCTATTTGAAAGTGAAAGCCTACTCACAATGTTTTAAAGGGCTCTGAAACTTATTATAGGGCTGTAGTATCTCTTGCCCTGTAAAATCGGACACCTCAGTACTGGGAACTCAGCTGTGTAAAGTTCAAGGGGTTATAAACCTCTAGCCAGTGCTTTAAGTAAAATTCCCTATAAAATATTGTGCTTCTAAAAGCAGCTGGTACTGCAAGCTGTGCAGCATGGGAAAGTATGTCCCCAGCTGGAAATGAGACATAAAGGGCAGATGCCATGAACAGAGTGCACAGCTCCCTGCCTTTCCCTCCCTGAGGTGCCTGTGGAGCCTTGGTGTGAGCCCTGGCCCTGGGGCACACGGGGATCTGGGGGTACCTGTCCTTCCCTCCCCTCTTCTCCTGCCCTTTGGCTGGAACTTTTGGGTTGCTTTAGGGAGCCCAGTGCCACGTCTGCACGAAGCTTAACAACCAGACAATTGTTACAATTTTTCCCCAAAAGCAGCCTTAGCTCTTCCACAGAGCAGTCTGATAAACCTTTGTGCGTGTGAGCACATCTCACCTTTTGTGCAGCCTGGCATGGAGCAGTGTCACCTGGAGGTTGGAGCAAGGGCACTGTAGCTTTCTGATTTATTTTGTCAGGGATGAGAAACTAGAGGGGAAATAGTTGGATGTCAGGAGTGAATGTTTAATTTTTGAGGATGAAGTAAGTTTTCTGCAATGACTTCTTCAGTAAGAAATACTGAATGTGGTGGAAAGAGCTTCCTTACAGATTTTCTTTGCCCAGGAGGGTGTAGGTTTGTTTCACATGTTGTGACTTTATTCTTTCTAGGTCCCTTGAGCCCTGGTAGGTGTGATATGGCTGCACCTCAGTGAAGGTTGGCAGAGTAGATAATAAGGCCTGGTCAGGAAATTTTCTTTCTCAGCTTATTTCCATACATATTCAGTCAGTCTTGTCAGGAGAGCACACACTGACAGCTCCTCGAGGCATTCGATGCTTGGGTCTGATATCTGGGCTATGCTGTCTGGTTTGATTAGCTGGTGTGCTGGGTGAAATACCTCTGAAATACCACAAATGCTGTGTTGATTGCAGAGTAGTGCAAGGCTCATTTTGTCTCATACTCTGCAGTGTCATAGCCCTGTGGGAGGAATTTGTGTGATGACAGATGGAGTTAGGATGGTGGGGTTTTATTTTACTGACCTTGTAGCATTTTGCTTGCAGTCCTCCTGTAATTTGTCTGCCAACCATAGGGATTTATTTAGAAGAAACTGGAGACTGGACAGTTTCCAGTACAGGTAATAGGCATCAGGTAATCATTATGTTTTGGGGATTTGGGGGGATTTAGGCATTTTATTGGAATCAGTTATTCTCATGAAGTGAAATGAAATCTAGAAGAAAAATCTCTGAAGCAAATGAGCTACAATTATTTCTTATGCTTTCAGGAAAACAGGTTCTGACCATGCCCTTGTAAGGTGAAGCTTAGGGACAAGGACAGCTCTGTGTGGGGAAAATCTGCAATATCCATATAATATTTTGAAAGTGGGGATCCTGCCTGTGTGTGCATGGGTCTCCAGAAGTCACCCACAGAGACTTTCTATACAGGGAAGAAATCAACTCTTTGGTCATCTGCACTGTTTGGAGAGTAGGGCAAAAGAAGACCAGAAGGACTTTGAGGGGTTTCATACCAGAACTGCCTCCAAAAGCAGAAGTGCAGCCCTCAGTCCTGTGGGCACAGGAGAATTGATGGAAAGGTTCCATAGTGCTCAGCCTCATAGACACCTGCTGGCTTTAGTGCTGGGATACTGGAGTCTTCCCATGGCCTAAGACAGGCAGTTTCTCCATTTCCATGCTGGCTGGGCAGAGGTGCTGGTTTCAGTAGTGCACAAGTGTTAGTGGCAACAGCTTGGAAGTTTGTGTCATCCCCCAGGTTGTGGGTGAACCATTGAAATTCATATAAAGAGCACTGGAACATGAAAGCTGCTGGGAAAAAGATAGGTCAATTAAGTATTTACACTAGACTGTGAATCAGCTGCTTTGCTGTTAGTGAATAAATGAAAAACAATGTCACTATTATGCCAATAAGAGTTTACAAGAAATAAATTCCCACATGGGGCAGAAGGGAGTACAAAGAGACAACATCTCATGGGTGGATTGCAGTAAAGGACACGATGTGACTTGTCCTGAAGTCAGCAGCTGAAGTGTCTTCCCTGGTCTTAGCAGCAGCTGGGCAGGTCTCTGCTGCAGGGTCCATCCTTCCATCTCAAGTGTGTAATACATTTTCATGACCCAAGAGATGATGGGTCACTTTTTTTTTTCTGTGCATAGGCTGTGTCCAGCCACTGGCTTGGTCCCTTGTTGACTGCTTCTGTGGAGGGAAGAGAGAGCTGCTATCACCTCTTGTGTCACTCTTAAGATAAAGAAAACCTTTTTATCAGTCAGAAAGGGAGCAAGAAAGCAAGCCTTCTTTCTTGCCTCATAATTTGTGTATGCATTATGATCTTAGGTCATGTTGCTTTTATATGTATGTATAATTCATGTGATTAGAGAAATATGATTTGTGTCTCTTGAGAGCCCTTATTTGCCATAAAGGTCTCAGGTGCTTACAGAGATGATGCTACCAGCCCTGTGTTCTTTTCATTTCAGATTGGCACTGAGTGGGATGCCAAGGAAAGGCTTTTCAGGAATTTTGGAGGACTCCTTGGGCCAACAGATGAGCCAGTGGGGATGCAGAAATGGGGGAAAGGCCCCAATGTCACCGTGACTGTCATTTGGGTGGATCCCATTAATGTAATTGCAGCAACATATGATATTCTTATTGAATCCAGTGCTGAGTTTACTCACTACAAACCACCTCTGAATTTGCCCCTGCGACCTGGTGTCTGGACAATAAAAATTCTGCACCACTGGGTACAGGTAGCTGAAACCAAATTCCTCGTTACTCCTCTCACCTTCTCAAATCAGCAGCCTATCAAACAAGGTAAGTTTTATTATTTGCTACAGGAATAATATAGATATTTTGTCTGTATTCACTGTAAATGCTGCTGTTAAAAATGAAATAGCAGTGTACTGGAAAAAGATTAAAGAAAGGGATTTTATAGATACTAAGATAGATACTAAGTCAGAAGAAACTAAAAGAAGTGGAAGTGTCTGTATTCAGTCAGTAAAACACAGCCACTTTGAACAAAAGACTATTTGTATCTTTAAATTATGCACAGTTCAGAATCCAGAGAACTTCAAACTCTCAATAATCTAACAGCTATCATAAAAGCCATCATTTAGAAATTGAAAGAAAAATTGACCTTTCTGTGCTGCTTTTCATTCATATTTCCTCTTAGAGACTTACATGTGTTTAAACTGTTTTCTTGACAAAGCCTGTGTGTTTAACAATAAAAGCATTAATTTACAAAATGCTGGATTAGACAAAATTACCCTAGGCCAGAGCTCACCTGACATATTGTCAGGTTCAGGCATTCACTTCTGCCAGATACCTGCCAAAACCTGCTCAGTACTTGCCAAGCAGCTGTGTTACAGGAATATCTACAAATACAGTCCTGGGACCAGACCTACACTGGCAGTTTTTAGAAAGAAGCTGGTTTCTTACTGCCACAGCAGCCCTGAGCCATCCAAACACAGAGGCCATTCTGGGGCTGCCAGGCTCTGCAGGCTCCCATGTTTGCATGGCACAGGCATCATCCAAATGCTTTGGGTCTGCAGCCAGTGCCCAGGACACTGTCCTGGGAGAAGAGGGAATATTTTACAGCCACACCTGGTTTTTTATTCAGTGAGATCAAAACAAGCTTGTTGCTCTGAATATCTTTGCCATTTTTCTTAAAGTGCTCAAGTGCTTCCATCTGCCCAGTATTAATATTCATAACTTTAGACATCTTAAATTTCCTAGATACATGAATGATCCTATTAAGTTTTCAGAAGTTCTTCTTCCTGACAAGGCAGCAAATAAACTGAGTCAGGCATTTACCTCCCAGCATAACGTGCTGCTTCTGTAATGCAAACACCAGCAGACAACTGCTGAGAGCTAATGCAGCCCTTATCTCACTCAACAGGAGTTTGATTCCACACATTTCCAGCACAAGAGTGAACTTACTGATTTCTGCTGCTAACATTTGGGGGCATCATTTCTTAAGCAGAAACGGAACCACCTCCAACCCACTGCTGTTAATAGCTCATAGGCAATGATAAATTGTGAACAGACACCATGGGAAGAAGGGATACATTTTCAAAGTTTGAGGCAGGCTGCTTCTGAATGTAGCTGCTACCAACTTGTCTGCTGGAAATTAATGTATTCTATGTTCTTTGGTAATTTAACATTTAAGGCATAAATTGGATGGAAAAGGTGGCATGTAGCCAGCAACCTTGCTGCTTTTCCCTACAATGTGAGAGCCCCATGGACAGGTCAGCATATGTCAGACTTCAAAAATTAGCCCACACTTTATGGTGTAAAGGCAAAATTCCCTTTGGTTCAAATTCTTAATCAGGAATAATTCCACTGAAATTTTGTAGCTACCCTGTATTGCCCATTGATACACTGGGCTCATATTTCTTGTTAAGAAGCCTGTTTATTCTTGTGGTAACTAGAATCTACTACAGGAATGAAATATAAAGCTTGGGAACAATATTGTCTAGGAAGAGAGTCTCAGGAGTGATTTGCTACTGATGATGTGATGTGTAATGTGTAGATGACTGAGGCATGGAGGTAGAGTAGAAAGTTAATTACAGGGGCAGGCAGTGACACTGCACTGTAGTTAGAATTGTATTTACAATGCAAATTCCTGTTGGTTTTAGGGTTTTTTTTAAAGGCTTTCTGTCTCAGTGACACGACTGTGCTCTGTGCAGGCAATCATGATTTACCTTTGATTTCCAGATTTTTGTCAGTTTGTCGTCACTTTATTCTTTAAAAACATTTTTTCTCTGCCAAATAAAGGCATAATGAGAGTCTGACAGAAGAATTAGAACTTCTAAAAGAACGATTTGTATTACCATAAACAATTCAAAAACTGCAAAAAATCTTCTAAAATCAAGGAATAGTATTATTTTCCTGTCTTAACATTGAAATTGAAATTAAAACTAAAATACATCAGACTTAGCCCAGAGTTGTCAGTAGAAGATGGGAATATGTTTTATTAGGGATTTCTTTAAAATTTTCCTTTTTTCCAACCATTCTCCCTCACCACCACCACCAACTCCCACACTGCCCTCCCCTGTCCCTGCCCTGATAAAAAAAACAACCCTTGTCAGCAATATTGCCCTGGACTGACACATTTTGTAGCACTTTGCATGTCATTTCCTCAATAATAGTTCTGCCCTCTCTGTCTTATCCACTCCAGATGTAGAAAGTGGAGTCCACAAAGTTACAGACATAAAAATCTCTCCATGATCTGTGTGCAATTTGCTTTTGCCCTTCTAAAAAGCATTTGCACAAAACTGGCAGCAGCCACTAACATCTTGTATCCTGAGAACATGGGCATGACAACAACCCCTGTATTTCCTAAATCATTGCTTATCTACACATCACTTCAGCCCAGAGGAAAGCTGAAGGAAGGTTGTTTTGGTTTCCCAGCATCATGAAGGGAGCCACTGGCTCTTCTTTTGAATAATCAAAGTAAAACACGTTCATTCCTGTATCATGACTCTCAGAATTCATAATTGCATTCAAAATAAAAAAAATAATCATGGGACAGCTGCCAGCAAAGATGTTCTGTTTAGCAGTTTATAAAAACAGCATATGCCACTCATTTATTCAGGTTTTTTATTTCCAGTTATTTATTAATTTTGGCCTAAATTCTTTGCATGCAAGTAAAGCCATAAAGGGAAATCAAGAGTGAGTGTTTTCTTTGATGCTCTATCCAGATGTGAGTAGCTGATAGAATGTAAATTGTTTTAAAAACACAGATTCATTGACCTTTTCCAAACCTGAATCTGTGAGACATCAGAACTTACGTGGAATTACTGAGGATACTGTTTGGAGTATTTCCACGGTAAATATGGCTCCCTAAGGTATTTCAGTGGAGAGTCTATAATCTAATGTTACTTATTCCTTCCTGGTCCTTCTCCCCTTCCAGTCATCCAGATCTCTGTGTTCTCTGCTTTGAGTTGGGTCACTGATCAGCTCTGCCTTCAGCAGATACTCTGGCTCAAGAGTGCCTTCAAGTATTTGCCTGGTTGGAGAAAGTAAAAAAGAAAATAAATTAGGTGCATTTGTGATAAATCATTTGGAGAAATCAGGTTCACCTTCTCCACCAGTGTCTCCTTCCCTCTACCTCCTGCACAGACAGGTTCCAGTTTATTCTTCTAAACAACAATTTTGAGGTTCTCACCATATGGTTGAGTCTGTCAAAGCCAAGAACTCCATGCTTGTTGTAAAGACACAGGAGGGCTGCCAAGGACCAGCAGGATGCTCTAGGAATAATTGAGCCAAGACAAAGAGGGAATGGGATGTGGAGAAGACAAAACAGGGAGCAGAACCATGTAAGATCACTGGCAGATCACACAGGAATGGGGGACTTCTGCTGGCAGCTTTGGGAATTTGAGTACTTGGAGACTCAAGGCCAGATGTCCAGCTCTCCTGTGAAGGGACTGCAGAAGCAGAAGCAAACAACAGGTGTCATTCAGAGCACTACGCCAGCAGCTCGCAGACCATAATTCAAGCTACCCAGCAGACTTCAAATCCTAAGAAAACAGCAAATTCAGCAGAGGTTGTCTCTGCATCCCAATCATCCCACTTTCCCCCCTTCCCTGCTCTTTAAAGGCCAAGTGTGATCGACTCTCAGGGTCACAGTGAGGGGAAGAGAAAAAGCCAAAGCAATTTCATTTTTAAATTTGAGTTTATATTCAGAGCAAAGTTTCCCCAGTGTTCTCCCAGCTGGAGTGCCGATAATGAGATGTCATCCGTTTAATGGATGGTACCTGTTCCATTAAAGCCAAATAGGTTATTGTGAGCCAGTAGCAGGGGCAGGAAAAGCCCCAAAAACTCAAGATGATAGTAAACCCTGGATTGTAAATAAATAGATACATTAAAAGCCCTTCCTCCTTCAAGCAAGGAGAGAAGTGAGAAAGAAAAACCTCCTTTTTTGCTTTGCTTTCCCACTCTGTTCCCAGCTTGATGGCATGTCCTGGACATGGGGCTGCTGATCTTTGCTGCTTCCATGGAGCCTGAAATACCAGTGTGTGGTCCCTATGCCCCCTTTCAAGGGCTGACAGCATTAGCAGACATGGGCGATGCACTCAGGCACCTCAACGGCCTTTTGACCTAATCCATATTTATAGATCATCTCAATTAGCAGATACTGGGAAACCTTTGTTTTGCCCTTGGTTCTTTGCAGTGGCTCAATCAATTCTAATTGCATCTATACAGATTATAAAGTGGGTGGCAACTCGTGTCAGAACTGCTGTGATTTCTTTAAATTAACCAGAGGTAACATGACATGTTCTTGATAAACACAGTAATAGCAGCAGGCAGGCACGACTGCAGAAGAGCAGACATGCCCTGGAATCATTATTCTGAGAAAAACCCTGAAGACAGGGATTTGCTTTGAAATTTAGTTCAGATCCAGCTGACAAGGAGTCGATTAGCTCCACAATGAGCAAATGCAGCACTGTCTTGTTTGCTGCAAGAGAAAACAAACAAAATGTCAATAAAAAATTACCTCTTTGCCAGAGGGTTTTAACACAATTCAAGTAAAGAAATAAAGCTGTACGTTCGTGTTGCTTTAAAAAACCCACAGGTCTAGTGCCTTAATGTGTACCAAGATAACCACATTTTTCATTCCTTAGGCCGCCGTCTGTCTAAACTAATTTGCTTTTTCTGCAAAATGATGAACAAACCCACACAAAAATGCTGAAATCCCAGCCTGTATGGCTGGCTATAGGCTGTGTGTTTAATCCAAAAAGTTAGACCAAGAAGAGTCAATTGACAAATGTGTCCTCACATATGGGTGAAGAGCAAATAAAAATAGGGGTCAAAAATAACCGAGTTTTTCAAATTTATATTTTCAAGTCAGAGGAATATATTTTGCATTGATACACATCTGCCTGAAGTCAAAGGGCAGGCACAAAAAGTCTGGCTTAATGTCTGCAATTCAGCTAATTTTGAGTTGTTTGTGCTAGCCATACAGATTTAAACATCTAAATATTTAGTGGCAAGCCTTACATTCTTCATTATTTTTTCATGAGCTCTTCCTCATGACACTTGACTGAAGTGTCAGTGCTTCAAGAGCACACCCAGTAGCTCCAGCCTCCTTTTTTACAGTATATCAGGGCTTGGGAGCCTCGCTGTGTCTCTTCTGTACCAGCTCAGTAAATAATGGAATCATGATTCTCTGGCATTTTTCCTTTAATGCAAAGAGGAACAGCCCATGTGCCATTGCTCAGATGAGCAGCATCCTCCCTGCTTTCTGCTGTGAACTGTTTGACAAGCCTTGGAGGCTCCAGGAGAGGGCTCTGGGTCTGGTCCCAGCATTTCCTGTTGATGAGTGCATGTGACTCTGCACTCAGGTTGCTGTTGACCAGCTTTTCCTTTCTAGGATGTGCTGACACCTAACTTGGGGTGCTGCTCTGCTGTGGGGCAGGCAGTCCCCACCTGTACCAGGTCAGGGCTCTCCATGTGTCTTCACTGGAGCAGCACCTTTCTCTGAGGGCAGTGGTAGCCTTAACACAGCCTCTGCTGCTCTGCCCAGCACTGGGTCCTGCAGTTCCTGCAGGTTTCATCCTTTCCGATCCTGATAATCCACCAGGTCCTGAGGCCTGGGACATGTACGAGGCTGAGCCAGGGAGAGCAACAAGTTCCATTTCCTCCTATTTCTTGTCTGAATAAAGATCTCTCTTGTTCCATGCATCAAACACATGTGCAACAGGCTTTGATTCAACAAGCTCTCTGAATTGCCTGTTTCAATCAGATGATCCTGCTAGTAATGCCAACTCTTATTTATTTGGGAATTTTTACTCACAATGTTCCTATTTAACTAAAATGTTGACAAACAGTCTTCCATATTTAATTGCTTCCAAAGGAGGAAATTTAATCATGTGTACTTGTTCTATTTCTTTAACTGCAGTGCTCTGGCAGAGCACATTCCTGACACATGTGCACAGATTGAACTCATTTTGACTACAGGTTATTGTGTGTATCTACCATTTAAAATACAAAGAGGGGTTTAGATAAATGCAGGAACAGTTAAATGATGTATAATGGTGATGGGCATGTGCTGAACCACTTTAATTGGGGATTTGAAGTAACGGACTTGCACAGTATTTGACATTAAATACTTTGCAAATGTAACAGCAAAGCTCCAATTATACCCTTTTTCCCTCTAAATAAATACAAGGATTTATTTCCAGCACCTGAGCTGCTGTCCTCTGCATGGAAGAAAGGACTCAGTGTCAGGCTGCAGTGCAAGCAGCAAGGACATGTGGAAGGAATTGTAGCTGTGAATATGTAATTCCTGGCCTCTGACGCTCGCAGAGCACGGTGGCTTTCCTCGCCTGGAGCAGCCTGAATGGGCCCATTTTCTGTTCTAGACAGTGTGTCTGTTGGCAGAGCTAAACATATCCTCTGTGCTGCCAGAGTGAGGATGCTGGGGAAGGCAGCTGAGAGTGGAAAGAAATGGCTGGAAATTTGCTCCCAACAGGCCCTCGGTGAACATTTTTCGAACCTTTGACAGGGGCAGCCTGACCCACAGTGTCCAGTTTAGATCTCTGAAAGGATTGTCACAGCCTGACACTGATTTTTACTGCAATATTGCATATTTGGGGTATTGTACTGTATTTTGCTGAGAGAGGTAAGGAAAGCAACAATGCAAAGTGTCATTAGGGAATGGTTGTGATCTACTGTTCAGCACAGGAGCTTGAAAATATAACTCTCACAGGAGACTACTTTCCCAGTGAGGCTGGAGCACTTCCAGGAATCATGCTGGGGCTAAGCGTGTTTCAATATGATCTGGTCTGTTCAAGACCATAGTGTTGTCCTTTTAGTGCCACAAATGGCACCACCTGGCTTTTGTAGGCAGATAGAACTAACAAATGTTGTGGCTTTTCCACAGCAGGGCAAGGTTCATCTGTTTAGGGGGAAAAATCCCACAACAAAACAGAGTGAGATCTTGGCTCTTTCTTCTAGACAAATCAATAATAGCGCTTGGATGTCTGACAGGGGTTGGCAGACTTCTTGCACCAGGTGTCCTTGAACTGTTTCCTCATTTCAAGGTGCAGCCAGTCCTGGATGTCCTGCAGCTCTGGGGTTGGTTGTATGTGTTGATAATAAGGATGGCTCTATTTTCAGGGTCAGAGCTTTGCCTGCTAAAGCATCACTTGCAGGATGAAAATCACAGTGAGCAGAATCCATAGTACTGAGCACAAAGAGTGCCAAAGCTGAGCACAACTCCTGGGGGTGAAATGTGTGGGAAATGGGCTACAGCCCCCCCCCTAAACCTTGCTCTTTTTGGTTACCGTACCCTTAGATCCTCAGCAGTGGCTTTTTCAATGCACTAACGTTGGGCTTTGCTTCTGCCTTTCCAGAGGAAGCCATCAAGTTGCACAGCGGGCCTCCAAAGAACGCGTACATGGAGCAGAGCTTCCAGGGCCTGAACCCGGTGCTGAACATCCCGGTGAGCGCTGCCCGCGCCGACCAGGCCCAGCGCAACGCGGGGCTCGTGGGCGCCCGCCTGGACGCCTGGGTGGACTCGCTGGTCAGCGGCGTCTGGTCGGCCGTGGACGTGTGCAGCGTGGGGCCCACGGCCTGCCCCGTGCTGCAGGGCTGTGCCCAGGCCGCCTGGAGCTCCCTCAGCCCCGACCCCAAGTCCGAGCTGGGCCCCGTCAAACCCGACGGCCGCCTGAGGTAGCGTCCGCTGCGCTCTGCCCCGGCCTAGGTTTTTAAAAGGGAATTGAACCTTGCTTCTCTGTGAATCTCACACCAGGTTTCAGAAACCTAAGGGAAAGTTATGGGGTTTTTTTGTTACTTATTGTAATGGAATTCATTTTAAGAAAACAAAACCAAAACAACAAAAAAAAAAGTTCTGAAGTTCTGACAAGGCCTTTGGCACTGCCCTCTGCACCAGCTCTGTTGGGAGCAGCTTGCCTCATCCCACAGCCTGTGCTGGCCCATTCCAGGTGATGCTGCACCCACCAGTGTGTGGGCTTGGAAACAGTAGCACCAAGCCATGGGGAGGGCAGTGAAGGAGCAGATGCTTAAGGGGTTTTTTTTAAAGTAAATTTGTCTGTGCCTCTGCTGTTTCATAGGCTTTCATTATTTTGCTATAATGAATAAATCACATCAAAATTCCCTTCTACTTACACTTTCTGGAGAGGTTGGTTCCTGCAGGCTGAAGCCTGTATGGCCACATGACCTCAGAGAATGTGAAGTAATTATGGTACAGCCTCACTTGGGTTTTTAATAACACAAAGTAATTCTGGACACAGCTGATGTCTGTTATCCTAGTTAGAGAGAACGAGCAAAAGCAGAAACTTTCAGATTCCTTTCAGAGATTTTTTCAGACAAATTTAATGATAAACTCTAAATGAAACCAGTGTTTTGCTATAGTAGTCTTTTATGTCTCATGCAGTCGGGTTCAGGGTCAGTGTACTAAGAGTATTTATTAAAGAACAAAAGTTTTTTGAATTTCAGCCCTTTCAAATCTGCAGGCATTTTTGGAAGCAACCAGTACCTGAGTATTTTCACAGGCTGCCAGTAGAGCAGGTGTGTATGTGTAGGCTGGGGTGGGATGTGATGTGTCTGCTCACACCCTTTGCTCATGAGCTGAGCTGAGTTTTTTCTCAGGCAGTGGAGTTGTAAACCAGTAAATAGCAAAACTGGGACCTAAATCAGCAACAACAGGTTTCTTCCCTAATTTGAGTAGTGGCTAGTAAGTCTTAACACTAATTCCCTTCCTTGGTCACAGATCTCCTCTTAAAGAGGATCCTTCCAGGCTTGCCAGGGCACCTGGAAGGCTGTGCAGGATGTGGGTCACTGCCCAATGCCATGTTCTCCAGGCTTTTACTTTATTCTGCCAACAATCTACCCTTGCCTGTCTTCAGAATTCCTAGCAGGCTGCATCCTGTTTTAGTCATGTTTTTGCATCATTTCAACCTGCATTTTCTACAGGAGGGAAAAATGAATTTACATTCCAAGAACTTTTTAAAATACAGGTTTTATATACAAATTCATCTCCAACTAATGTATTTTACATTAGCAAAAACATGCACTTTGTTGCTGTTGCTGTGTTAATCTCTAGTTAGCAACAGAACCAAAAAAAGACCATCAAAAGCCATTGGGTTAATTAGGAAAGAAGTCCTGTTGCTGTAGTAAAGGAAGGTATCTGTTCACCCTTCTGTGTGCATGGATAACTTTCTGCTGAGAGTGAAGTGTCCACATCAGGAGGGAAACAGACCCTTAGATCATTCCATAATCATGTCTCACAGGAAGGTTGAATTCCCTTTTAAACAACACTTGCAGTAGGACTGTAACACACAGATCCCCGTGGCTTGTAGTATCTCTGTCGTATTGGTTTAAAGCTACTTCAGTTTGCTTTGGACTTGCAATTGTGGTGTCAGCTGTGCTGGCATTAAGGCAGAGCATTGAAATGTTTATCTGGCACAAAAATGGATGCATAGAAGGAACAATTTAGGTATTTATTATTTATGTTTTAGTCAATGACTAATTAGTAGGTGCTGCCTTTGCAGCTTGAAGATTATGTTATTTTACTAACTGAAGCTGCCTTTATTAAGAAAAGGCCTTCCTCCTCTCACACCTCCCTTTCTTTTTTTTGTCTTGATTTTGTCAGTCATGAGCAGTAGCTTTAGGAAAGTTTGTAGCAATGAGAGCTGTTTGGATATTCCAGTCAAGATAATGTTCCAGCTTTTCAACCAGCTCTAGAGGCAAGTGTGTGTGAAACCAGGGCTGCCAACAGCTTTATGTAATAGAATCACAGTGTTATTACTTATTCCGTTGGGGTTTTTAACAGTGCTTGTTTTTAATGTAACATTCCTTTGTGAAGTTCGTATTTTCTGGGGACCTCCAATCCTCACTGTGAAATCCAGGGCTTTATTCACACTGATGCAATGGTGACTGCACAGTCCAAGCCCTGCAGATTAAATGAAGAGGGCCACATTTAAGGCACACAATAAAATCCATGAACAAGCCCAGGCAGTGCTTGTTCTCAGTAAGACTCCTGAGGTAGCCACAAAATCTTCAGTCTGTCTTGCACATAAGCACATGTGTAGGGGTGCACCCACGCACACGCATGCAGATAACTTCATTTTTAAAGCTGATGTTTTTATTCTTAAGCAGGAATGTTCTTAAGTGCTTTTTTTGTAAGTTTTCATTAACTAGACTAAGCAGAAGGTGACAACAATCACGTCTTCTGCGGTTAGGAAAAAAGCTGCCACTTTTATCATTTGAAAAATAAGGTGCAAATTATTTTGTTTTAGTACAAGAAAAGGAAAGAAAACAGATGGTTGCTGATGTATCCATTTGCATTATATGCTAGGTTTAAAATATCTCAAAGAAAACTTATATGAGATTATTTTCTGAAAGGCAAGAAGCATTTAAACAGTGAAGTTTTGTAGCAACTTGGCAATTCCAGTGCTGTTGTTAAAATATAGGATGTGGAGCTGAAGGGGTTGATCCTGCAGTCCTTTCTCAGGCAAAACTTCCAGAGTGCTAGTGCTAAATGAGGATTTCAGAGTTAAGTCCAGCATAAATAAAAGGTATGATAGTATTCTAGGGGTAAATGCTGTCTGTTTGAAGTCATCAAAAGATAAGCTGCCATGTTTGGAACATCTTCTGGGGGCAGTGTCAAGTTTAGGACCGAAACAGCCACCTCTACTGTAGCTGTTATCATGCAGACATGGATCCAAAAGATATATATGAGACTCAGAGTTCCAAATTCCAGTAGTTGTGAATAAAAACATATAAAGCCAGACTCTGCATCAGGGATCAGAGCTGGCTCCAAGGTGATGCCATTAAGCCCAACTTAGTCCTGCTTAGTGGCTTCTCTGGTTTGAAATGGCAGCAGTGGGAGCCTGGGATGAAGATTGTCAATGGTCAGAAGAGAATAACTTCACAGATCTTACATGTGGTGAGAAGGAGAATTCAGAGCAGGGACCCACAGTTGGTACAAAACACAAGAGTTATGCATCTTCACCTGAATGTGCAGGTGTTCTTTTCCAGTCACACTGGCCAGTCCTTGCTGAACAGGATCCCAGCTGGAAGCCTGCTTTGATCAAAATTCCTTTCAATGGGAGGGGTTTCTATTTCCATATGCACACATTTATCCTCTGTGTGTAATGCTTTGCTTGTTTAAATTCCCTGCCCATTCTGCATGACAGCCATGTAACACTCCTGTGATCAATCTGTATCACATAGAAAGGGAGTGTGGCAAAATGCAGAACATCTCCATACGTGATTTAATGAATTATGTCCAAAGTCAGGCTCAGCATTATGCAAACCTGTTTATATGGTAATGTTAAACCCCAAGGCTAAACGAAATAGCTCAAATGACAGTTTATTTTCACATTTGTCCAATCCTTTCTTTGATGACATTTGGACATTGAGTAGTAATATTTGCATTTTCATTTTCTGATATTCAAGGGGGTTTTTTTTTAGAATTGAAATTATGTCTTCATTTTTTGTGCTCTCAGCAAGCAGAGAATTTTAACAATTCCTTCATGATAGCAAGTGTTATACAAGAAAGTCCCTCTGTATCTCTGTTGTTAAGCCTTCATTATTGCTAAGCCTAGAGATACAGGCATGTGCATTCGTGTGTTACAAATTGACTTTCCTGGGTACTGGCTTCAGTGCACAATGCCTGTACAGTTGTTTAATGGTGTATTAACAGTGATCCTGCAGCACCTTCAAAAGTACCAACTATTGTGCATTCACTTTCCCTCCATCTCCTGCAGCACTAATTGCCATCCTAATGAGGCCTCCATCACTCTTAGCCATGATTGTAGTGAGCACAGTAGTGAAGTCAGTGAATCAGAACAGGGATAGTTAAACCTGACCTAAGGGAGAGAGAAAGGGTAGAGAAGATGCTGAAACTTTGCAAAAGTTTGACACAATTGCTTTACAACAAACCTTTGAACAAACTGGGCTCCTTCTGCACAGCAAGGCTAAAAACCATTGATGCCCTGAGATCTCAGCTTTGATAAACAAGATAGACAAGATCCAGATGTTTCTTGTGGCTCAACAATGAGGTCCAGCTTTCTGTTGATTTCTGTAGTTCTCTTTCATCAGAGCATCAGAGAATTGCCATCTTGCCACTGGCTAACACGCCCTCCTTGTTGTCTTCCCAGCTCCCAAAGCTTCAGGAGTTGGCCACGTGAAACCTTGGCCAGCTCCAGCACTTTCCATAGAGCAGGAAGTTTTATACTTAACTGAGCTAAATCCCCTAGGCTTCTTCAGAAACCCAGCTGCAGATGAAGGAAGTTGGATTTTCAGAGCAGCCTTCAGTCAGTTCAGTACTTGCACACAAGAAGGAGTTTGTGGAAGCCAGAAGTTACCTTGTCCTGATTTTCAGGCCTGGGAATCTGATATATGTAAGAGGAGACTTGGTTATTTGATATTTCAGTAACAGAATAAGATAGACCTGGTGGGACATGGTTGGCAACCTTTCTCACTGGCCTTTGCTTCAGTCTAGTTGTGAAAAGATAATGATCCATATGTGTCTTTATTTCTACCATTCAAGACCTCCAGTGTAGTCTTAAGGATTAGTAGGACTTAAGCCCATATTAAGTGACAATTGAAAACATCATGTAAAAAAGCCTTTCCAAACCAAACCCTCAGGCTTCTGCCAAGGCAGCTCCAGGGATGATGCTGACAGAGAGGGTAGGGAGTGATGCAGTGTTAGAGAGGACAGAGCACTGCCCTTCCAGAGGCCCAGGTGGAGTTCCTGAAAGCAGGAATAACTGCTGCTGAGCTCTGAGGGCAGTTGCTCCTGCAGCCAGGCACAGAGGAGCCAAAGAAATGTGAATTAGGATTGAGGACAGCAAGGAAGAATTTGTAGGACAGCACATTTTCCTGCAGAATCTTCAAAGGCAAGCAAACACTCTGATTTGTAATTCCCCACGAAGGTGTATTGTAGAAGAGATTGACCTTCAAAACCTTCACCACCATCATCACAGTAAGGGAAAGAATAATCAGACTGAGAGCATTTAGAAGTGAGGCTTACAGCCTGTGCTGCCCAGGAGCAGGGCAGCCTTTGGGTGTCTCAGTTAGTATGGGGTTGGGAGCAGTTACCCTCATGATGTGACACTGCAGGTACCACGCTGATTCCGTTCCTTCTTTCTAACAGTAGTGTGCTGATCACTCTGCTCTTTGCTTCTGCCTTGGTTACCTTCTTTTGCTCATGGGTGCTACCACAGCTGCTACCTCACTGTGTCTGCAAACACGTTTACCTGAGAACATCAAAAAAGGTACCAGAAATCTCCTTGAACTGAATGTACAATCTATGCAAACTCTCTTTCTACTTTGTTACAACCTAGAAGTATTACTTGTAACCTTGCCAAATAAACAGCAAGGTACTGTACAGGTGCCTCTGATACAGAGTGACAATTCTAGGCGCGGTTCATGGCGCTGCATTTGTATATTGTAATGACTCGGCTTGTCTTTGGTTCTGTTGTAATTAACACCCTTGACTGAGACAATAGCACTCCTGCTATGAGAGCACCTTCAGTTTGCTGGGAATACTCCAGAGGAGGATGTCTATGGCATTTCAATTTATTTTCCTGCTTAGATCCAAAAAAAGGCACAGACCTGCTGGCCAAAACTGGGGTGTTGTTTCAGCTTTTCTGTGGATGAGTCCTATCAGCTTTGGATCGCTCAGTGTCTGTTCCCATTGTGGCATCCAGTGTGTTGCCCCTCAAAGAAAGCCTTACTTCCATCCTTTCTAAATGTGGCCTTAAACTGTGTTAGGAACTTCGGTGTTGTCTGTGTCTTGCTCACTTTCTCTGTTTGTTGTAGAATGAATAAAAGGCACCTTGAGATTTCTATTACAGCTCAGTTGTGTTGCTGTCAGCTTACACTTCACAAATACAATGGAAATTGCTTACAAATGCAGTCTTTAAGGAAAGAAAATGACCTTCCCTTCGGGCAAAAGGAAGTCTCAGACATTCATATAAACCTTAGGAAATTATGAGCTCTGTTTCTTGCAAGTCACTGTAGATAAGGAACTTGGTTTAATTACATACAAAGTACAAACTTAGTAACTTTTAATTTATCTTCAGACTACAACAGACTGCTCTCCGTTGCACCAGACAAATTGTAATTTCACTCATTTTAACTTGCTGTAGTAGCATTCCTCTCAGATTTGTACTGGTAGTTGGGAGAAGAAATATCCCCTTAATGGTATGGTCTTAGATCTGAAGAACATCACCACGTAGGGCCAGATTTTGGGTGTTGGTTGGGAATCTAACAGTACATTTAGAACATGGTTGTTTTGTCTAAGTCATAAATGCATTTCCAAAAATCTGGCTTTTTAAGCTTCTTTCAAAGGTTGTCATAGTCAGCAGAAAGCAATGACTTCTGCTAAGGCTTGTATATGTTGGGTTTCTTTAATAGTTTCCTCCATGAGAACTGTAATGTTTCAGTGAGTAGCACCAATATTCCCGGCAGGCTGCAGTGCTTTTAGGAATCCCAAATCCTGTCCTGTGTTGGTATTCACATGTGGATACAACCCAAAGGCAACTGAAAAGGGTTTACATATAAAACAAGATTTGTGAAACTAAAATAATTAATTCAATGTAATGAAATTATTTTTCTGACTTTGTCCTTTTGGTTCTGTTTTGGTTTGATTGGATTTTTCTATTGCCTAACATAGTCCATAATAAGTTGTTCCTATTCTGTCATTTTCAAAGACTGGTGGTAATATAGTTTTAAGAAATAACTATTTTGTTATAGATCATAATATGCATAAAATTGTACAGAAATATTTTGTAATCTATTGAATAAGAAAAAAGAAAACCATGTATATACAGGGAAAAAAAAAGTTTAAAAAAAATTGGAAATTCAAATGGAACACACTGAAAGATGTAGATATTTTGCTATTTATTTAAAGGAGTATTTTATGAGATATTGAAATGTCTTAAATTGACCAGTAATCAAAGTTCAAAGTCAGAATGCTTTTCTTGTAGTAGAATGTGATTTTCAGCAATTATTGCACTACCCGTTTTTGCACCCTTTTGTCTTTCATTTAGCAGAAACAATGTGCCTTAGCTGTATTCTTTGTCAATGGGAGTTTGGTTCTTTGTCCAACAAAGCAAATTTTTTTGCAGAAAAAGAAATGGATGTATGAAATACTGTATTATACCAAAAACACTGCAGTGTATATAATGCTTTCTGTCATACGGTGTTTTCAGATGCAGAGTTTTAAAATAAAAAAAAAAGGCTGTCTTTAGGAGCATGTGCACTTTGTATTATTTTCAACCCCACCAGTGTGTGTCTTATTTGAAAGAATTTTGCTGCTTGGTGATTTTTAGGAGGGAAAATGGGCCTGAGCACTTCCAGCCTCTGATGCCAGTGCTGCTGCCTGGTCAGCCATTTCTCAGCCATAGCCATTATGGGGGAAGCACTGGTGAGTGTCTTTGGGCATCTGTCATTGCTCACAGGCAGTGCTGCAGCCTCACCTGGGTGCTGCCCCCAGTGCAGGGGTGGAAGGTGGGTGAACTTTGCAGGGCTCCCAGCACTGCCAGCAGAGTGGGACCCAGAGAAACATCCAAATCCTTGTTTTCAAACCCAGATGTCTGCTTTTGGGCCAGAGCCTCTCTGCCTTTTCCAGTGAATAACAAGAAATGGTAGGCAAAGGATCAACAAGGAGCTCAACTGAAGTGTTTCCTGAAGGCCATTAACCATGAGCAGTGCTGGAGCAGTTTCTTCCCTGTGTCCCCAAAGGGTGCATCAGCCCAAGAGAAAAATTCTTACAGATGTCCAGCTGGGTGCAGAAAGATGAATTAATGCCAGGGCTGGCTGGTTCCAAGAGCAGCAAAATATGTGTCCTTTGCCTTAAGTGCAAGGATGAGCTCAGAAGGACACATTTCCATCGTTCCCTGCTGGGTTATGGACCCAAACCAGCCATTGCCTAATGTTCACTCAGTGTGAGCACTTACATTTATTTCCATACCATGGTCTCCACACAGAGCTGCTTCCATAGATATGATGGGGAAAAGTTAAATTCTCCTAAAAGTGGATGATTGGTATCTTTAGCACCACCCCCATGATGTATTGCAGATTTGTCTCCCTGTGCAGCTTTTTGATGTGGGATGCTTGAAAAAAACTCCTTGATGACCTTCCAGAAGTCTTTGACAGCAGCAGGAGCTGCATGACTTTTCATGCACCCCCAAGCCGTGCTGCAGGTTCTCTTGGCAGCCAGAACTGCATTTGATCTTGTGTTTTCTTTTCACCTGCTGTTCAGGAATTCCACTTTTTTGGCACTTAGATGCAATGAGGTCTGTTTAAACAGAGGAGGGAACACAGTGCTAATATTTTAGTCTCGGCACAAAGAAAAGATCTTCTGTGGAGGGGAAAAAGGAAAAAAAATGCTGCTTTCAAATTTGAAGCCTGGTTTTATTTATAGCTGGTATAAGAAGTATGCTGCTTTTGTGCTGGCTGATTCCTAATCCAGCTGCTAATAGTCATGGCATATTAAAACAAAAACCCCTCAACCTTGGTTTTAATCATCTCCAAATGCGTCATTGGCCACTACTTTAAAGGAAAGGTTGGGGGGGGAGTTGGAAATCAGGCTACCAGGTGCTCAAGTGTTTTGTTTGCCTTGTTGACTTCAGTGAGAATCTGCTCTGTAAGGCACAGGAATCCCAGTTCACCATGGAGAGGGTGGTCTGAGAGAGTGCCACACTGGCAGGAAAGGCTGTGCCCTCTGTCTGCTGGAAACACCATCACCACATCCCTGCATCTGCCATGCCTAAGGTCTCTTATTGTAATTATTATTTATGGTCTAGAACATGATTAATTCACACAATGACACAAGACCTAGGGCAAAGCAACTTGCCAACAGCTGCCCAGTAAGCCAAGTGCAACAGGAATGAGGTATTTAATTGCTTTGACAATGGGGATTTTGAAATTTGGCAGTTCCTCATCTGTTGCTAAAGAATCTATTGTAACCTATTTTCTAAAAATCAGAGGCTGTTAGTAATCTGAGGCTTCACAAATGCAAACAGCTGTAAATCTTCACTGTCTATGAATGATTAAAAAAGAGGAGATACTGAGGTTGTACTAAAGTTAAAACCAGACATGGATGGCAATTTTTCATTCTTCCAGGAAAGATGATCGTGGCTATTCTGGTGCCAAATCAGCCTTTTGGCTGCTCCCTGCCCTGACTGCAGGGCTCTGAGCTGGGGCACAGCTGAGACACCACCTGTGAATCCCACCTGGATGGGGAAGGGCTGTACCTGGAGGTGGGGGCCTCTGGGGGGGACAAGGCTCAGACACTTCGTGTCCTGGAGTAAATTGCCAAGCACCAGTTTGTTCTGGCCAGCTCTCAAGCAAAGCAGAGTCGTGCCAGGATCCTAAATTCACAGGCAAGGAGTTTCAGGTTAATTTATTAATAGCATTAACATGATCCACAAGTATCCTGCATTTTGCAGATTCAAGCCTCGAGCTGCACCCTCTTCTGGAAGACACCAGACTGGACTTTTCAGCTAAAGCATGATGTCAATGTACACCTCCACTGTACACCACGGCTGCCCCATCCTGGGGAAGCATTTGGATCCACAGCATTGGTGAATCTGGAAGCAAAGCTTTCTGCTCCAGCAGCATGACAGCAGATGCTGTGGCCCCTGCTGGGTCTCTGTCAGGCTGCTTGAATGGGGTGAAAAGACATTCAAAAAGTGGCAGGATTATGACATGGTATGGGTGCCCAGATTCGAAGGTTTAAAACAGACATTTGTGCCTAATCGGCCAAAGTGAGTTATAAGATGTAAAGCACTTTTTCCTTCTCGCCCTGAAACATCCATCATGATGCTCTGTGCTGGTTCCAGGCTGTCAGTGGCCTCTTCTCTGAATAAATGCCTCCACCAGAGCGGGCAGTGCAGCTCTGCAGAGCCCTCAGCCACTGACCCAGCTGGGCTGACACAATCCCTGCACATCTCCACAGGTAGCACCAGGGCAGCAGAGCCTCCCAGCCTCCCTGGGCACATGGAAACTTCCTAAAACACTTTGCCCATGGTGCAGTGTGTCAGGAATGATAGCTCACATTAATTATGGACCATCCTTAACAGAGATTTGATTTCAGTAAGACAGAGGCCATATGTAATACTTCAGTATGAATATAATACTTCAGTATGAATATACTCCATATAAAAATACCTATGTGTATCTGTGTGTATATACACATAGCAGTACCCCACACCACAGGAGCTGTTTTAGACTCCATTTGTATTTCCACTGCCCACAAATGTTCTCAAATCTGGTAACATGGCTGCAATGGAGCAGCCTCTTCCCAGGGTGTTTAGTAGTGCCCAATGTACAGCCTTCAAGCAGGAGCAGTATTTCACTTGTATAAATGAGTTAAAATAATGTGCTCTTCTTAGTCTGCTTCTGTAATTGTTTTTTGGTTTTTTTTCCTAACTAGGACTTGCATAATAATAAAAGAGATTTGACTAGAAACATAAAGTACATTTTAATGTGATCTCATTTATGAAAGTCTATCACTGGATACACATGGCAAGGAAATGAAAGTATTCTTATAACAGATTAATAGCCAAGATCAAATATTTCACTTTCTAATAGAGTCTGCCTATATGTGCTTTAAATTCTTTGCTAAATTTAAATTTAAAAGGGCTTTTCTGGTGCCATGAAAGCAAGCCACTGCCTGCCACATCATCCCAGATTTTCCATTACTGCTCACTGATGGTTTGCATTCATTAGCAGAGGATGGCTCCAGCCCTGGGCTTCAGAGGAAGAAATTACTTTTTGCCTCCAGTAAAAAAGTGCTGTGAGCTACTTCCCAGCAGCCTGGCCACAGCAGGACCAGCCAAGCCATGGGGGAGGCTGTCCCCTGGGGAGGGACAGCCCAGGGACCACTGCAGCCCATCACAGAGTGGGGATGCACTGTGACCTGCTCACTGCAGAGACCTTGCTCCCCCAGGCAATTGATGCAATGTCCAAATGCATTTAAAAGCATGCATTTCTTTCCAGAATTCCCTGTTTAGGAGCTTTTTTTATCAGATTTAGTCCTTCTCTCCATAGATCCAGTAAGTCCCTAACCAGAAGTCCACTGGATCAACCCCTCACATTCCCCTGGTCTCTCTTTGGGGAGCCAGCACTCTGCTACTTGCTGACTCTAAGCTGCAACACAGCCCTTTCTTTCACATGGATAGGTAAGTGCTGATTTAATTTGTCCATCCCTTTAATTAATTAACATCAGTTAAATTGGTATCAATATGATAATGCATTAAGAATTAGCACAAGCTAATTATTATTAAATAAGAACAAGCTAGTTCTTATTTAGAGTGCTTGAGCATGAGTGTGAACCAGCATCACAGAGACTGTAATGCTCTGGATCCACTCAGTGAAATGACATGATTTGTACCAGCTCACCCTTAATCCAGCCTCAAAAAGCAAACATTCTCTCTTTTTTGTTTTTTCCCCCACACTTGACTGGCCTCGAAGATGTCATAAAACAAACCAAGAAATATCAACAGGAGACTGACACAGCAGTGACACCCTGGGTTTATTTTTAGCCCAGCCCTCTGCCTGGTGCATCTCAGCTCATGCCCAATGTGCGTCACACAGAACTAAAGGAATTTGAAAGTGCCAGAAATCAACCCAGAATCCCCCCAAGCCCCCCTTTCTCATCTTAATTAAAGGCAGATCTAGAGACTGTCTGTGCTGGGAAAGGGGCATCAGGACACGCTCTCTTCACTTCACAGAGTAGATTTAGGGTGGGGAGAGCCCTTAAACCACCTGGGTTTGCAGTGCTGCCTGCCTCATCCTGCTCTCTGGGCACGGCAAATGGGAAGTGATGGTTGGCTGAACAAACTTAACAACGTATTTACCCTAAAACCAGGGGCAACAGCAGAGCTGAGCCAAGTGCTGGTGCCTCTGCTGGGAGCTTTGCAGCCCGCCTGCCCTTCCCACATTACCTCTGTGCTGTCAAGACACTTGGCTTCTCTGCATCCCTGGGCTGATTAATCGAAAAAAGGAAAAAGAACAAACAGGGCAAGAGGAGAAATAGTGAGGCAGTGATCTGAGTCTGCATCTGCACTTCAGTGTTGGTGTGTGAGCGTCCCTGCACGCCTGGGAAATGCATTTCAGGAACTCAGTATTAATGGGTTGGGTTTTGGGCTGCAGAGCAGGGCTGGCACTGCCCATGGGAACGGGCAGAGCTCCTTTGCTGGGCTCCAAGAGCCTCCAGTCGGGTGCCCAGAGAGCCCCGGCACCGCCACGTGTGAGGCGGTGACCGCATTTGAAACTGCAAATTAGTCATGGCAAATAAATAACTTCAGAACAAGAGCTGGCTGAGAACTGCAGTTCACATTACAGCAATATTTTTAAGTCTTGAGAATTTCCTTTTCTCTGCTCCAGTCTGGACAAAAAGTGTCATTAACCCCAAATACTTCTGCTCACACACAGGCAGGCTGGGTTTCTTTATTTGCTGAATGTTTTGGCTAGATTTCTGACCACCTTTAACTTCCTTTTCTCCCTCTAATTCTTCTATTATTTTAGATGGTTTGAGCTGAATGAACAACAAAGTCTCTAACTATTTAAAATACATTGAAATAACTCAAATTGTTGTGAAAAGAAGAGCTGAGTCTGGCCCCTTTCCATGTCCATATTTCATTACAGTATAGTTTGTGTCTTTTGACAAGTTCATCCCTGTTTTGTAGCATGGCTCTGAAGAAGCCCAAGCATTACTTAGTAGCTCCCATGGAAAACCACCAATTACTGCCAAAAGCCCCCTGGGCAGCCCAGAAAGCCTGGCAGGGTGAGAGCAGCACAGCCACCCCACACACCCTGGAGCAGGCAGGATCCTGCCTTGCCCCACTGCATCTGCATGGGGATGAACAAGAGCTCTGGAGCAGCCTGATGCTGTCACAGCCCGGGGAAGGACAAGAAGACTCGTTCCCCCTGTCAGGGAGGTGGGGGCACGGCCCCTGGGGGGTGAAGTGGGAGGCTTGGAGCACTGTGTTTCAGTCACCCCTGCAGTTTGGTGCCAGGAGAGCCCAGGAAGGGATGGGCACTGCAGCCCTTGAGGCACGGTGGTTACCCTGCAGCCAGGCTGTAGGAGGATGCTGCACACAGCCAACATGCACTGCTGGGATATGGGGATTTCTGAGCAGCCCTGTCTCCCGTGGGGAGGAGAGTCTGTGTTGACTCAGTTCTTTTGGTTTCATTTCCAAACAAGCTTAATATTAATTTTCAAGTGATTCATTCCCTGCTTTGCAAGTGGTTCTCCTCCCACAACCAGCAGCAGGACTAATTCAGATGAGTTACACTGGGGGACGTTTAAAGGAATTTTTTCTGACAAGCTGGAAGAATTGCAGTGCCGTGAAAGTTCCTGTCCACACACAGGGCTGATGAAGGGCTCTGGACCAACCCTTGAAGGTCATCTAGGGTATTTATAAAGTAAGGAGGGATGGGGGAAATATGAGACACAGTTCCTTAAAGGCTAATAAAATCACCTCAAGAGCATGCTAGAGGGAGATCATCGTCTGTAAGTCTGGGGTATTTTTGGTTTAGTTTGGTTTTCTCCAGTTCTTAATATTTTTTCCCTGGAAGGTCAGTGGGAAAAGGTGATACAGGGTGTATGAGCTCAACTTTTGGTGGGTAGGGATTCAGACCCCCTCTCATGCAGGTGCTGTTAAGCTGAAAGACTTTGAATGGCATAAAATTCTCTCTGTGACATTTCTGATCGTGTTCGGACAAAGCTTTTCACCCCAGAGAATATTTCAGCAACACATAATTCCAAGGAAACCCCTTTTCTTCTGGATTTCAGCAAAGCTGGGGCTAGAGTTACCTGGAGATCTGGAGTATAATATATTCCTTTTAGCAGAGCACCAGTCAATACTCTGGTGAGAAAACTCCCTCCTGAGACTGGTATCATCAGGAGCTTGGGAGTATTGCTTACTATCTGACTTTTAAACTACTGTGAAAAAGCACAGCTGAGTGACAGCCCTGTCATCTCCAAACCTAACTGGGAAATCAGCTGCAGCATCAGAATGTGTCAGAAGAGAAAGAAGCCTTTGCTGGCCGGGGACCCCAAGCTGTGCTCCTAAAACCAGATCCCAGCATGGTGGCCCTGTCCTGCACTGGGTTTTGCTTCATAGTTAGGTAAACCTCAAGAAAGCTCTTTTGTGCTGTAACTTTCCTAGTCTGCCTTTTTGGAGGTGTTTTGTCACCCATCCATCACTGCATGACAAGGATGGTGAAATATGTCCACCCACACAGCAGAGCACCTGTCCATGCATGAAAATTTCCAGGGAAGGCTCTTTTCTTCTCCCTCAGGTCTGATGCATCACCAGGCACTGCAGCTGCACTCTCTGGATGCTGTTATTCAGACTGAATTATTTGTAAGTCCCTGAGGGAGTAATCAATACCAGCAAAGGGATAAATATTAGCACGCGCCCCATGTGCTGCCTCAGGGCTTTCCTGCCTGCAGTGGGGACAGAGCTGCAGCGTGCTGGGGACACACACACACACACACACACACATATGGAAAGGGAAAGGCACTGGTGTCTCTGAAATGGTGACAGCCTTTTGGGGGATGCCTGTGTCACATGAGGAGAACCCTCAGGAGGTCTCTGTGACATGGACACAATCACAGGTACAGCTCAGTGATAAAGGTGAAAGGTTCCAGGCAAATTGCTGGCCATGTCCACAGCTTCCTGCTGCTGTTTTATTCCTAATGATTTTCAGTGTTGCATTTATATGCTGACAAATATGCAGTTTAACAGCATTTTGCAAATGCAAGCCTGTGTAGCAGTTCCCTCATGTATTCCACGTGCTCCAGCATTGCCTCTTCCCATCTGTCCCTGCAGGGCCTGAGTTACTTCAGCTGGGCATAAATGAAACATTAGAAAGCCAATGTGACTGGGGAGAAGCTGAAAGATGGTGTGTGGGTTCAGGCCATGCTGTTTCTGCAGGTTTGTCCCATCCTTTCTCCTGCACTCCGAGCCTCATTCCTCTTCTGACCCACCAGGAGCTTTACCAAGACCTTTGATCAGAGGAGTGATGTAACAGCCCTGCTGCTTCTCCTGGCTGCAGGTTGCTACACAAGTATTGAATAACCCAGGGGGTAGCCCCAGCACATGGATGATTTTAGTTTTTTCTCCCACTGGAGACACCATGGCTGTTGTTCAGCAGGGTGCAGCTGCAAAGGAAGGAGCTCTGTGGCTCCTCTCTTCACCTCTCTGCACCAGGAGGAGCGGCCCCAGCACCCCCTGAGATAGCTGGGTCTGACAGGAGGGTCTGGATAAAAAATCACACTTAATGAGAGATAAATGACTGGTTTTCACAGGAATTGTTAAATTCAATTGACCAGCTCCTGAGGAGATTGCCATCCGGGGAGCCCAAGTCCTGTTTGAGGTTTTGGCACTAACAATGTTTGCATGAAAGCACTGGTGGCTCCCAGCCTGGTGGTTTGGAGTGACCACAGGGCTGGTCATTCCCAGGCAGCAGCAAACACCTCCTGGCAGGAGGAGGCTCTGTCTCCAAGGCTTCACACAGCAAAGCAGAGACCTGAGATCTTTCCCAAACCTCGTGGCAGACAGAGAAGTAATTTTGGGATCACTCATTTTCCTGTCTCATTCCCTGCCTGCTGCATCATCCCCTGCCTGTTTGCATAAGGCACAAGGACTATTTTTAACAGGCAATTTGGTTTTATTAGTGACAAGGAGATAAATAAACACCCTGAATTCTTGGTTCCTGTGGAAATAGCTTTGATTCAAAATCTTTCCATTTAAGGGCACAGTCAAAATAAAGTTCCCCAAAGGAGAATGGCATTTTCTACATTTTTTCCCCAGTAGCCTCAGGGTTGGGCGCCTGCAGGGCAGGGGAACACAGGAGATGGAGAAGCAATGCTCCCCTTGGAGCTCTGCACTGTCCAAGAGCTCAGCACTGCTCGTGTGCACCCCAGAACTCTTTCAGATGGAATAAATCAGTCCTGGATTCCTTCAGATAGCCAAAACCTGTCATTTCCACTGTCTAACACCTGTACCATCTCAGGGGCTGAGAAATAGCCCTCAAGACCGGCAGTGCCCCTAATGCTCCCAGACAAGCTCTGGGAGGCTGCACAGAGCAGGAAAAGAGGATATTTTTCTTGAGCTGGTAACTGTGGATGTTTTAGTCCCCTAGATCAAATCTCACTACATCTAACTCTGCTGGACTCTTTTATCCTCAGTACTTTCTTTGTAGGCAGACAGGTTTGTAGCAAAACATCACTCAATTCACATACCTAATGTTTTTCTTATTACAAAAAAAATTTTTGAGGGCAGAGCAAAAAATTAGTCCAATTTATATTAACTCTTTCAATCCTGAATAAACGGGATGGAAGAAATATAAAAAGAAATACTGGCAATTTACATTCCTCCATGAACCTCAAGTCTTTCCCTTCCAGAGAAACAGGACTTGGCTCAGCACCATTTTATAAGGATTTAACCAACATTTAAAGGTTCATTGTTTGAAAAAAGTCCAAAAACCCAACAAGTGTTTTCTCCAGTCCTATTTACCTGCACACCCAGCAGCACCCAGCCCTGTGTCCTGCATAGAGACACAAAGAGCTGGGGTTTTTCCTGCTGTACTTTTGGGGGGAAATGAGGCTTTCCTCCTGTAAACTATTAACATGAACCTGCATTCCCACGCAAGGACTGGGACCAGTCTCAGTCCCTCCCAGACATGGAGCCACGAGCAACTGAGGATGGACAGAGGCCCCTGGAGCAGGAGTCTGGGCAGGGCTCACGTGCTTGCTCAGGGCTTGTGATCACTGCACTCAACTCCAGCACATCTCTGCTTCTCAGCCTCAACAACACTGCAGGAACATTTCCCCTCTTCAGGTAAAACACACAATATCTCAGCTTTTAACCTTGCTGCTGGGTTCTAAAGTAAATTCCTGTGGAATTGAGTTTTATGTCTGTTTTTAGGAAGGATGAAAGACAGCAACAACAAAAAAAACCCCAAACAAATATCATTTTAATTTCAATCTGACAGAAAAATAATCCTGTTTGATCTCAAATGGGAGCTGTTGGCTATTTATTTTCCTATTTTTTCATTTATCAGCCCCACATTTACTCATAGAAATGTTTTATTATTCTCCATTTAACCATTAAACTGAAAGATTGGTCTGATTTAGATCCTAACATGATCTAGATGGAAATACAGATGGAAATACATCCCTCAGTGCACAGACCATAACACTGGATTTCTCACAGTGTGTCAGCTCACAGAAGGCAGAGCCTGCCTTTCCTTTTTGACCAACCTACATGATTTTGAAGGGGGAAAAGCCCACAGGGGTGTGAGGTACTCACTGCTGTGTCTTCCTCTGCATTTCTGGAGCAGAAATAACTGACTGTAAAATTTGCTGATTATTTTCCCCTTCTGATTGTTCACATCAGAGACAGCAGGAATGAATTTGGCCCTCATTTGTTTCCAAACACTGCAGCTGCAGCATGCTTGCTCACTCAGTATCTGACTGCTTTGCCTGGGATATTCCCAAAGCTAAGACACAGCCTCAACATTTGATCAGCACTGCACTGTCCATTGCTTTTTCGAATAATCCCTATTTACAACCAAAAAGCTGGCCCCTACTTCCTTAAACAACACCATCTGTAATGCTCTAAGTCTTTTATTTTCTTCTAGGTAACTGGAAATAAAGAGAGAGGGGCAGGAGTGTAACCAAATGCACACCTTCTCAGCATGAGAGTCCAGTGGGCTCAGAATCAAGCCTTATATATCTCAGCAATTTATAACCTGATTTACTGGTGCTGTACAGTTCTCTCCTCCTCATGAGGGGGAAAGAATACATCCTTTACAATGCAATAATGGCCCTGTCTCATAAAGCAATAAAAAATGGGAGATTTAACAATATGTGCCCTTTCCGTGTGCCCTGCAGGTTTAGACTTTGATGCAAATA
Organism: Euphonia xanthogaster; assembly: GCA_034509185.1. Lineage (NCBI taxonomy): Eukaryota > Metazoa > Chordata > Aves > Passeriformes > Fringillidae > Euphonia > Euphonia xanthogaster. The sequence continues at coordinate 8,096,654 of JAYDZK010000044.1, forward strand.
TTTATGCACTTAATTTATTGCCTTGATTTTCTGCCATTTTGGGGAACTCCCACCACAGGAGGATTAATTTTCTTTACATAATGTTCCGTCCATCTGCTGTCCTTGTGGCAAGTGGCATCACTTCCAAGGATGCAGCGGAATGCAGCGATGCATTATGAACACAACTCAAGAATCATCAACCTATAGAAACCCAAATGGCTAAATGCCAAGAGAGGGACAGGGAGTTGCACTGAACAAGGGATCAAACAGGGAGAAAGAAGCACAGTGGGATAATGAGCATTTTGGCTGGGCACAGGAACACCCCTTTGCCTCACCTGCAAGCCCCTGCTTTCTGCTCTCCTACTCTGATGGGAGGTGCATGAATTTCACCCCCAACACACTTACAGAAACCACACACTGCAGTTACCAGGAAATTTCATGTGACTGTCACTGGTGACAACGTTCTAGGCAATATGATGTGGAAAATACACAGAGATGCTCTCAAAGCATATTTTTTCCTGCCCTGTGGATAGCTTCTTTTCTTAATAATTTTTTAGTGATAACTGGGACATCAAATTATTTTGGAGTTGTTCTCAAAGGTGCATAGATACTTCATTTTTGTGCTGACAGCTTTAATTATTCAGCACACCATAGCACCGGATGAAATAGAATCTCAACAAAGGGCTCCTAACACCACAAGTAATAGCCAATTGTGAGGATGGCATGTTACAATCAGCAGTGAAAAACAGCTTATACTCCCTGACCTCTATCCAGTCAAATCCTCCTGTTGCTATAGTTGCTGCTCTAGAAAGAGTGCTATTTCTCTCAGCCGAGAGTCACTTGTGAGACAAAAGGAAAATACTGCCTTTCCTTGAATCTTTTCTGTGGTCCCAAGTCATTATATTTTATCAGTGGACTGATTATTCATTTAAAATGCAAACCTATCAAAAAATGTAATTTTCTCTCGTACCTCACTTGACATACATTTCCCATTTACTCCTGTGGAGATGCAGTGACTCTTTAGCATCTTGAAAATTCATATGGAGTAGAAAGAAGCTCAGTCTCGAGTGTGATGTGGGCAATGGACATTCCTCAGAACTGAACTCTCCCAGCCCTTGGTGGGCAGCCCCACAGCTGCAAATGCTGAGCTCATGGTGCAGGAAAAGGAGTGCCCCAGGAGACCCAAACCCCTCTGAAATGACCCCAAAGTTCACAAGTGTCCCACACTGAGGAAGTACATGAAGGCTCAAACATGAGTGGGAAAATGTTGTGAAGTGCTCCTAAAAGCTTGCAGAAACTGGGTACAGCAGAACCATGGCAGGACCTTTGTCTGCAGCCATGGGGATGAAATGAGGTCAAGGAACAGCAAAGGACATCCCAACTGACAGAGGAGCAGGGCCTTGCAGCATCTGAGCCACTCCCTGGGCTGCTCATAAATACCTCCTAAAGTGATTTTCAGCATGGGAGCAGGTAGGCCAGGCTGGAAAATAATTAAATCAAAGGAAAAACGGAAAGAAGAACGTGCTGAGGAAGAGGACCTTGCCAAAGCCCTTGGTTGAAATGTGCAGTTGGGTTCCTGTCTGGCAAAACTCAAAAATACTGTCTGGGAAATTCACTTAGTTAAGAAGAGAAGGAAGAGTAAGAGTAAGTAATTAAGGTTCACATTATCCTTTGAGCCTGGTATCTGCTTAAATTAGCTCATTTGATCTCTACTTTCTCCTTTAATCTGAGTAGTTCTGAAAGAGTTATTACAGGATATGTGTCTCTGTTCTGGTTTGCCTGTTTTTGTCCTACTATTTATCCAATTAATTTATTTGTTCTGCATTTTAGATTCCTTTGTCTGCTTTTACCAATTTTCCCTCCATGCATTGTCTCATCTTTCTGCCCTTGCTCTCACTTCCTTCCCAAATGGGCTGGTTTTGAACCTATTTATTTTTTTTAGTAATGGAATTTCCAAATCTTTTCTGAAGACTGAAATGGTTATATCATGGCCAGAGGACAAAGCCAGCCCAGATGCCCTGCAGAGTTAGGATCCAGTGTGTTGCAGGGCAGGCATCAGCTATTTGCTCTCCCCAGGTCCTACCCTGCTCTGACCCTAGTCTGCTCACCCCCAGCTCACCCAGAATTCTGATTCCTCCTCCCAGCTCTGCAGATTCACTGGGAGCCTGGATAATTTTAGAGCTGTCCAGGGCGATACACAGAAGTAAACAAAATGTGCCCCAAATCTAAGCTTTCCACCCATTCTTGTTGCCACTGAATCACCAGAGAGCCCCAAGTCTCGGGGAGGCTTGGGTAGGTTCTTGCTCACCTTGGTTTCCACACAGGTAACACACTCAGACAGCGTTCAACCCTCATGGATTATTTGAAAACCTGGAAATGTTCACTTCCCAGATGCCAGGGGTCACTTTGCAGCAAGAAAAGCAGTGTAAGAATTCAGTGGCATGGGCAGCCTTGGGCACTGCACCGAAAATCCTTCTCCTTCACCATCCCACTGCTGGCTCTGAGGAAAAGGGCTCTCAAGGCTAGATACATTATCAAAGTTTAAATTAGGTCCATTGAATTTTATTAGCAAATTTCTACTTTGTTAGCAATTTCATGCTGCCTATTAACATTTGTTTTTAATATATTGTTATCACTCATCACAAAAGGCTAATCCTGTTAGCACTTTCCATATTGTATTACAGAAAACAAACTAGAAGGCTGTGATTCCTCACCCTGCCATTTTCATATATTTATAGACACATATCTCTCCCTGAGCACTCCCAGCCAGCTCTGCCCAGGAGGCCAAGTCCAAGGCATGGCTGGTGGGAAGGAGCCACACAAAACATGCTCAAGTGTGTGAAAATGAGAGAGGAGCTCTTTGTAGGCGAAGTCATGAGATGCTCTTTTATGGGCAGGAGCATCCTATAAAATCTGATCAAAAGTGATGTATTTCCTTCTAGGATTTAAAACAACAAAAGGTAAATATCCCCAACAGCCAATACTATCATATTTAAGTTTGATTCTTAAATTAAAATACAAATAGATTAATTTTAGTGAAATCATCAATGAAATATCCATGGATGTCTGAATGATTCATTCACTACTAAATACTACAAGACATTTCCTATAAGAGACATTCATGCTCATGGATGAATTTACAAAATATATCAAATACAATATTTAAGATGGAAGCATAATACTCCTGCTCCTCATGAGCAGAGAATGTAGGTCAGACTTTGGGATACGTCTCAATGATCTCTGAACTCATCTTCTCCTTTCTTTTCTCTTCTGCACCCTGGAATTCATTATGGGGTATAAAACAGTAACATCAGAAGATGGCAATTACTGATAACCTCTGCAAGAAGTAGACTGTGCTCTTGGGATGGGAACTGGCACCTCCATGTGCCACATGTACTGAGCTGAGCCCTGAGCAGGTAAATCGGTACATAGCACTAAAATATGGGAAGAAATCACTATGATATACTGCAGTATCTCACCAAAAAAGGGACCAAATATTTGTCCTACAAAGCAGAGTCAGTTTTCACCTTGGTGGTGTATTTGCATTTAGAACTTTCAGGTTTCATAATGTTGTTTTCACTGTCACATCTGGGACCACACTAACATGGCTCCCATTTAATCCAGGGACTACCAAAAGAAGAAAGGGGTATATCTTCTGCACAGTGCCTGTGAAACTACCCTTATCCATTGATATAGTAAAATTGAAGTGCTATAAATTTCTGTTGTCATGGAGATATTTTCCATGCCACTTCATGATTGGCCATCAGAATTCACTTTCCTTTGGGTTTTCCAGCCTAGTTAACTGCTATATTTTTGCTGGCAGAGAGGAAAAACCCACATGAACAGCTTTTGGATGGTGACTTCCTCCCTTATGGAACAAATTTCATTTTTGTATACTATTAAAGGTAAAATGCATAAACGTGACTTGCATTCCTAGAGCAGAAAAGGCAGCAGAGCTCTGGCAGCAGTGGGTTTGAGCATGCAGATGTAATTTGGATTTCCTGAGCAGGCAGCAGTGCAGCCTTGGGTAGGGCTGCCCATTCCCAAGGCAGGGAGACGGGATGAAGCAGGACACAGCCACACAAACCTGGCCACAATCACTGCAGCCACTGCCACGGGGTAACCTCAAACCACACCAGAACAACAGCAGCACTCCTGACACAGAGACAAACTCAGGATTCAGGGACCTCTGGGCAGGGTCCAAAGCAGAATTCTGCCAAATTTAACAATGTTGTGTTTACTCCTGTCCTTGTTTTCTTCGCTCTTGTGTTGCTGGCTTCTCCTAAATTTATTTTGGAGTTCAAGGATGATTGATCAAGTCTGTCAGATTTGGAGAGCGGGCAGGAAAAAACTCACTCATTTAAATTGATAGCTCCAGAAAATTCCAGGTTACCTGTACCCTTCCAAAACCTGCATGGTCAGGTGCTATTTCAAGAAAATGCCTGGTGGTAGAGGTTCATCCTATCCACTCCCTAGTGATGTGGTTGATTATAAATGCAAAGCTAAGTTATGTGCTGCTGTACAGTCTGTAACATGGACAGGCCTGGAGATCAGCTTCCCCTATGCTTTTCAAATTAAAGTGTCTTTGATGTACTTCTCTTCCTGCCTTTGAACATTTAGAGTCCATTGGCAACAAACTGAATGATTTGGTACTAAATAGACACCCCTCTCTTTCCCCCAAGAGAATTAGCATCAGGTCTTAATTTACTAATGGACTATAGACATCCATTAATGTAGTAATTAATTCAGTGCTAAAGTGCCTGTAAGACGGAACCACGCTGAGTGCACAGGGAAAAAAATTACAAGTGACATCTTCCCAGTGAGCATCACAGGGTTTTGGTGGAAAAGTTAATTTAACAAAGAAATAATGGCGCACTTTATTCCTTGTGTACAGCTCTGTGTCTAATTGCAGCATTTGAACACAATCCCATGCTCAATTCTCAGTTTTTGGACTGAGGTCCAGTTTTTTCCATCTTCCAGAAATCAAACATGGAGGTGGTTCAGGCCAGCCTAAACAGCTCCCTCAGAGTCTGGCAGCTCCTCCTCAGCAGCATGGCAGGGCGCTGGCTCCTGGCCCAGATAATGAACCAGAGACAGCACAGGCAGCCTTTGCATGTCAGCCATGGCAGCAACAGGGAGGGCATTGCGTGTACATCCCCCTGTCTGTGCCTTACAGCTTCCAAAGGCAGCCCCTCCTGCAGCCTCTGGGCTGGCAGCACCTTCCATGGCTCCCTCTTGATCTGCCTGAGGGGCTGCTGCTGAAGGAGGGGGTCCCATACCTGGGATGTGTCCTCAGCTTCTCCAAATCTCACCCTTGCTCCTGCAAAGCACTGCCTAGTATTTGTCACTCTGCTGTGCAGCTGCTTTTATTGGTACTTCAAAAAGACAAGGACACGGGCTCCTCACCTTTCAGATTCCCTCTGCTGATTGAAATTAGCTGCCTTCCTGAAAATAATTACTGCCAGTGGCAATTATTACAATTAAAGTGTTTACTAATGGTTTGCAATGCCCAGGCTAAGCTAGGTATCACATGCCAGGTCATGAATGAATTTAATTAGGCATTATTTAGAACTACATCTTGGTTCATAAATTAAACACCTTTCTAGTCCTGTTCATTTGTGAGCTATCCATTGCATTCCAATGAGAAAGACAAATGAGCAACAGAGCAGTTTTCACTTAGAGCCATTCAAAGCTTGTGAAGCAATCAGATTTTTTTTTTAAATGCTAGATTACATATTTCAGGAACACACCAGCCAATTCAAATAAACACACCAAATTAATGAGGCATAACAATTATGTGAGTTCAGAGTCGACACGAGCTTTCCAATGGATTTCATGTGGTAGAATTTCATTTGGATGAAGAAGCTGGGCTACAGAGGATACCACAATCTTGAAAAACCTGCACCAGGTCATTACTGCTGCCTTTATGGGTGCTGTTTATATGGCTTCTATCATCACTTGCTCTTCGGCTCAGAGCTCAAGCATGCTCTTGTGCTGCACAAGATTAACACTTAACTGATTGCTCTTAACTGCTAAAACCCCGCGGGCAGTGACAGTGTGCCATGGTCTGATTGCATCAATAGAACAATGATTTCATTAAAGCTCTTCATGCTGCACTGTCAATATGAAGGGATGATGTGGGCTCTTCAGCCTCGGGGTTACCTGTGGTGCTTATTAGAGACTGCTTGGGCAGGATTGTGAAATTACACAGAGGAAAGGATACAAGCAATCCACCATCTGTTGATGGTTTGTTGTGTGCACAAAGCAAGCAGCATCAGTTGTGCTATGCCCTGTTCAGCCTCAGTACTGAGCACAAAACAGCCCTCTGGACGTGTAAATACGTGCAGCACAGGTAAGGCTCATGAGCCAAGAAGTTTCTGATCATCCAGCACCAGCTGAATGGTCTGGCTGCCTCCAAGCCACACCCTGAGCATGTCCACGGTGTGTTCTCAGCACAAATCCTTTATGAACACCTTTGCCTTCAAGACCATGTTTTCTTTTAAAAACAGGCAAAGGAGTTGCATGTGATGTAGCTGCACAGAACAGGCGTGAAGGATGGGGCTGGAGAACCTTGGTTACTGTGTGCCTTGGCATGCTGAGCTCCACGTGCTCAGGAAACTCCATTTCAGCTTACTCTGAGTCGGTGGTCCTCCAGGCTGCAGCCAAGGTACTTCAGAGGGGCCATGATATTTTCTTCTCTGAACACCTCTCTTGCACCAGCCTCTCCTGCTCCTAGCACAGCTTCCTCTTCCAGACAGCAGCAGCAGTTCCAGTGACAGGGAGGTGCCTTTGTCTCCAGTTTGTCAGCTGCTGAGTGCCACCCAACCTCAGGAGACTTTGTACCACTCTGCTCTGTGCTGTAACAAAAGCAGCTCAGCTCCCAGGAACGAATTTCTCTTCAAAGTTCCTGTGATCCATGTGTGACATCCATATGTTGGATTAGAGATCCATTTGTCAGCCAGAGCTGATAATGTGCTCACTGCACAGAGCATTATGGCACGTCATGAATATGCATGGCCAGGGGGAGCATGCTTGGTACAAATGTATTTACACCAGATGGCTCCAGCAGGGACTTCATGTTCTGGGTGGGAGTATGTGTGATAACCTCTGAGCCTGGCACTACAGAGACACATTAGCCACAAACTCATGTGCAATAAGATCTGCTGCTTCTTCCTTACCCATGTCTGCTGCTGGATCAGGCCCTCAGATATTTTTTAGGCACTAAAATAAACATTAAAGGCATCAAAAGCATTTTGAAAGTTGGTGTCTTGGCATTTTTCTCTAATTCCACCACTGAAGAGAGGAATACGGTGTTTTTTTTTCAAAGCACAGCTTCTTCAAATGGATAGAATGGATCAAAAGAGATCAGAGATGCCTATAAATATCACACTTAAATTTGCTGCAAACAGAAAGCAACTGTGTGTCGACTGGAGCTGTGTTTACTCCTAATGCTACCAGCAGCCACAGCTGGGCTGGCACAGAGTGGAGCAGGGAAATCTCCCCCGAGGTTCTTGCCTCGGCAATTTTAACAGGCTATTCTGGTAAACTTTATTGAGTATCTAGTAAATAATTTTTAAGAGGTTATATGCAGGCTTCAGCCAGCTATGCTCAGCAAACTGTTTTTTTCTCCCATTCAATTGTCCATAAAGTTGTAAGCTGATTTTTATCTCCCTAGAACACTTATCTAGTGTTAATGGGACAGGGGCAGAGGAAATTAAAAACCCAGAGAAGATGATGACAGTGTGATAGCAAAAAACGAGCTTCTTCCTACTTGGTAAAGTTCATTCTGGGTTGAGAAAGGAGTAGCCTAGACAGAAATGAGGCCCCTCCCTGCACACTTGGCTGGTGCAACACTCACACATTTTATCAGTCATGGTGCACTCGTGACCCACGAGCCCTCCAGCCCAGCTGCAGCCAGCCCTGCTCCTGCCCTGCTTGTCTGAGGGACCCACCCCCACATCAGCTCCAATCCTGAGAAGAAATGCCCAAAATGCCCATGAACCCAGCATTGTGTCCCAGAACCATCCAGTTCACTCCAGCCTGACACCTGGGTAGTGAAAGCACAGTTCTTCATAAGTGAGCTTCAACCACACCAGTGAAACTGTGTTTTACACCCACCAGTGCCCCAGCCAGAGCAATGCCTCCCCTACCACAGCAGAAGGGGGCTTACCCTGTGGCAGCTGCTCACTCCACAACCTGCAGAACTGGCAAAGTTGCTTTCCTTTGGCTTTTGATTCTTGTTTTTAACAGGGATCAAACATATTGCTTTTAAATCTCAAGCCTTGAAAGCCAAAATTCACCCAAGAATGCCCTGAATCACAAAGCTTCAGTGACTGCCTTCAAACCATCAGAGTGTAACCAGAGGGAGCCAGGGCCCCTCCTCAGCCCCCCTGCCCAGGTGTTTGGTGACACAAGCAGTGCGAGGGGCCATGGTCCCAGTGCAGCACCAAAGGGAGCAGGACACGTCTTCTCAGGGGCTCCTAAACCCCTCAGACACGTCTCACAGCCTGCTCCCTGTGACCTGCGCACAGCCATCAAACACAAGCCAAAAGCAAAAGATCTGTGAAGTTTAAAAATCTCCAACAAAAGCTTTCCCCCCACTTCAAGGCCAAGGAAACAAGCCAGCCTTGCAGCACGACACAGGGAGGAGAACAGAGAGGAAAAAAAAGACCTCCTAATTAGAGCAAGATTCAATAAGCCCTAGGCTTGTTTTAAAATGAAAATGCTACCACTTCTTCTGCAGCAGTGACCTTACTTTTGCCTTGAGGATTAATACAAAGCACAGAGGCATTTGCAGTCAATGTTTTCAGTGGAATTGCCCACGAGCATGTGAAGTTTGGAGGATACTGACTTTCTGGGTCAGGGTGGAGTTGTCTCACAGAGTTTCAATTCATTTTCTTCCATTTTCTTTTACTGTCTATCAGCTTTGCATCACTCACAATGCTCGTTTCAGTACCCAGCCTTTGTGGCTCCCAAATATCTTATTAACATCCATTAAATCCCACAGCTCCCTATGGGGACAGAGGAAACATCACTCCCTTCCACGTGCAATGTGAAGCTGCAGGCTGCAGCTGTGCCAGATTTATCAGATTTTAGTCAGATTTGAATCAGACATTTGTTTCTCTTCAGACCTGGTTGCTATGTATGACAGCAGCTAATTTATACCCACCTGACTCAGGTATAATTAGCTGAGAGTATGAGATATTATTCAATATATTATTAAGTGAATGAGACAATAATTTTCCTATGGGTTTGCATAACATAGCGGGATGAGGAGGAACTAATCTCTACATCCAGCTCTCACCTGACAGCTCAATATTAATATAATTGCTTAATATATTTTATGTTATATCAATGATATATTAATACATATAATAATGCAATAAAAATACCCATAATATTTGCAATTTCAAACCCTCAGGACTCACATAACCACACACCTATCTCCTTCCTGAAGAGCAATCACACCATGGTGCGACCAAGGGCACAATCTGATATACCATAATTTCACCTTCTTCTCCATAGCCCCATACTGCTCCAATTCCCAGAGTTTTCCAAAGATCCCACTCAGTCCCTTATGCCAGGCTGTGCTTTCATGATCACACACTGATGACGGAGGTGTTGCTGCCCAGGGTTGCTCAGCCTGCCATGGACACAGCGTGTCCCTGGCAATGCTGCCAGCCCTGTGTTTGCTGTGGGTGGTGAGGTGAGCTGCACCACTGCCCACATCCCCTGGTGTCCTTGGAGCTCAGTACATAAATTGTCATCCAATACTGGGCACCTGAGTTTGTGTCTGTGTCACAGCACCTTGAAGCAACAGTACCACCCTGGGCATCACCAAAAAGTCACTCAAGAACCTGCTTGTGGGTGACAGAAGGATAAAATATTGAAGTAAGGAAAAAACAAGCTCAAAATCTACACCAATATTATAGATGCAGCTGAGCAGACAGGAAGTTTGTTACTGGGTATTGCCCTTTTTTTCAGCTGTGAAACTCCATTTGAAGGGCCAGTCAGAGACCCCTTTTTCCTCCTCACTTTTCTATTATGTGTTATTCACATTTTCATGTGGTAGTTTCTATGAGAAATGCACACCTTCCAGCAACTAATAGAAAATTCAGATAATGAAGACTGCAGCTCCTGATAAAAAATCTCCAGGAATGAATTAGCCCTAGATGGTTTTACTCTCTGCTTTTAAATCCATGTTTACAATGAATGAAGAATGCTAGCCGATTTGAGAAATCAAAACCCTACTACAAATTACAAGATAGGAAGTACTTTACCTTGAAGGTGAAAGTTAGACTATTTAACACCAAAGATAAAGAAGCCACATGTCTTTGTTTTACCTGCCCAGGCGTGTTTCTGTAATAGAGCAGCCTGGTGTAATGACATTTCTTAGTTCAATTGTCCATTTGTCACAGTGGGTTTTCTTCCTGGTATAATAGCACAGAAAAAGACCAGAACTGGGAACTTAATGTCTTTGTTCCTGTCTGTAATTCTCAGATTCTCGTGTTTCTTGATAGTTCATGAATGCCAACAAACAGATTTTTGCCTTTCAGGCTGTGCAGTCCATTTCTCCAGACAAAGAGCAGAAGTCTCTGTGTCTGGCAGATGTCTGGAAGCTGTTCTGGCATCCTCGGGCCAGACACAAGAGACAGCCTGAAGGGCAGCGGCAGGATGGGCAGCTGGAAGGGGCTGGAAGGGGCTGGCAGGGGCTGGAAGGGGCACTCCTCACATCCACTCCAGCCTGTGGGCTCAGCCTGCACTGCAGCCAAGGCATGAGAGAAGGCAGGGAGGGAAATCTTTTTGCTGTGAATTTTTGTAAGCACATCAGGGAATGGTGCAAGCATCTCATTTGTACTGTGTGGGATGTCATCTTTGCTGGCTCCCAAGGCAAAACCTTTCTGAGCTGCTGGAAGTCATGCACACATGTAGAGACAAGACACCCTCATCAATGAAAAACTCTCTTAGATGCCTGAAACAAAAGCTCAGGTTCAGACTGTCCAGACATATTCTGATTTTCCTCTGTGACTTTGCAGAAAAAAGGTCTGGAAGGTATGATTTTTCTTTCTCCCATCTTATCATATTTCTATGCAGAGTGTCCATATCTGTTCACCCAGCCTGGCTGTTGCAGTCTTTGGGCAGCTTGGCTGAAGAACAGGGTGAGGGCTGCAGGTGGTGAGGCAACAGGGGCCCCTGCATCCATTGTAGTCCCCTAAAACTTGTCTTTCCACAGGGTTGTGTACCTCTCTTTCACCTACTGAAAAAGCTGGACCAGTAAATTGCTCTCTACTGAATTTTACAGAGGGATGAGGATGGCATAAACAGATGTCTCTGGAAATCCAGCCTTGGGGGGTTCATAGCCCCCAAGCCATCCCCACGTTTCTGTGGTGCCATTTGTTGCAGGATTTTTACTGAATAAAACCCTTCAAAACTCTCCTGGGGACAAGCAGAAGCCCAACTTCTGTTTCAAGCCCTCTGCCAGAGTTCATTCTCTGGGTCACTGTCATTCCTCCTAACCTAATAAATTTTCCAAGCTGATTAATTCAGGCTTCTGGTAACAAGTGGTTGTGTGGGAGGCTGGGAAGCAGCACCAGGCACTGGCTCCCCCTGCATGGGAGCCCCAGCTGGCAGCAGCACAGGGCTGCAGGCAGGGGAGGTGCTGCAAGCTCTGACAAAGTGCTGCTGCTCCCCGGCACTACAAAGCAGCCTCTGAGAGTGTGCTGTCCCTCCGAGGTACAGAGATGAAAAAACCAAGATGTGAAGAACTTAAATATTTCATCACAGACCTTTCTCCATTTTGTTCTTCATTTACACTGGTGAGTTACACTTTTAAACTGAAAAAATAATTAAAATATTCTTTGCTGGGATGTCAGAGTGCACCTACTTCCACTCCCTACCTCCCAGGAGGGATGAATAAATATCACCTAAATGGGTCTCCACTGTCTGTGTCCACAGAGCTCCTCCATGAGCCACAGGCCATTTGCAGGAATATTTCTCTGGGATTCAAAGCCAGGCTTCTCTGTAAACAAAAAGCACTGCACTCACCTCCTGAATGAGCAGCTCTGTGTGCTAAAGAAGCAGATGCTCTTTCAGAGCCATCTGAAACCAGTGCAAGACACAAGCACGTGTCTGAGCACTGCCATGCACACCTTCAGCCCAGACATGCCAGGCCATGGCAGGGCTCTTGGCATGGCATCCTCAGGGGAAGAAGAGGAGCTGTGGGGAGAAAAACCATAGTTAACCATGGTAACTGTTTTATAGAGGAGCTTTTTTCTTTTACAGGGGAAGATTGGGAACAAATTAGAGATGGGGAAGAAAGGTCAAGCTAATAATGGAGCAGGGGAATAACAGTGGAATATAAAAATATAGCTTATGTCATAAAAAACTCAATCTTTCATTTGGAATCAGTGCTTGAAGTAGGAATCATCCAGTGTGCTTACACCACCTTTCTAAATGATCCTGTGATTCAAGGAGAGGATACTGTCCCCAAACAGCTTTCCAAAGGGCTGTTGCACAACTGCAGCTTCAAAGGGCAACCAGCAGCAGTCAGCTGAACACTTCATCTGTACCAACTCCAACACCATTCTGGTGAGCACAGAAAACATCAAAACCCCCTTTATACAATTAGAAGAGCCTGGAGAAGGGCTCAGTAAATTGGACTAGGGAGGACCATTCAAAAGTTAGTATCAGTTAGTTATTTATGACCCTTTTCAATGGTCACTGAAATCTCTGGTAGTGTTTTCAAGGCTTCTTGGCTCTCTCCCACTTCAGCTCTGTGTCAAGAGCAGAGTTTGACACATAAAACTACCTGCCTTGATCAAGGGGTTGAAAACAGTGACTTCCAGAACTCCTTTTTAGCCTCAATTTTTATGATTCTAGGGAAAATCCATTTGCTTTCAATGAAATCTAACACTGAGTTTTTTAAAGGGATGTCAGATTGCCATATCACAAAGAACTCAGAAGAACATTTGGTTCCTAAATCCCCTGCACTCTAACAATGCCCTGGCCATTTCTTAAAGGTCAATACAATTTTTCTTTAGCCTTTATGACCACAAGTGAAAGTTAGAAGCCCTGCTGCTCAGTGCCCTGGAACCAACCCCAATGCTCTTACTGGTCTCTTTTAGTGCTATAAACTCATTGCTAATTGCAGCAGTGACACATCTGGAAGTGCTAAGGGGAGATTATTGTAGCTGCAAAATGCCACTGTGCTGGCTGAAGCACTCTGCAGGAGCTAATGCCTCGATTAAGCTTTCCAACATCTGCTCAGAGTGCAGCACAAGGGGGCTGGAGCCTGGCACTGCTGCTGTGAAATCACGGCATCACTGGGGAATTCCAGAGCCTGTAACCACTGCAGGGAAGGGCCCATGGCTCCACAGCTGTGGGAGGTCGTGGGCCATGGGCAGGAGTCACTGTCTCTGCTGAGAGATGTCCTGGGCTTCATGTTTGAGGCTCTGCTGCCTCTGCAGTGGGTCCTGCAGAGGGGAAGGCAAAGCTCAGGCTGTGCGAGCCAGGAGGGGACAGATGGAGCAGCTCGAGAGCTTCACGGGGGGATCTCCCCGTGCTGGACACTGCACAGGCACTTGCCACCTCACAAGGAGGGTGATGTGGCTCTTTGTGCCCATCCATCTCACACCAGGGTCAACCTGTGTGCTGCACACACAGAAATCAGAGCAGCCTGGGCTGCTCCAGCTGGGAATTTGCTCGTCTGGAATGTCAAATGCAAGTGGCCACTGACACGACAGATCACAAAAAGGTACAAACTCCAGCTTTCCCCTTCTTCTGACACCACATTGTTTGGGGAAATGATCTGCAGAAAGAGGCCTGTGGCTGGTAGATGACCTGAACATCTGGCCAGAAATGTTCGTGTACCAGGCAAGGCACACGTAGCTACTGGAACTGAATGCAGAGTCACTCAGTGTGTTAGACAGCAAAGATCTAAAGGCAAAACAAAATGCTTTTCCCAACACTGATTTTACCCTGAGAGGGTAAGGTGCTCCAGCAACTCACCTTGTGCATGGTGTGCTCAGGTGGTGCATGATCCAGACAACAGAGACAAATAATCCAGGATCCAGAAAAGGAAATTACCATTTTCAAAGTAATTTTTAATTATTTCATACATGTTTGAACTTTCAGACCACCCTGGGAAGACAGGCTAAAACCCACAACTTCTTCCCATTGCCCCTTGCTGCATTAACCCTCGCTGAGGGAAAAAATACCCACAGTAATCCCATCAAGAAGCTGCTCTTACCCAGTGAAGGGAAAACTGCATGTTTACAAAAGTAGAAAAGGTAAAAAAATTGTACAGAATTACAAGCACTTAAAATGCCTGCAAGGAAGCAGCTGGTCTTAATGTTGAAAATTATCAACAAAGTACATTTCCAGTGAAAAGCCTTCATATTCTGCAAGATTACAAGCCCAAAAGCTTAGTACTTAGAGTTTGCCTGGATACTCTACAAACACATATGTAACCATACAATTAATTCGTTTTTAAGAGCACTCCACAAGAATTTCTAGGGTGAGCTACCAATTTCCATAATCCTAAATCACTTCTTCCAGTGGGATTTTCAGGATGGAAAGCTGCCTATCACCAGCAGTTAGGGGGTGCCTGACCCCTCACAAACAGTGTCAGCAGAAAGACCACAAAGTGATAGATGAGTCCATCTGAACATAATGAGGATTGGCAGGAACCTTTCTCCATCCTGTTGCTGTGCAAGCAGAGCCCACCCTTCCCCGGTGCTCCAGGGCACTGGCTGGGCTCTGGTTTCATGTTCTCATGCTGTCCCAGCAGCTGCCCGGAGCACAGCCAAGCCTCCCCCACGTTTGGAGCCAGAGGCAGATGTGCTGAATTACTGTGAGAGCCTGCTCTTGAAGGGTTTCCAGGGTGGTTGGAAGCTGAAAGCAATGAAAATTTAAAGATAATTTCTGCCTGCTTGAGTCTTTCACCCTCCTGTTTGAAAAGTGAATGAGGTAAAATCACTTGGAAAAACAAAATAATATACATGACACCTTCTTCTCCTTTCTTCACATGACTCCTATAGCTTTCCTTATTCCAAAACCACCTTTTCTTCCATTTTCTCACAGACACTCCTAGCTTCACTGTGCCCTTTCCATTGACTCTCTGAGCCCATCACTCCCTCTTTTCTCCTTACCCTTTTCAATCTGGTTAAAATTGCTTTTCCTCATAGATCACTTCCAAGCAGTCCTTCCTCACCTTTCCATATTCTCATTCTCCAGTTTTTTTCAAAACTCAGTCAAAACCCAAAGCTTTTTTTCCTAGGACTTTAACTATTTTGTTTTCCCCATTCCTCTGTGGTTTTTTCCCCCTGTTAAGTGCTTTTCAGTGCTATTTGCATGACTAACACCAGACGCAGAACTGATCTCTCTTAAGCAATAGTGTCCAGCCTGAGAGTCACCCAGGTGTAAAGAATAATCCTTGACATGCTGGTCTGGGCTCCAGCTCCCACTTGCACTCATGCACCCAGAAGGCAGCAGGACAGCAGCCTGCAGCCCATTTTTTCCTGACATTTCCCCCCATGAACTGATTCCAGTAATTGATCTAGGCACTGGCCCCACTTAATCCACAGTCATGAACTGATTCCAGTAATTGATCTAGGCACTGGCCCCACTTAATCCACAGTCTCTTCTGTCTATTGGACTGAACAAGAATTTATTTCCCATAAAAGTAATCTTAGTTCTTTTGAAGGTTGCCACCTTTAAGAACAACTGACATCCCTCACTATCTATTACTGAGTTATTTCTTATCCTGCCAATCGTTTGCCCCAAAACTGAAACCAAGTACCCCAAAGGTATAACTAAAACATGAAAGAAATGCACCCAGAAGGAGCACACCTCCCAAAAATGGAATTCCAGGATGGTCAAACTAACAATTTCTGGGAAAAGAAGAGAGACCATAGGACTACAGAGAAGAAAGGAAACCCTGGACCTCATTTTCTGATATTATAAGGTTATGAGGAATTAGATTGGCCCAGCTTTCCAGAATGAGCAATGGGACAAGCTGAAAAAGACTTTGCTGTGGTCTCACTGGCACAAACACTAAAATTTCCACAGATGAATGAAGAAATAGAAGGTGAGAGGTGGTGTGTCATAGAGGATGAAGAAAAATATACGACCACTTCCTAATCTTATCCAACACCATGTAGACCAGATCTGCCCCACAGACTCCCTTGGGACACTGGTACGCCCTCCTGAACCCACTGGAGTGACACCAGGAGCTGGCTCAGCCTTCTTTCCTCACTCTGGAAAGATGAGGCTGAGCAGAGCTCCCCAGCCCAGCTGTGTCCTCAGCCCTGACAGAAAGTGCAGACACCCAGCCTGAGTCATCTGCCAGCTGATGTAAGAACCTGGAGAGATTCCAGAGCTCCTGATGGAGACCAGGAATATCCACGGCAGGGACAACTTCCACGGGATCCTTCCTGAGTTCTGCTTAGAGTGACAGAAAGTTCAAACTGGACAGGAAAGGGTGCTAAAATTATTAATGTATGTGATGCAGTCAGAGACATCTGGGGTTTGGATGGGCACATCATCACGGGCAGGTGTCTGCTCACTTCTTACTGGGGTGAGGGGCACAAAGAGCAGGGAACAGGCAGCTGTGTGTGCTGTTCCCTACCCCAGCATCTCCTGAAAGTGAGCTGGTGGCCTCCCAGGGCACACCTGGTGGGGACCTCTCACATTTTCACAAGCTTTGTTTTTTTAGGAGCAGTGTCATGACTGGTGCACACACAGATCCATGGAGGCAGGTCATCCAGAGGGGTCACAACCCAAAGAGAAGAGATGAGAGAAGACAAGGGTAGGACAGACGGAAGACTGCAAAGAACTGACAAGGTGATGCATTAATTAAGGTGCCATCAAGCATTTCCATCACAGGAGCAGCTGAGGCACTGTCAGGTTGGTGGGGGGGTTGTGGAGAACAAGCTGAGAGCTTGAACAGACTTCAGAGAACAATTGCTTGCAACAGGCACATCAGTTTCGGAGAAACACATGCCAGCAGTCCCTGGAGGTCCAGGCAACACCCAGGCGTTACTGCTGGATTAAAAATTTCATGTTGAAACACAGGAGTTCTGCCCTGGGAAAAAAGAAATGTTGCAAATGCCTGTCTTAGCTCTCATATTAAAAGCCCTTGATGAAGAGGGAGGAAAAAATATATATTTGTGATTGAACCAAAATGGGACAAATCCCACTCATCCCCCACAGGACACACACTGTGGGTGTCAGGCTGTCCTGGAGCAGCAGCCACAGTGAATATAAATGCCATGAGTTGAGGTGATTTATAGCAAGCCTTTCAAAGCTCACCAACTACTGTAGTTAACATACAGACTGCTGGTAATGCGACTGTGTAATTTAAGCCTCAAACTTTTCCTTAGCCAGAGAATTCAAATAAATTTTTAAAAACCCCACACATAATTGCTGCCAAAATTAAGACTTACAAATAAAAGTTATCAGATGTTCAAGCCAAATTCGCACATGCAGCGAGCAGATACCTTGAAGTCAAGGTGCTTTATGAAGCCAGGAGACCATGAAGGAATGGTGGGGCTGTGGGAAGGTTTATCTGGGCCATTTCATCAGGGTGTGTTTGGTTTGGTCCCCTCTCAGTGCCTGCCCCAGCTGGGCCAGCTGGCACAGAACCACAGCAGCTCTGCAGCCTCCTCCCAGCGCCTGCAGCACTGCCAGACACACAGCCCAGCCCCATGGCCTGCCAAGGGCTCCAGGCAGGGCCTCAGACACACAGCCCAGCCCCATGGCCTGCCAAGGGCTCCAGGCAGGGCCCTGAGACACACAGCCCAGCCCCATGGCCTGCCAAGGGCTCCAGGCAGGGCCTCAGACACACAGCCCAGCCCCATGGCCTG
>JAYDZK010000044.1:8114744-8132231 GCA_034509185.1 Euphonia xanthogaster
AGCAACAGCCAAGGATTCACATCACTGACACTGCCACAGAGCACCCAGCAGCAGCCACGGATTCACATCACTGACACTGCCACAGAGCAACAGCCAAGGATTCACATCACTGACACTGCCACAGAGCACCCAGCAGCAGCCACGGATTCACATCACTGACACAACCTGAGCAAGGGCAGGCCTGGGACAAACATGGGGAAAGCCACAGAGAGAGGCCAGGGAGCAGCACCCCTGCTCAGGAAGAACAAAGCTACCAGAGATTAGTATTTCATGGCACTTTGGATAAAGAGTGAGAAAATGAGAGCATCCCAGTGAACCTGGGCTGTGAGAAGATTGCTCCACTTAGGAAGGTGGGGTGAGTTTTGCAGTGGGAAGTTTAAAATATTCAGAAAGGCAGCTGCCAGGGTTATGTGGCTCACTTAGGTTGCTGTAGATTTTTTCTTATCTGCCAATGAAATTTCCCAGTGCCTTTAGCTAAATTAAAAACAAGAAGCCAAAGAAACAAACACCCTGCCCATCTGTGCCTCTCCTCACGCCCTTCACAGAAACACAGCAATTAGTATTTTCCCTTCCAAACATCCTCAAAGGTCAGACCCCTTCTCCCTCAGTCACCACCAAGCCAGGCAGAGCCCTCTGTTCATTTCCCAGTACTGAGACCAACATTTGGCATCTGAATTGCTTTCAAGAGAGCATCAAGACTTTCAGGACCTGCCACTTCCCTTGAGGCTATTTCAAGGGGATCCCAGAATGTTTAGAAATTGCAAACTATGCCACGAAGTGGCAATCCATGAAAGAATCACTGCAGGAAGCACCTTCAAAACTAGAGCAGTGAGCCCATCACTAGGCATAGATGAAGCTTCAAGTGCTATAAAATGCCCTTTGAGTAATTTCCCCACAGGTCAGTAGGCTTCAGCCTGCAGAATTGCTGTGAAATGATAAGCAGCTCCCACCTGGCAAATGCAAGCGAACAGACGGCACCTCGACAGGAGAGCAGCGAGGCTGGTTGAGGTTCCTTCTTGCTTGGCAGGTCTCCAGGTGTGAAATTCAGGAGTGCAGCTTTCCTCTCTGCCTTGCTTTAGTCAGCAGTGCCATTCTGTGCCCTCGCAGCACCAGTGGGCCTTTCCACGTGTCTTTCCCGGGAGCCTAAGAAATGGTTAAATATCTGTGAGTGAGGGATGCTGTTGGCAAGGGGTGACACCTGCCCTTCAGTATGCACACCCTGCTCCCACTGTCAAGGTGGATCAATGTTTAATGCAGCAGCCTTGACAGAGTGCTGCTAAAAAAGATGCAGAGAGCAAACAACAAAAACATCTGAAATAGCAAGGCCACGTCACAGCTTGCTTTTCAGAGATCTGAGCCACTCTGCAGGGAATTTATGGGAGGCATCTTGAAAATGTATGAATAAAGGCCCCATCCTGGATCTGTACCTCAGGTAATGTTCCCCACTTCCAACCACAGCTCAGGGCAGTGTGGAATGCAGGAGACACATGGCCACGCACTTGTCCTGACCCCTGATGCATGAGGAAAAGGGGACAGTGGCACTGGTGTCCCTGCACTCTGTTCCTGACACTAACACTGCTGGGATGTAGGTAGAGGACATTCCCTGGCCAGTGTGGGAGAGGTGAGAAAAGCCATACACACACCCCTCTCCTTTTGCACAGGTTACCTTCTTGAATAAGTTGCCTTTCACAGTTTGTTTTTCTATTAGAATATTTGTTTGTCCAGGCCAAAAAAGCCCTCAGGCCCATAAGCTTATCAACACAAACAACCCAGCTAATTCTTTGCCCTTAAGGCACCATGTTCTTTGAGCAGTTTACTAATATTGATAAATAAGGTTTTATTCTCTGTATTAAAACCAAAAATCTCCACAGATTTTTTTTTTAAGTCCAGGGATTTATCCAGACATCTGGATGCTTTTTTGCAATTTCTCCAGATTTTCTTGGCCAGTACATTTTGCTGGAAATCATGAGATTTCCAATGGATTTTTGGTTTTCATCCAATTGGAAATACAGCAAGAGGAGTTTTTCCCTCCCAGCCTTCCAGGACTTCATGTGCTGGCTGGAATCAGCATATATAGAGGGGCATAAAAAGAAAGCCTTGATTAAGAAAAGCTGAGGGAATATTTGTACTTCAAAGGTATCTTTCCAGCTTGGGGTGATGGTTCTAATTAGTTTCTAATGAAGCAAAGCTGACGAAGCCTTGCTTTGTGGGACTGTTTAGATGACCGTTCACTGCAGACTAGGACACTGAGGAGGGAAGATCTAGGCCTGTGCCAAGCTCATGCTTATGATCAGATAGTGTGTCTGATGGGTATCTAAATTACCCAGTTCTTAATTAGAGATGGTTATTAGCTCAGTGTCTGAGCCTCTCTATCTCCAGCCTCCAGGTCTCTCTCAAGGACACCTGCTGGGTCTGCTTTTGCCACCTATTTTGCAGCATGGATGGAGGGCAAGGAGATGACTGCTCTGAGCTCAATGGTGTTTTCTGTCATGCCACTCTCCCACAAAAGGATGGAGGAAAGTGGAACAATAGAAAGGGAGTAAACTGTGGTGATGGGGGGGCAAAGCAGAGATCAGAAACACTCGTGGCAAAAAAAAGGGGGTAGCAAAAGGAGGAGGAGATGGAGGAGATGTGGTCTGATACACTGGAATAATCTCCAAACACGTGGCCTCCATCTGCCTTTCTCCAAAATCAGCCTAAATCTGGAAAGATACAGTAAAAGATAAAAGACCAAATCCAAACAGGACAGAGTAAGGAAAAAAAAATCAAGGTCAAACTGCAGGAACACCATGCCAAAGTGGGGAAAAGCATGGACCATTTGGTGAGAAGCTGTCTCCTCCTAGAGAGGCACCACTGTTGGCTTGGTAGCACCCTGATGTCCCTGTCTCCAGGAGCCATCAGGAGGACAGCTTCAGCACAGCCATCCCACAGTTTCCCCTGCTGGAAACTCCTTCTCTGTGCACCAGTCCCACTTCCAGGAAATCTGCTTTTACTGCTCTTTGTAAAGACAGGATTCCAGGAAAAGAGATGTCATGCACTTGGAAGAATTTTGCATTATATTTAATTTCACCAGCGTGTGGTGAGCCCACAGAGAGTTTCAATCAGAGCAAGTGATAGAGTTTGCAAAACCTACTTTCTATAGAACATAAAACCCCTCTGAAACTTTAACTGAGAATCACTCACAACATGTTTAAGGCTTCCAAAGCCATCAAAGCTAACCAGAATTCATTAAGAGAGAAAATAAGATTGTAATTAATTAACTTATTGAAATTATGAATCAAGGACTATGCAGAAAAGGCTATGCATCACTTTGCAAGTTATTCATTTAATCAAATAACTGGGCTGAAATATTTGCATTACTAATTGCACCAGAAAGTGCTGATCACAATGTTTAATAAATCCAAATTGTTAATTCTACAAACTCTATTTCAAGTCTGAGACATTCATACACAAAGTTCCACTGGTATGAAGGAAGTTTTGGGGCTGCGTCCTTAGAAATTCAAACAAAAGATTCTTCCAGAGCCCTCTGCCACGTGGTCAGAGGAACAGCTGGTACCTCGCCTGTATCATGCCACTCTTTTCTTTCTGCAGAAGGTTCAGGACAAGGGGCTTGTTGTGACAACTCCTAAGCACAGACTACAAACCAACAAGAGGACCCTGGCTCAGCAGTAACCAACAGCAATTAACCTTCACAATTCCTGGTTAAAATTAATCCTGGTAGCACCTCCCCACGAAAAGCTGTTTCCATAGGCAGCACCCAAACCCTCGGCCTGGCCCCACCTGAGCTGGACTTTGGGTACAGTTGCCCTGGCAGCCCTGGGGTGTCGTGGCTGCTCCAAGCCCTCTCCTGCCCCGTGTCCTCTGCCATTCCCTCTCTGCCCTTCTCCCAGCCCCAGCCAGCCCCTGGCACTGCTGGCAGGGGCAGGCAGGAGCCACCTGGCCCCGGAGCAGCCTTTGGTAGCCCCCTCCCAGCCCACTCTGCTGCAGGGACTGGCTTTATTGCCTTGGATCCCAAACCCAGTGGCAGCTCTCATGATTTTTATGTGTTCAGGATCTGAATATTTTATCAAGCTGTTACACATCTCACTCCAGGCACATGGAAACACACCAGCCAAACTAATTTTCACTTTCTGGCAACCCAAGGTTCCTCTACTTTGCCTAAAACACCTTAATTTTATTTTGACTCTGCTATTTGCTACTTTTATATCTCTGTTATTTCTGCTTTTCACTGATTTGGGGCTTTTTGACTTTGTGGATAAAACAGCAGAATGACAGTTACACTGAGGCTTGAGGTCTCTCAAACTGCCTCAAATCAGAATAA
The DNA here is from genome assembly GCA_034509185.1 of Euphonia xanthogaster. Lineage (NCBI taxonomy): Eukaryota > Metazoa > Chordata > Aves > Passeriformes > Fringillidae > Euphonia > Euphonia xanthogaster. The sequence continues at coordinate 8,119,066 of JAYDZK010000044.1, forward strand.
TTTAATTCAGCCATTTGATACGAATGCCAGGTTATTAATATGCCAAGTACAGAGCTTCATTGCTTCAACTTTTCCCCGAGTTGCAGACATACTTTACAAGCAATAGACCTGTAAGGTTTTGTTTGGAGACACTGAGATGTAGTTTTTGCCCTTTTGTCTTTCCTGCTCTTTTTTTCCCCATAGATCTATTTGCTAAAATAAATTGAAATTGGGTAAAAGAATATAAGGCACAATTTATACTAGATATATCTGCAATTACTAACTCTGAATTAAACATATTCCTTCATGAATAATGAAGCAGAAATAGGCCAGAGGAAAAATGAGATAAGATCTTCAATCCATGTATTTTTAATTGCTTCATTATCTAAAATTTGGTATGAATAGCAGTGGATACAGTTTGCTGTTAATGCACAAAAAGAAATGAGAATTTTCAACCAAATCACAAAAGGCTATCAAAAATTAATTTTGTGTGCTGTGATCATTGAAAATGTAAGTGATTTTGTGGCAGAGTGACATAAAAAAATACCATTTATATGCTAATAATGAACAAGTCATATTTTTTCATTTTGATGCAAAATAAATTTTATTTTCATTTTAATGAACTGTAATGAATTATAAGCTGTTTCTTTTTATCTTCAAGTAAAAGCTGGGGAAAAGATAATGGAAGGTTGACAAGAAGATTGCCTCTGAATGAAAATGGGATGGAGCAGAGCATGACCCTTGCTTTGACCTGTTAAACTCCTCTGCTGACTTGGCAAAGCTGCCATTTAAGCCCAAGGTGAGCACCACCCATCATTGGGCAGAAGGGAGAAAATCCTCCACACTGGGTGGAAAAACTCCACCAACATTTGTCACCAACACAAGCATCCTGAGAAGGGTTCTGCTGTGCTCTCCTCCACGGAGATGCAGCAGCTCCAAGCTCAGGGATAACTTTTGTATCCACAGATAAAAGCACAAGGTACACTCGTTATATTGGCAGTCCCTAACTCTGAATTAAACATGTTCCTTCATGAATAATGGAACCTAAAAAGGCCAGAGGTACTAAGGAATCTGATCCAAAGCCTATTAAAGCCAATGAAAGGTCTTGCATTGATGCATACCATATTAATAAATAATTATGGGAATTTTTTTGCAGTAGTTCCTAGAAGCACCAGGCGCAGCCAGGATCTTTATCACTTCAATTGCTGCACACAAGAGATAGTCCTGTCCTAAGGGCATTACAGTGCAAGGATAAGGCAAGAGATAGTGAGCTGGGGAAGGGCAGGGAACCCAAACAAGCCCTGAGATTGTTGTGCTCAGCAATTACGTGCAGCAGGCTGTGCACAGCAGTTGCTCCAACACCTCTGGAACAGTCAAGCATGTACCAACACCAGCTGAAATCAATAGATATTGCATACACTAAACACCCAGGAAAACCCAGCTCAGCTTTTTAAAATGAGCCAACCCTAATGGAAGGCTGGTTTGACACTGCTCCTCTTGTATTCTCTGCTCCTCATTCACACTGGGGACTTTCCTCAGGGTACCTGAGAACAGCCTGCTGCATTTGCAGCCAACTTCTTTGCACCTCTCTCTTGTGGAAATGCCCACACATAATCAAATTCCAGCTTTAACTTCCTTCTTGGAGCCTTCTGCCTATTATTTAAAACAAACAAACCCAAGCAACAGCTCTCCCCTCTGTGACCTGTGTGTCTCGGGGTCCTGTCCTTTCCCCCTGGCAGTTTGAGGCTGCTAGGTTGGGTGTCATAGAGAAAGGTGAACTACAAGGGGTTAAGGAAGAAGGAGGAACCCTTGGCCAACAGTATAAAGAAACAAAGGAACTCGTGATCTTTGAACAGGCTGGCAGCAGAGCGGGGCAGATGAACCCCTGTGCTTGCAAACCCAGGATGGTTCCAATACAACAAAAATCAGGTTCAGACATCCATGAGGAAGTAAACAGGATTAAGACTTTTTACAGATGGAGACAACTCAACAGCCTGAGGCTTTGATAGCACACCCTTGTGAGCTCATCCCAAACCAGAAGAGACTGACAAGGACAGTGCCTGAGCCTGGCTTAACCAGCTCCAAATCCTCCTCTTTGCATTTCCCCTGGCTGTCTATTGCCCAGCACTGTTTATGCCTTCAAAGGCTATTGGCAAACCTACCAAATATTTATGTTTTTATTTCCTTTAGTATCCACTTTAATTTTTTTTCCTTGAGCTAAATGTTTAAATTTCCAGTTTCTGAAGATGGAAATAGCTTAAGATTCATTTCCAGACTTGGTTTTGTTTTTCTCCTTCTCATCTCTAGGATGTACGGAATACTCACACTGGCATGACAAGGTCTCCAACACAAGGCTTTTATGTAAATCCTATTGGCTTATCCTAATTATTTCCCAATTGTTATTGTGAATTTATTTGAAAAATAATAAAGCAAAGAAAATTACAAGAAAAAAATTATCTGCACAGAAGACCCCCTAAATGGAGCTGAAGAGGAATGAACTATGTTTTCACTCTTGGAAATGTGCACAAAAAGACTACGTAAGCAGTAACAGAAAAATAACAGATGTTTACAAGAAAAAACCAAAACTGAAGAAAACATAGAGATATGAATAAACACAGTTTGACTCCACCAATTAGAAACATTTGTTTGATCCAACAATGAAGATTTGACAAGTGTGAAAGTTTCTGTTTTAGTTACTGTCTCGACATAGTTACTGAAAATTGCCCGGATTTTTAAGGATTTGTCCTAATCACATAAAATTGTACCATCATTTTCTTTGGCTGCTACTCTGCTCAATAGGAAATCTTGCCAACAAGAGACATGTAAGTCTTAATCATGCTTGAACAAGGAAGGCTTACAATTCAGTTCTCAATAAGACATTATGAGTCAGATAGAAGGTGATTTGCTTGTTCACATTGTTCAAGCAAATTATAGATTTTCTACAAAATCTCCATAATTTTTCCAAATATAATTCTGTTATTGTATGCTGTGTCTGTAAATTTTCCCACTTTTTTATCATGCTATTCAGGTTTGTATACAAGGAGAAATAGAGCCTGGGAAGGAGGCAGATATCTGCCTGCTTGCCACACTTTTGTCTATTGGCATTTTCAAGAGCTAGAAGTGGCCAAATCTGGGCTACACCAGGCTCTCTCCCTGACCCAACAGCACCCACAGAGGAGCTGAAGGAAATTTCTCTAAACAGCCCCTGGTTTTAGACCTAGGAGGGGCTGCTTGCACCTCAGCTCTCTGTGAAACAGGCAGGAGCTGACCTTTGGAGCTGCTCAGGAGCTCCAGGAGCAAGCAGGACTTGAGAATCAGAGCCCACAGCTGCTCTCATACTCCTGCTAACACTGTGCAGCTTGAGGAAAGGATGGAAATGTTCCAGGTTGCACATGTCTTGGCATCAGAGCCCCTTATGGAGACTGAATTCAGCTGAGCCCACCCCAGGGGACATGAAAGTAAAAAACAGTTTGCATAGAGCCTTTCTGACTCATATTCAGTATATCCTCCTCCCTCAGAACCTCCTGCTTGTCTATCAAGGGCTTGCAATGGCTGTTTATCACATCCTGGGCAGCCAAGGATCAAAGCCTAGGAATGAATCTGAAGGAAGAATGGCAGGAGGGAAGAGCACCCTTTCCACCCTGCTGCTCTTTCATGCAGTGCGTGCCAAAATTAAACAACAGCTCAAAAAAGCCTCCATCTCCAGTGGTGTGGCACTGATTGTTGGTTCAATAACCACTCGGGTTCCACAAGCCCATGCATATAGAGAACCAAAGAGATCTATTGCTGAACATAATTTTTTCCCCTTTGAGACAAGTCTGACTGTGATTGTGTGCAGAGAAGTCGGGTGATAGATCTGGGAGGAACAATGACAAAATGACAGGATGGGCACAACTGTGCTGGCCCCAAATCAGGGTCTGCCAATAACCTCCACAATTAGGTGGCCCCAGGCACAAATGGGTTCTTACAGTTATTCAGTCAGCAGTCTTGGCTGGGATGATACAGGCATCCTAATTCATCAGTGACTTGGCTGAGATCTTGGTTTGCTCTCTCTGTTTGTTCAGTATGTGATAAATAATGTATGATGGATTTGGCTTTGTGCCCAGGAGGAAGGTCTAAAACTGTCCCACCTCCAGACATGCTTTGTATTTTCTGGGTATTAGCTCCTGGTTTTCCTCAAGTGCCAGGTGGCCTCTGGCCCACCACAGAAGAGCACTTTCCTCTTACATGAAAAGTTGGATGTGTAATGAGTGATACAAAGCCTAACACAAAAATCCCAAAATATACTACTCGTTCCTCGAGTCCATAAAGCCAGTTAAGGGAGAACATAAATGTTGAGAGGTGTTGGTGCAAAAGGCAGGAGTTCATTTTACATCATTTGTGTCTGCTGGCTTTCAGAGAACATTGTCTGCAGATTTATGATTCACCAGGTAGCTCTAAGAATGTCTGGGCACTTTGGAAACAGCCTTTAGACTGCTGTAAAAGAGAATGGAAATGGAAGCTGAAGAGGATGCTGTGAAGTAATTGGGTTATTAACTGCTTCCATGCTAAATGACATGTAGGTGTACCCAGAAAATGTTCTTTATTATTTTTTGAACACACTGCACCAGTGAGCAGAGCTTTTGCCTCCCTAAAACTCCTGTTTTCTTTCAGATTTTACAATACACTTCAACTTGGCATGTGGTCACAACGAGGCCATCATGGGTATAACACTTAGGAACTGCTGCTTTTCAAGTGGCTGCAGTAGGAAAACCAAACTGCTGCATGCACCTCAGGGCTGCTGTATCCATGGGCACTTGCACAGTCAGCTTTCAGTGCTGTGTCTTTTAAACAAGCAGAATTTACAGGACGAAGCATTTTATAGCCAAAATCACAACAAACCTGTGTCAAAGAACTCTGCTTCTTCACTTCTCGCATTTTTCCCTGCTTTTAAGACTTAAGCACACGTCTCAGAGAAGAATGCAGAGCAGCAGCACATGTAACCACACTAATCAAGGCTGGAGAAGGCTCATTCCCAAGAGCCTGGACAGCAGTTGGAGCTCTCTGGGAGGCAGCCACATCACTCAACAAACACAAGTGCTCCTGGACAACTTGGTGTTTAAAAGCAGCAAAGTGCTGTGAAATGATAAATTAGAATGGCTGTATGGATGCCTTAGTGAAAAGTAAAACTGGAGAAAAATATAACCATGTCTTCATGAAGAGGAGGGGAAAAACAACTGTTGAAAGCAGATGAATTGAAATGTGTTCACAAAAATAACAGGAGACATATCAGTACCTACAGCAACCATCCGCACTGGGCTCCATCTGGAGATCAGGGGGCCGAGAGGGAAGAGAAGAGGCACAAATGTTGAAGTGTCTCAGGGAGGATATTACATCTGGGGGATGTCTTAGCAAGCAGGTTCCAAATGCAAAATTGATAGCAATAGTTTATTTTTTTTTTAAAGGATGCTATCCTAGAGGAAATAAAACATCAAAGGAAGTGAGAATGTCATGTATTTCAGATGCATCACTTTACACGTAGCACAAATACATTTTTCTTATTATTCTTAGGGGAAATAAGCCCTAGGTAGTCTCATAATGTCTTGGTAGAGTGTCAAAAGGAACCTGAACATTTCAGTCAGATCTTGTTTGGAGGGTACTGTAATGCATGTTATTTGGCAAAGAGATTTTCAAAGTGTTGCCAAGCCTCAGTCAGTTTATGGATTTAAGCCCTCAGTTGTTTAAAGCCCTGTTTACAAAGCAATGCATCATGTCACAGCATGGCACTGAAGTTGCAAATGGCTCCCAAATTTTGAAAAAACTTTACACTGCAGTGGAATACAGATCACTCTGAGACACAGCCACAGGCTTCAGGAGGAATGCAAGCGCTCTCCTACACAAACAGCGTGCCAGCTCCTGAGCTGGTATAAATCAAAGCAACCTTTTTACAGATAAAGAGAACAATGGTGATTTATATCCACTGAATCATATTGAAATCTCTTGAGCAACACTGACCTAAGAGTCTCAGGACCAGATCCTCAGGCAGAGCTGGATGCTTAATTCCTGCTGGTGGCACAGAATTAAGTATCCAAACCCTTCCATGGAATTCAGTCTGAGTGAAACAGCAACCTACAGGCACATTTACCACATGCAATAAATGCAGTGCACTTCATCCCTATCCAGACTAGCTCCAGCTTTGGCAGCAGGAGAGCAGTGACAAGCAAGGCTCAGGTTAATCAGCCCTGCTAGGAGGGCTGTGCTGGGCTAACACAGCTCCCCAGGGCCTGAGCCAGTGCCTCTGCTGAGCTCTGCCTGATGGACCTGCTCGTGTGCTTGCTGCTGGCTCATGGCTTGCTAGCAGCAGGCTGAGTCACACATCATGTTGGCACAAACCACAGGAAGCACTCATTCAACATAGTGCTGGGAGAGGGGAGCAGCATTTGGGACATCACAGGTTACAGCCCTCTCAAATACAACTGTGCAGGGGTAGCACTTTCACACAGCTCTGATCAAAGGGCCTGTTTAAAGAAAAGCAAAACCACTCTACTGATAAGAACATTTTCATTTAGCTGTATTTCTTTGGCAAAACAGAGTAACGTGTAGGTGGATCTGGGTACTGGTGAATACAAAGCTGAACATGAATGAGCCATGTGCCCTTGATGTAAAGAAGGCAAATATTTCCAGCAACTTGCATTGGTAGAAGACCACCACCAGCAGACACAGGAGGTGATTAATGTCCTCTTCTCAGCCCTGGGGAAACAGGGCTGCAGCACTGCTCATCCAGTTCTGGACAACTAAATACTGGAGCCAGTTCAGTGAGGGACTACTAAAATGAGTGAGGGCTGGAATCATTCATGTGAGGAAAGGCTGGGACATATGGGCTTGCTCAGGCTGGGAAGAGAAGACTCAAGGGTGGCAGTGTCTCCTTAGTGCATGTAAAAATCTGATGGGAAGCAGTAAAAACACTAAGCCAGGCTCTTTTCAGTGGCAGGACAAGAGACACTCGTTGAAATATTGGAGACACCATTTAAACCTAAGAAAAGGTTTGGCATTTTTTATCTTTTGTTTGATCTCTCTGGCAAACACTGGAACATGTTCCCGGGGGGCCTGTGGTGTCTCCATCCTTACAGTTATTAAAAACCTGAACATGCCCCCAGGCAACCCTCTCTATTTGACCCTGCTCTGAGCAAGGGTGCTGGACCAGGCAGTGTGCAGAGGTGACTTCCAACCTCAGCCATGCCGAGATTCTGTCACTGCTTCACTGCAAATTATAAACGTGGGGGAAGGGAGAGGACAATCTTTAGTAGTGGCAATCTTGGAAAGCACACAGCTCTGGGCAGGAAACTCTGTCCAAAGGCAGCTCTGTGCTCCAGTCTGCACTCTCAGCACGGCACAGCACTGTGGGAGCAGCCCAGATAAACCTCAAAGGCATCCAGGTGATCACTGGTGTAATGGACAGAAACACAAAATAAAGGAGGATTTAACCAGCACCTGATGGGGTGCACAAATTGGGTTATAATTGGAGGACAGAAGTACTAATGAGTTATTTAGTTTCTAAGTTACTTGCTGTAGAGTTTCATTACATATTTTTCATACTAACTGAGCATGAAAGTTCCTCTTCTGATAGCAAAAAGAGAAGAGATAAAACTCAGAAGCCTACACAGCTTGCTGCCTCTTTCCTCTGCTGGAAAACGATAATTATCTCAGGCCTGCCTAATCCTGCAGGATTTATCCCAGATACTGTTAGTGCTTTCATTGTTCTGCACTGTGCTGGGCTTTTTCATCCACAGGGCTCAAAGTGCCTTACTGTGGGGAAGGCAAGCAGACCTCTTCAAAAGACCAAAACCTCTCTCCAAGCCATACACATTTCATGATGCATTCATCTCTCTTAATACATGATTGCCAGAACTGGGACAAGTGCTTGGCAAGTCCTATAAGACAGAGGGAAGTTTCTTTGCATAAATTGGGAGAAAAAAGCCAAAACACCCGAAAAAGGAACTTGGTGCTTAGTGACTGTGCAGAGGGAGTAAGGAGGTGCTGCAGGAGGAGTTTTCACCTCCACACTGCAAGCTCGGGGTGGACTCTCAGTCCTGTCCAAAGCACCAGTCAACCACAGGTGAGTTAAAGCACTGTGTGGTAGGGTCTAACCCTACCTAACCTAAGGCAGGTTAGAACAAAGCTTCTCTTTCAGCTGGAGATGATAAAAAGCCTGTCAGACACTGACAGCCCATGTGCCTTGCTTCAGTCACCTAGAGGGAAAGTCAGACAGAGAGCAGGGATGTGGTGATATGAAGTAAAGTCATATATTTACTTAATCTTTGAAAAGAGACGGTGAATATCACTGGGGAAAAACAAATAAAGACTTCTTAACATGACTTCAGCACCTGAGGGGCAAAGGTTTTCTTTTAGGTGAGTCTCAACAAAGAATAGAAGTTATTTTCTTCGATATCTCTGGACCTTACTTCCTTTTTTGACAGAAAAGCAATATCTGCTTTTTGTGGCTGAGTTTTGCAGAAGGTCAAAGAAAGGTCTTAGATTTCTGCCCTCTGCCCATTAGGATCAGGAAATCACTATTTATATTTTGTGTCCTGGCCCAAACCCACACAGCAGTGCCTCCCTGTCGATGAGTTTGAGGCTGGCCTTAGGTTAGCCCCTCTGAGCTTCCTCAGGAAGACAGAGCTGTTACAAGTAGTCATTAACTAGACAGGAATATCAAGAATGAATGCTTCAGTGTCAATGACACAGAAAAAGAAAAAGGAAGAAGTCTTCTGCCAAAAGGCTGTTGCAGCCCTGAATGGCACCCATTGTTTATCAGTGCCTTCTGGAAGGAGTAAAGGTCTGACCCTGCCTTCAGTTTTCACTGGTCCCCAGCCTTCCCACTGACCAAAAGCCAGAAGAGTCTCTAGGAAGTTGACATGAATGAGCAGCAAGCCAGGGCACGTTTTCAGCTTTCCTGGGCTAAGACTTTACAGTTTAGGCATCAATGTGAGCACCTAAACTCTAATTCTCAAGAGAGGCATATGTGATCTATATTACACTATCAACCAATGTATTTATAGCACCAGATCAGCCTTCCTCATCCTAAATTTCTACCTTGCAGAGTTGATAATTACAGATTTACTTAGCTGCTAGCAGAAACCCGCAAGCTCTTCATTATATATCTTGCAAAGAACTTCATTACTGTGCAATTTGTGATGTGAAGAGTTTCTTAAACAGTCCTCCCTAACCATTTTAACAGTTTGACTCTTTGAATGAAACTAAGAGAGGTGAATGGTCCAGAGCTCAGTGCTACAGGGGAAGCAGAGGATGCCCTCAGTTTGGGAGAGATGTCAGAGGAGTGGTTGAGCAGGAGCTCCCTCCAAAACAGCTGCTCAGCACAGCAAACTCACCTCCAATTCACCACCCCCTCCAATAAAATTTGGAATTCACTTTCTTTGAGACCATCAAGGACATGCAAATGTAATTCCTTTACAGCCTTCTCTCACTTTGAGAATAATTCATCTATCAAAGTGCCTATTTTGAGATGTAACACCTCACCTCAATGCTGAGGGGCTTGGAGCAGCTTGAAAACAGATCTCTGGAAGAAGGAATTCTTGCAGGATAAAAAGGGATATTGAATGCAAAGGGTTAAAGCCATAGAGGTGTTTTGTGCTGGCAGAAAACTCTGCTGCAGCCAGAGCAAGCAGAGCCAGGTGGTCTTTTGGATCAACTTCTGCCTCAGATTTCCCAGTGCTGCCCCTCAGTGGGGACTGCTCCTCTCACCAGATCACTGGGTTGCTGTCAAGGACACAGACTGCAGAACCTGCCCTGGCAATTCCTGAGTGCCAGGACACAGCAGCACCCCTCCCCAGCCATCACTGGGTATTTCTGTGGATGGATGCACTCCTGAGGGACCCAACACGCTCAACTTGGTTAGGCAGCAACTGGGAGCTTTGCTCAGATGGCTAGGAAGCATTGACAGCAGTACCTAAATGTGGATTTAATTAAGGCTGCTACCCCTATTAGCATTTAGCTGGAACTAGATTTTAACCATCATTAGAATCAGCATAATTGCCATATGTCAGAGAGCCATTTAATAAGCCATGTATCTCCACAATTTGTATTTCAAAATAAGCTGGAAATAGTTGCATTTTCTCTCCAAGACCCCTTTGAAAATCAGACTATTAAAAAGATCATACAGTGTAATATACAATATTTACTATTTCAGGTTTATCTTGCAGCACTGCAGTTTACAGCTAGCTACTGACTGGTATCCTAATTTTGTAGATGTGTAAAATGTTGCAATAAAGAGGTTACTATGTATTTCAAACATTACTGGCCTCCAAGATCTGGGAAATTCTCAGTGAACTCACCAACACGTTTTATTGGCAGCATAAAATTTACTGTGCTTACATACGCTTTAAAATGACAAATACATCAGAGCTATCAAAATGCTGGGGTGAGATTACAGAGAACGAGTCAAAGATTTTAAATTAAATTCTGTGTGTCCCCCACACACCATCTGATACACAGAAAAACCCAAATGGAGTCACAAGAGAAGTGACAACACTTGTTAGGAAGTTTTCCTTTTCTCCTTCCAGAAACATTCATGGGGAATTGATAATGAAGCAGCATCCTGACAGCACAGAAGCCTGAGACACAACCAAAAGGCCTCATTGTAGCTGATATTTGAAATATTTCACCATGGCAAGCCAACACAAGGCAAGACCTTTAAATTTGTAAGACAAAATGAACCACTTAAAGATGCTGTGGGGAAAGTCCTGCTTTACATTAAATGGAATTTATTGCTATATTATTAAACTGACAGCTTCTGTAAAGCCCCTGATAAAGACATGCTGGCATGGCACTGTTCTCTTACTATTAATAGGAACTTCCAGCAGGCAAAATAAAAGTAAATAAATGAGAAGACAATTCTCAAAGACAACAGGCATTTGAAATGAAGATTCTCTGTCAGCCAGAGAGCATGTGAGAGAGAAGCAGAAATAAATAGAGGTACAAACTCACAACCTGTATCTTTAATAATCACACTCCCTGAAAAATGAGGGTCATCAAGAAAGGTAAATGCCTTCCAGATCAGTAAAACGTAAATTTTATCTATGTTTTATCTTTTTTGTCAAATCAAATTTGATCAGTTTCCATGTATCCCTCTCATTTTAATGAGGACATGCTTTATTTATTTTGGAGGAAGAAATAGTCAAACTGAAAATGTTCCTGCCTGATGGATTAGATTGCCTTTGGTCCTCTGTGGCTGCTTCAACAATGAGTTATTTTAAGCCACTCTGGAGCCCTTCACAGACTCCCTCTGGAAGAAGAGGCACCATGGTTCTCACAATATCCATCAGCAGGAAAGCAGAAGTGGCCTTTCAGCAGGAAAAAATGGACACAGGAATATGCCCATAGTTCAAGTCTGAATAAACAGGCATTATTTACATGTGTCCACAAGCAAAACACCAACAAAAGCAGCATATTCAGTGGCAAAGCTAGATTTCATTTTTCTGTTGTTCAGTACATACATTTTGCTTAAAAAAAGTAGCAACAAACTCAAAATCTCAATCATCTTGAAATTAGTAAGCACTCTCCTCCCTGGGAAACAGCTTTTCCACCCTTTAAGCCAGATTTGACTCCAAGGAGGTTTGCTATTCCCTCGGCTGTTAGAAAGTCCACGTGAAAGGCATGATCAGTGCTGCTGTATCTGACTGCCCCAGTGCTCCTCCAAAATTAGGATCAAGAGTTGAAACAATTCTTCACCCCTCTGTCCCAGTATTCCTGGCCAGCCAGCAGAGCTTTTTTCCCTTTCACACATATTTTCCATAGTTGTCACTGATACCAAACCACCTGTCCCACTCGGGTCACACACCAGGTAAAGCCCAGCTCCCCTTCCCATGCCCAGAGAGGAAACCCATGGAGTGAAAGCAGGTGTCATGGAAACACAGATCCATCCCACCCTCACCCTCCAGACTGAGCTGACTTTCAAACCTCTGCTGATTGACATTCAGGAGCCCCACACAGAATTAGTGGCCATCATTCAAGCAGAAAGTTAATATCAGGTGGCACTGTATAAATACAGATGCAAAGCAGAATAGAAGCTTTTTAAAATAATGGATGTATGAGCAATTTAACTAATCACTACAGTCAGTCTAGCAGAGCACATTCTTCTCGTACATAAGCAAACAGAAAGCTGGGAAGTTATAAGCCGGGCTGGCAAATTAATCTTAGAATACAAATGTCACTGTGGAAAATTCCTAAATCCTTTCATTCTTCTATTTGAATTGCAGGATCATTTAATTTGTTTTAAAAGTTGGATCCAGACCTGCATCCCAAGAGCTTGAACTCAGAGAATGCAACCAGACCCAGGCTGGACACAGCCCCTCTACATCCCTGCTGGGAGGCACGAGGGACAGACACCTCTGCAGAGCAGATGTGACCATGCAAATCTCCATGGATCAGGCTGGGAGGAGCCACAGGACTTGCTGGGCTCAATTTTGCCTCCTTCAGCATTGGCTTAGGCCACGTGCTCATCTCAGTTTCTCTGGAGTCCACATTAAAGTCATCAGAAAACCCAAGATAGCTGAATCTTGAGGCACACTGGGACAATACCCATGGCTTCAAGTGGCACAATCACACCTCCATTAATTAATTCTTGCAAGGTTTCTAATGAACAGAGATGGTTTGTATTCACAGGAAGCATTTGCTGCTGTTTTATAATATATGCAGTAATTATGCAGCTGATGGAGCCTTATGTAGCTGCTAGTTCTTTCCTATACATAAATTAACAGCAGGATTTGTGTAATGATGGGATAATGAAGGCCTGGGTCATTGGTATTCATCTGTAGAAGGCCTTGAGAAGCTGGGTCAAAGACAGAAATGTTATTTGGCTAACACAGATAGAGACCATTGTTAAAGGATTCGTTATCTTATTGCGTTCAAGGCCCACATTAACTCTCTCCATGGTAAGTAAAACAACTCCTGGGAGGGTTTTTTGTGGGTTTGGGGTTCTTTGGTAGGTTTTCTGGGAGTTGGTTGGTTGCCTGGGTTTTTTGTGGGTTTGGGGTTCTTTGGTAGGTTTTCTGGGAGTTGGTTGGTTGCCTGGGTTTTTAACGGATTTTTTTTCAGATGATGGAGGAAAATCCCTTCCTTGTAAATGCTTGTGGATTTGCCCTTGGTGTGCCATGGCAGGAGGGGCAGGCTGCCTCCAGCTGTCCCACCTC